>WNWU01000293.1:266394-276394 GCA_012654045.1 Ptyas mucosa
CTATTCTATTCTATTCTATTCTATTCTATTCTATTCTATTCTATTCTTCCACTCCACTCCACTCCACTCCACTCCACTCCACTCCACTCTCCACTCCACTCCACTCTCCACTCCACTCCAGTCTATTTTAAAATACATATATGGTTGGGAAAAAAATGATAAAACAACATATAGACCTGAAACCAGAGATTATTTTTGTTCAGCATCCTACCAGAAAAATATGATTAAAAAGACTGCATATTTGATCCTGCATATACTAACTGCAACTAGAATTGTATTTGTGCAACAATGGAAAAATGATGAGATCCCGTTTGAGGGGAATGTAATTAAGAAAATATTAGAAGGTGCAGAAATGGATAGATTAACGCTTATTATTGAAGACAAAGAAGAAACTGAATACTATATGATATGGGACATATTTTATCGATGGCTGGACAACAGAAACAGAAGTTAGAAAGGAGGAGATATAAAAAGAGGAAAATGTTAACAAGGAGAGTTGTTAAAGAAGATGATATTCAGTATGATTGTTATTATATTATTATGTTAGTATATTATTAATGTTATGGTGATAAATACTTCAACAAAGATGTAGTATTGTGACTACTTAAATATAATTGTACCCAGACCACACACTGTTTGATGAAAATTGAATGTGATATAAATAAAAACAAGTAAAACTTGTAAAAAGAAGAACAGAAGGAGCAGGAAAAACACAAGAAGACAACTTAAACGACGGAATCAAAAACAGGGAACTAAGCAACGGGAGCACGGCAACTGAACTCAGAACCAAGGAGAGCAAGCCAGTCTTCACACAACAGACTTGAGACATATTTAACTGCATATTTATCTTCCAAAGCCCCAAACACACACAATCGCACAACCCGAAACGAGAACGGAGAGGCCGATTCTCCCAGCAACCCTGCCTCTACGTAGCCAAGCTGCAACCCAAGGATGTGGTTATAGAGACAGAAACCAAACTGCTTACTCCCAGGGGTTTAGAATAGAATAGACCTGGAAGGGACCGTGGAGGTCTTCTAGTCCAGCCCCCGGCTCAAGCAGGAGAACCTACACTATTTCAGAGAAGTGACTATCTAGTCTCTTCTTAAAAGCCTCCAATGATGGAGCGCCCACGATTTCTGGAGGCGAGCTGTTCCACTGGTTAATTGTCTTCACTGTTAGGAAGCTTCTCCTTAATTCCAGGTTGCTTCTCTACTTGGTTAGTTTCCATCCGTTGATTCTTATCCTGCCTTCTGGTGCTTTGGAGAATAATTTGACCCTCTCTTCTTTGTGGCAGCCACAGAAATACTGGAAGACCGCTATCATGTCACCCTTAATTCTTCTTTTCTCTAGACTAAAGTAAAGATAAAGGTTCCCCTCGCACATCTGTGCTGGTCGTTCCCGACTCTAGGGGGCGGTGCTCATCTCCGTTTCAAAGCCGAAGAGCCAGCGCTGTCCGAAGACGTCTCCGTGGTCCTGTGGCCAGCATGACTCAACGCCAAAGGCGCACGGAACGCTGTTCCCTTCCCACCAAAGGTGGTCCCTCTTTTTCTACTTGCATTTTTTTTTGCGTGCTTTCGAATGGCTAGGTTGGCAGAAGCTGGGAGAAGTCACGGGAGCTCACCCCGTTACGCGGCACTGGGGACTCGAACCGCTGAACTGCCGACCTTTCGATCGACGAGCTCAGCCTCTTGGCCCCCGAGCCAGCCAAGCCCAAATCCTGCAGCCGTTCTTCGTATGTTTTAAATCTCCAGGCCTTGGATCCTCTTAGTTGCTCTTCTCTGAATTTTTTCCTCTTTTTTTGTAGTACGGTGACCAAACAAATGAGTTGCGGGTATTCCAGTCTTACTGGGGTTTTCTAAAGCGACATGAATACGTCACGTGATCTTGATTCCAAGCCTGTTTATAACAACCCGGGATTGTGTTAGCTATTTTAGCTGCCGGCGCAATCCGCCGGTCGGTGATACTCACGCTATCGCCCAAGTTCCAATCGTCCGAACGGCCCTCGTTGGCCACGCTAATGTTGCTGCTGGTGTGCCTGTGGGGAACACAAAAATGACAGTGGCAATGCCAAAAGCTATGGGGCATGGTCTCCTAATGCGCTGGCCACCATGGCCAGGCTGCCCCAGCAGGGCCCGTCAAGCGGGTGGGGGGGGGCACTGAGAAGATCACAAACAGAGGTGGGGTTCCGATATGCAAATGCGCCACCTGACATTCTGACCCGGTCAGTTTCTCCAAGCTCTGGATCTAGGCAACCAATGGGCACATGGGCAACTTTCCCTGCAGTGCAGGAGGATTGAGAACCAGGTGGGGTTTGGGGAAATTGGGGGAGGAACCAGAGGGCTGTAAGAAGGAAGGGTTAGAAAGAATAAGACTTTGGAAGATTCAGGGGTTCAGGAAGTGGGTAATGATTCCTCTTTTTTAAAAAAATGCTGGCTGGGGAATTATGGGAGTTGAAGTCCTCCCATCTCAAAGCTGCCAAGGGTAAGAAACCCTGGCTCAGCCCATAGACTAGGGGTATCAACCTCAAGGCTCTTGGGAAGGATCCGGCCGAGGGGTGAAATTCAGCAAGTTCTGAAAGGTTCGGGAGAACCAGTAGCGGAAATTCTGATTAGTTCGGAGAACCGGCGAATACCATCTCTGGCTGGCCTCAGAGTGGGGAGGGAATGGGGATTTTGCAGTATCTTTCCGCCAGGAGTGGGGAGGGAATGGGGATTTTGCAGTATCCTTCCCATGCCACACCCACCAAGCCACACCACATCCACCAAGCCACGCCCACAGAACCGGTAGTAAAAAAAATTGGATTTCACCACTGATCCAGCCCACAGGGTGGTTAGATCTGACCTGCAGGACTGGCAAGGAAACAGCAAAGGGTCAGCCTGCAGTGCCTCTGCCAGTGAAAATGAAGCTCGCGGGGAGAGGGGAGGACGAACGTGTGGGCCCCCTTCCCGAGCTCTGTTTCGCTGGCAGAGGGCTAGCAAAACAAACCAAAAACAAAACGAAAGGAGAAATGTTTCCCCGTTTTGCATTTGAACATGCAAGAAGGGACAGGAAAGGAGGAAGAGGAAGAGGAAAGGCAAAAGAAAAAGAAGGGAAGATGGGAAGGAAGGAAGGGATTTACAATATCAGCATCTTGCCCCCAACAATCTGGGTCTTCATTTTTATCAACCTCAGAAGGATGGAAGTCAACTCTGAGCTGGTCAGGATTGAACTCCTGACAGTGGGCAGAGTCAGCCTGCAGTACAGCATTCTAACCATTGCGCCACCATGACAGGAAGGAAGGGAAGGGAAGGGAAGGGAAGGGAAGGGAAGGGAAGGGAGGAAGGAAAGAAGGAAGGAAGGAAGGAAGGAAGGAAGGAAGGAAGGAAGGAAGGAAGGAAGGAAGGAATTATGATGACAGTGAGGGAGGGTCTCAATGAAATCGAGTTTGACACCCCTGCCCTAGACAGCGGCTGCAACCTACCGGAGATGCTTTGAAGGCTCTGCAGCTACTGTGATGACAGCGTGAGCGTCTTCCATAGCATCAAAGTACTCCGTCTCCTCATCTTCATCACTCGGTTCTCCTTTTCCACTCTGCACGCTTCCTCCTGCAAGAGACGGATAACCTGGATCAGTTCTTGGCGCATTTGTGCGCTCAAGACGCCCGACAGGAGGAGGGAGGGAGGCTGTCCATGGGGAAGTCAATTTCACTGAACGACCCTGTGACTACCTTAACAACGGCAGGGATCCACTTAACAACTGTGGCAAGAGAGGTCGTAAAATGGGGCAAAACTCCCTTAACAAATGTCTCACTTAGCAACCAAAGTTTTGAGCTCAATTGTGGTCGTAAGGCGAGGACTGCCGGTTTTTTTTTTCCCGGTCAAAAATACCCCACGGCGAAAAATGGGTTTGCTTGATCGCGCGCAGCCAGATCGTCGAATTGTGCCGGTGACATGATCGAAAACTTCACAGCTTATGACCGTAACATTCAAGGCTCTGTTATGGACATAAGTCGAGGATTACCTATTATTGGGACGTCACGAGACATTGAAGCGGTCTGGGGGCTTCCTTCACCTCTCGTCCCACGGCTTTGTTGCAGGCTCTCTTTTTTTCCTGCTCCAGAAGACCCTGGAAGTCCCTTCTTGCCCAGGTCAAGACAGAAAGTCTACTCACCTTGGGACGCGTGAGCAGCGGGGTTCGCAGAGAGGCTGGGCGCCCCCCGACAAGCCCTTTCTAAGTTGTTGTGCTGCTTGGCCAGCTGTTCGATGGTCTCCTCCAGGCGGATGCGTTGCTCACATTCATGCTGGAGAGCCCGTTGCCATTTTCTGCTGTGGGCCTCTGCAAGATCCAGAAAGTCCCGGCAGGCCTGAGGGAGGAAGGGAGGAAAAGGGATCAGATAATGGCGGAAATCTCCCCGTTGTGGGAGCTTCATCCCTGGAGGCTTTCAAGAAGAGACTGTCAGAAATGGTGTAGGGTTTCCTGCTTGGGCAGGGGGTTGGACTAGATGATCTACAAGGTCCCTTCCAGCTCTATTCCGATTGATGGATTCAACCTGGAAATAAGGAGGAATTTTCTGACAGTGAGAACAATCAACCCATGGAACAGAACGAAAGGAGCTTCATCACTTGAGACTTTCAAGAAGACACTGGACTGCCATTTGTCAGAAATGGTGTAGGGCAGTGATGGCTAACTTTTTCGCTGTCGCGTGCCAAAAGCGAGGGTCGCGGGGGTGGGTGTCACGCACAGGCATGTATGCCCACACTCATAATTCAATGTGCCCCACCCCCACTGCACATGCCCATGCGACACCTCCCCACACACACACTCCCTCCACTTTTGGCACACGATGGCACACTGTTTTTCCCTCTCCCCAGGCTCCAGAGTCTTTCTTGGAGCCTGGGGAGGGCGAAAACAGCCTCCCCCCCTCCGAGGCTCTCCGGAGCCTTTTCCCCAACTTCCAGTGGGCCCGGAAAGCCCCTATAATCAGGTGGCCGGTGCGCACATGTGCGCTGGAGCTGAACTAGAGCAATGCTCTCATGCCACAGGTTCGCCATCAAGATCGTTGGGTCTCCTGCTGAACGGGGGGGGGGTTGGACTAGATGAGCTACAAGGTCCCTTCCAACTCCCTTTTAATCTGTTAAAATGAAGGTTTCTATCGAACCAACAGCCTCAGAGCAAGGGTGACTTGGTTTCTTTAAGTCGATCCTGCCTGTGGCAACTCGGGGAAACGTTGGGGTGTTATGTCCGTGTGTCAATTCCAGCCAGGAAAAAAAAAGAGAGAGAGAGAGAAGATTATCGAAGGAATTATGGAAAATCCTCCTACCGAGTTATCAATTAACAGACTTTTTAATCTTCTTGTCATTCAAGAGTTAACGCAGACTGCAAGGAAGGAAAAGGGGGGGGGGAAAACCCACACCCCAATCATCCAGCTATAGCGGAATGTGATTAAAATAAAAGGAAAGACACTAATTAGCAAGCTGCAAATTAAGCTGCCAAAGACAGAGAGAGAGAGAGAGAGAGAGAGAGTCCCTTGCAAACCTACAAGTGGAGAACAGAAGCAGCAGTATGTTTTGTGACGGGAGCTCTCTGTGGCAGCCCCTCAAATATTGGAACATATTTGGAAGGGTTGGAAATATTAACCATGGCTTCTTGCCTAAACCGTAAATTGCTTGGGTTTACACCTTATGGTAGCCCAGAACCAAACAAAATATATACAGTTTGTTCGTCCATTAAATTTATGTCCCCCCCTCCCCCCACTGAAGAACTGAAACATCTTCCAGAGGAAAAAAACCAAGAAAACCCAGTTGCCTTTTGAAAAAATTCAGAAATCCTTGCTTTCCGTGGAAGCATCTCATCCACCGAAGCTGGAACAGAAGAATTCCTAGATGCTAGCTGATAACCCAGCGTGGCCCGGGTATTTATTTATCCCAATCCTGTATTAGACAGGAAAAGGAACGAATTATATTATAGCGGCAAACTCCACTGTGCTGTACAGTAGAAGCCATTTTAAGGCACAACAGGCTGTATCTTAACAGAACTTGAATCCAAAATGCACACTATCACTGTCAGACGTACTGTGATTCGACACTATAGATATAATTCATTCCTTTTCATTTCAGTGGCCCAGTCGATCCAGAGTTATGCTGGAACACACATACACACACACAGACACACAGACCCGAAGGGTGTTAGGGATGTCTTACCCCCACAGTATTTTTTTCCAGAGAGTAAGTCATCTCTGTACCAAGTTTGGTTGAAATTGCTCGAGGTGTTCCAGAGTTATGCTGAAACACACATACACACCCTCCCTCCTGCTCATCGCAACTTGAAAGCTTTGCAAGTTGACATTCACAACTGCGGTGATTTGCTTATCAAAGTCGTAAAACGGAGCAAAGCTCAATCGACGAATGTCTCACACTTGGTGACAGAAATTTCGGGCTCAATTACAGCTGTAAAAGTCGAGGACTATCTGTGAAAACAATACAGGATGCCGCACAACATCAAGGCAGAGGGAGCCCCGTTCATTTTTACACACACACACACAGACACACCAATTCAGCACACACACCAGCCACGGTGGCTGAAATCAATGGCATAATTTCCTGCTATTTTGAGTCCCCCTCCCTCTTCCCCCGAGTCCTATTAAACCATAAAACCGATCGTAGCTTTCGGAGGTCTCTGGGGCAATACCCCAGGCCTGTGGGAGCAAAAGCAATCTCACGTTGCACACATTGATGTTGGGTCAGATGGTTGCGAAGTTGCTTGGAGACATTTCCTGACCTTCACTTTCCATAATTCTTTTTTTTTTTTTTTGGTTAGCATTAGGGATTCTAGAAATACCGTGTTTTCCCCCAAAATAAGACCGGGTCTTATATTCATTTTTGCTCCAAAAGACGCATTATGGCTTATTTTATTTATTTATTTTATTTATTGGTTCGATTTATATGCCGCCCTTCTCCAAAGACTCAGGGCGGCTTACAACGCATTAAGCAATAGCCTTCATACTTTTGTATATACCTGATTAGTAGGGCTTTCGGCGGTGTTCTTTTTTTTATACAAAGTCATCTTATTGCCCCCACAATCCGGGTCCTCATTTTACCCCCCTCGGAAGGATGGAAGACTGAGTCAACCTTGAGCCTGGTGAGATTCGAACTCGCAGTCATTGCAGGCAGCTGGTGTTACTTAACAGTACATTACAGTACATTAGTCTGCTGCGCCACCAAGGTTAGGTCTTAATATTTTGGGGGAAATACAATACTAAACGCCTCCGTCTGGTTGACGATCTTAACTGGGGCTTATTTTTGGGGTAGGGCTTATATGACAAGCATCCTGAACAATCATGCTAGGGCTTATTTTCTGGTTGGGCCTTATTTTCGGGGAAACAGGGTAACAGAATAACGGAGTTGGAAGTCACTTCGGAGGTCTTCTAGTCCATCCCCCTGCGCAGGCAGGAAGCCCTAGACCAGTGATGGCTAACCTTTTTGCCATTGCGTAAAGTGTGGGGAGCGGGGGGGGGTCGTGCGCATGCCCACACACATAATTATATGCACCCTGCGTGTGACCCCCTCTGTGCTCCCCCTGCTTTTGGCACAGTGGGTCCGGTAGGCCCGTTTTTTGCTCTCCCCAGGCGCCAGAGCCTCTCTAGGAGCCTGGGAAGGGCAAAAACAGCCTTCCCCACCTCCCCGGAGGCCCTCCGGAGGCCGGAAACAGCCCGTTTGCCGACTTCCGGTCCCACACGTGCCATAGGTTCGCCATCCTAGCCCTAGACCATTCCAGACCAATCTCTTCTTAAAAACATCCAGGGTTGGCGCATCCACAACTTCTGGTGGCAAGTCGTTCCACTGGTTAATTGTTCTCACTGTCAGGAAATTTCTCCTTTAGTTCTAAGTTGCTTCTCTCCTTGATTAGCTTCCATCCGTTGCTTCTTCTTCTGCCTTCAGCTACTGGGGTGGGTAACTTTGGCCCAACCCAAAACGAACCACTGAATTCTAGTCCTGCCTTAGGCATGAAAGACGGTTGATGACTTTGGACCAATCTCTCTCTCTCTCTCCCTCTCTCTCTCTCTCTCTCTCTCTCTCTCTCTCTCTCAACCCAGCCTACCTCACAAGATTGTTGTTGGGAAAATAGGAGGAGGAAGGAATATTAAGCGTGTCCATCCTCTTGTGTTATTTATACAGGTGGGATAAAAATCTAGTAAGTAAGTAAGTTCCAGAAATAATACACCTTCTCCACTCTGGACCTTCTCTTGATGGGTTAATTTTAACTTCCCAGAATTCCCCAGTCTGCTGAAGATTTGGGGAGGGCACCCCGATTGGGGAACCCCCTGGGAAGATGTGAGTGACAAGACGGGGAAGCCATGGAGGGATATCAAATTTCTGCGCCTGAGTGGTGCAGTAAACTAAGGCGCTGTGATTAACATTCAGCAGCCTGCAATTACTGCAAGTTCGAATCCCACCAGGCTCAAGGTTGACTCAGCCTTCCATCCTTTCTAAGGTGGGTAAAACGAGGACCCGGATTGTGGGGGCAATAAGCTGACTTTGTATAAATATACAAAAGTATGAAGGCTATTGCTTAACGCCTTGTAAGCCGCCCTGAGTCTCCGGAGAAGGGCGGCATAAAAATCAAATTAAAAACAAACAAACAAACAAACAAAAAATGGCTTCATATAGAACTGTGTTGCCCCGATTCGAAAGTGCCAGACGGGGACGCAAAATCAGAATACAACTTAGACAACATATTAGCAAAACATTATGAATAATAAAAAAAAAAAAGGGCTTCGGGCATTTCCAAGTCGCCGCGCTATGCATTAAATTACATTTCACGTCAAGATTTGCAGAGCTCCAAGTTAACAAGAAAAGAGCTGAGGTTTTAACGTTCCGCCGGGCAGGATTTCACAATTTTAGGATCTATTAGTTCTCATTCCTTCTAAAGCACGGCATACAATACAGCCTTCAGTTCATTCAGCCTCTGAGGCCATGTTTGTTAACCTGGACTTCAACTCCCAGAATTCCCCAGTCGGCTTGAATTGACACCCTAGTCCAGTGTTTGTCAATCTCAGTAAGAGGGGGGTTGGACTAGAAGACCTCCAAGGTCCCTTCCAACTCTGTTATTCTGTTCTGTTCTGTCCTGTCCAGGAGGGGAGGTGGGGGCACCAAACACAGCACCCTAGCCATGCCTCCCCCCCCCCTCCACATACTGGAACTCCTTTCTATATACAGGTAGTCTGACACACCAGGGAACGGAAGGGGCACAAGCCGAGGTAAGCCAAGGAGAAAAAAAGAAAAGCAGGAAAGAGAACACACCTGCCCTGTCTGGCTGCTCAGACAGGTGAGCTTTCCCGATACCTGTCCTGTCTGCCGTGCTCTGGTTCCAGCCCCTCCCTGCCTTAGACCTGCAATGGGGAGGGAAAGCTTCCCGTGGCACAAAGACACACACATATATACACACACCCCTCCCGCAGTCGCGGGGATTCGCTCACATTTATCATAGCATTGGAGGTGATCCTGAAGAGGGTGGCTCGTTCGTTGACCGCTTTGATCTTTTCCCCGCTCTCGGCCGGCAACTTGAGGTTCTCCAGCTCACTCAGGGATCTCTGGAGAGCCGCCCCGTGCTTGGAGATCAAGTCGTTGAAAGCGCTGAGGTCATCCAGTTTCCCAGAGAGGTATTTCAAGGTGCCGTGCACTTCGCTCTTGTCGGACTGCGAGGCGGATTCCTCGTCGTCGCCCGAGTCATCTGTGAAAAGGGAAGGAGCGGTGGAGTGAAAGGAGGAGAAAGAGAAGAGGGAGGAGGAGGAGAAAGACCATCGTTTCCATGGTTACAGGCCGGACAGCACTAAAAAAAACCCCCCACCGTGCAATGCAAAGTCAAACAACACCTTGAATTGCACCTGAATTCCCCAACGTGGAGCCCTCCGGAGACACCGGATAACCACTCCCCAAGGTCCTCGCGGAGCTGACCCTGGGAACGCAACTCTGTCCCAACTGATTGCGAATCCCGGTTCAACACAAACCATTTTCAACAGCGG
>WNWU01000293.1:278894-281660 GCA_012654045.1 Ptyas mucosa
TTTAGCTCTTCGCGTCTATTTAAATCAAAGTTTCACCCTTCATTCTTTCATTGTTCAGGGTTTCAATGCACGCTTCTATTTATTTATTTATTATTTATTTATTTTGTCGCCTTTCTATGCCGCCCAACTCCCAAGGGACTAGTACCAATCGCAATCATTTAAACATAGAGAATAAATCTATTCGAAATAGGTCTTTTTAAGCCGTAGGGAAAGGACGTAGACCAGGATATGTTGACGAAGGAAAGCTCCGGCAATGTAATAAATAACCTGACGGCAAATCAAAGGAAATCCAGAATATCAAACACTCGCCCACACTGGCTATTTTAGATCATTTTAGCACTTTAATGCTGCATATGTCAACCCAAACAGCAGCTTGGCAACTCCATGCAAGGAGGCGGCCACTCCGGTTCTACTCCCACCTCCGCCAAAGAAGAGATAGGGCAAGAGTCAGCAATCTGGGGCTCCGGAGCCACGTGCGGCTCTTTGAGCCCTCTGCTGTGGCTCGCTATCGGGTGATGCCACCACTGGCTATTCTTTATACTGGAAGATTCTATCCTGTCTCCTTCTCTTCACTAGACTAGACATGCCCTGTTCCTGCCACTGTTCATCTTATGTTTTAGTCTCCAGGCCTTTGATCATCTTAGATAGATTCAGATGAACAGAGCTGGAAGGGACCTTGTAGGTTATGTAGTCCAACCCCCTGCCCAAGCAGGAAGCCCTACACCATTTCTGACAAATGGCAGTCCAGTCTCTTCTTGAAAGCTTCCAAGGTTGAAGCTCCCACAACTTCCGAAGGCAACTTCTGTTCCATGCGTTGATTGTTCTCACTGTCAGAAAATGTCTCCCTTATTTCTAGGTTGAATCTCTCCTTGATCAATTTCCATCCATTATTCCTTGTCTGGCCTTCGGGTGCTTTGGAGAATAGCTTGACCCCTTTCCTCCTCTCTGTGGCAGCCCCTCAAATACTGGAAGACTGATCTCCTGTCTCCCCTGGTCCTTCTCTTCACTAGACTAGCCATGCCCAGTTCCTGCAAACGTTCATCGTATATTTTAGCTTCCAGTCCCATCATCTTTCTTGCTCTTCTCTGCACTCTTTCTAGAGTCTCCACCTCTTTTTTTATAGTGTGGCGACTGGTTTATCCGTTTGGAGGATAAACCGTGCCTTTCAGCCAGACCCTGATACGCGTGCAAACAACAACATCCTTTCCTGCTCTTCTTGTGCTATTATAGAATCTTTCCAAGTTTATATTATAGAACCGTGATGGCAAACCTATGGCACGCATGCCACAGGTGGCACGCGGAGTCATATCTGTGAGCACGCGAGTGTTGCCCTAGCTCAGCGCTGGGCCAGCTGATTTTCGGGTCTTCCGGGCCCACCGGAAGTCAGGAAATAGGCTATTTCCGGCCTCCGGAGGGCCTCCAGGGGAATGGGGAAGGCCGTTTTCGCCCTCCCCAGGCTCCTAGAGAGGCTCTGGAGCCTGGGGAGGGAGAAAAACAGGCCTTCCAGTCCCACCGGAAGTTGGCAAATGGGCCGTTCCCAGCTTCCGGGGGGATGAGCCGAGGTAGCGTAGTGGTTAGAGTGCAGTACTGCAGCTACATCAGCTGACTGCTAGTTCAGCAGGTCAGCGGATCAAATCTCACCGGCTCAAGGTTGACTCAGCCTTCCATCCTTCCGAAGTGGGTAAAATGAGGACCCGGATTGTTGGGGGGGCAATATGCTATTTAGTATCCTGTCTTTGGTGTAAGCCGCCCGGCATAGAAATATGACTAATAATAAATAAAAATAATGGGGAAGGCTGTTTTTGCCCTCCCCAGGCTCCAAGAAAGCGTCTGGAGCCTGAGGGAGGGCGAAAAACGAGCCTACTGGGCCCACCGGTGCCATCGGGTGTCAAAAGTGCGGGGAGAGCAGGGGTGTTGCCCGCGCATGCATGGGGGGGCGGGGTGCACTGAATTATGGGTGTGGGCACGCGTGGGCGCGACCTCCCCCCGCGTTCCGGCTGCTTTTGGCACACGACGGCAAAAAGGTTAGCCGTCAACTGTTATAGAACGTTTCCACTGCGTAAACAAGCGTGATTTATTTTTATTTTTTTTACTTTTGATTTATTGCACACCGCAAACCGACATGGCTGCTGTCTTCGGATGTCTATTAAGCTGCTATTTTTAGCTCCTCGTTGTTATTTATGCTCTTGCATAGAAAGGATCAGAATCCAGCAGCCATATGTTCCTCTAAGTCACGTACCTTCCGCTGGTTGGCTTAGGAGACCGGCCGGGGTCACGACACGAGCCGCTGAGGACAGCGGGTTTTATTGCGCTGCTTTTCGCATTTTTTAAAAAATACCCCTCTTTTCCCTTCTGCTCGTGTACGCATGCCATTTCCTTCCTTCCTGAATGCAAATTCATGCAGCAGCTTGGAGGTTTTCGTTTTCCAGCTCATTCCCAAACGAGATCAGCTCTGAATTTTGAATTATAAACAATAAACATCTCGCGCCTTTCGGCATAAAAAATCATTAAGTGTTGTACCTTATGATCCTTGATGAATGTATCTTTTCTTTTATGTACACTGAGAACCTATGCACCAAAGACAAATTGTTCGTGTGTCACACACTTGTGTCACCCTTGGGCAATAAAGAATTCTATTCTATTCTATTCTATTCTATTCTATTCTACCCTACCCTACCCTACCCTACCCTACCCTACCCTACCCTACCCTACCCTTCTCCACTCTACTCTACTCTACCCTACCCTACCCTACCCTACCCTACCCTA
>WNWU01000293.1:284389-289389 GCA_012654045.1 Ptyas mucosa
CTGTCCTGTCCTGTCCTGTCCTGTCCTGTCCTGTCCTGTCCTGTCCTGTCGTATCCTATCCTATCCTATCCTATCCTATCCTATCCTATCCTATCCTATCCTATCCTATTCTCCTGGAGCGGGGGGGGGGGGGAGTTGGTGGGGGAATGGGGTTAAACAGACAAAAGGAAAGAAAGCAATGGGAATTCGGCCCTTCTATTAAGCTGTAGAAGAGCCACAATGTGCCGAGAGAAAGGCCGAAGCAACCGGCTGAGCTGCAGAGAAAAAGACAGCGCAAGCCCATTGTTAAGGGAAACAAAGCAACCCAGCCATTGCTCCCTTTCCTTCATGGCCACACAGAGGTATTTATATCTCTCAATGAAAGAAGATTTGCAATCGTCTCCTTGGACTCAGTCCAAACCAGCTGAGCTGCGGCTGCTGGGAGTCTCCGGAACGGCCGAGAAACCAGCAGAAAATCAGATTTTACGAAGAGAGAGGCTGCAGGCACCGTCTCCCGGGGGACCGTAAGGATGGGGTACAAAGGAGGAGGAGATGTTTCTGTTGGCCTAGCCCGGTTTGACAATGGTTTGCGAAGCTAAGCTCGGCCTGGCCTGGGATGCAGGCTAAAGAGGTCGTGCCAAGGTCTTGCATTGCTCTCTTGGGCTATCGATAGTCCAGATTGACAAGTTTTGAGCCCCCCAATTTAATGCATTTTAAATTAAATTAAACCTTGCCTGTAGAAATTGGGGGGGGGCGCGCTCTGGATGTTAAAAAACTGGATGTTTTTTAAGAAGAGTCTAGAGACAGTCACTGATCTATAAGGATAGAGGGTCTCCAGCTTGAGGAGGGGGCTGGACTAGAAGATCTCCAAGGTCCCTTCCAGTTCATTCTACAGGGTTTCCCCCAAAATAAGACAGGGTCTTATATTAATTTTTGCTCAAAAAAAAGACACGTTATGGCTTATTTTCCAGTTAAGTCTTATTTTTTTGGGGGGGGGGGAATACAGTACTAAACGCCTCCGTCTGGTTGACGATCTTAACAGGGCTTATATTACGAGCATCCTGAAAAATCATGCTAGGGCTTATTTTTCGGTTGGGTCTTATTTTCGGGGAAACAGGATATTCTAACCCAAATACAGTACTTCTTGTTTTAAATACAGAGATTTTGCAAGAGGAGAGATACCGTAAGAGGGGATCTATGTCAAAAATGCAAAAAAATATAAAATAAAAAATAAAATAAAATAAAAATCCAGAACTTATTATCTTCCAGTTTCTAGTTTGGTGCCTTAATCACTAGATCAAACTGGGACAGAAAAATAAACATTTAAAAAGTGTAATAAAAATTAAATAAAATAATCTACCTCTTTCCCCCATCTGACCTCAGCAACAGGACAACGGTGCTGAAATGGATGGACGTGCCTTGGCTTAAGACACCAGAGACCTTATTCACACATTATGGAAATTGTTTCATTGTGTTTTACCGAAAAACATGTCAATAGTTGGCTTCTCCCAACCTGCTATGGACACCCAACGTCATCAAAAAAGCACAACAAAGAATGTTCTTTCTGCGCCAACTCAGAAAGCTCAAACTGCCCAAGGAGCTGCTGATCCAGTTCTACAGAGGAATGATGGAGTCTGTCATCTGCACCTCTATAACTGTCTGGTTTGGTTCTGCAACCCAACAAGACAGACTCGGACTTCAGAGGATCATTAGAACTGCAGAAAAAACAATGGCTACCAACCTGCCTTCCATGGAGGACCTGTCTACTGCACGGGTCAAAAAGAGGGCTGGGAAAATATTTACAGACCCCTCTGTAAGAGAGAGGGAGGGAGAGGGAGAGAAGCTTGGAGCGACCTTCCCCAAAATACCCATTTCTCCTCCACAAAACAGCTCAAAGGCAGCTGAAGCTCTGAGCAATCACTCGTTGCATCGGAGGAGGAAGGGATGAGGAACAATGAAGACATTCAAGTCGGCAAGTGGACCGTTAGTTACTTCCTCTAGCCCAGGATGACTCTGGCCTGCTTGCCCTTCCTCGGCGGATCGGATTCCCAAGCGGGAGGACACGCGTGTCTCTTGTTCCCCCTTGGCTTTTCTAAGTATGTCACTAAAGATAAATTTTTAATCGTGATTTAAATGCATTTTCCGTTCTCGGCTCTTTGCAAGGTGTCACCGTATCGCAGGAAGGGCAGGGAACAAAGCCAGGTTATATCCTTCTTCCTGGGGGGCTCATAAAAGGTAGTTTTAATATTAATAAGGCTCAATTCCCAACCAATTTCCTTTTGCTGCCCGAGGACTTTATGACGGAAGCTTCGATAACTACCCCAGTTCGTGCCTGGGGTGGGAGGGGGGGGTGGATGAGCGGGAGGTGCGAAAAATTCTCTTAAATGATGCCAGGAAGATGCTACCATGTTTCCCTGAAAATAAAACCTCCCTGAATAATAAGGCCAATCAGGATTTTGAGCACATGCGCTAAAATAAACCCTCTCCCGAAAATAAGCCCTCCCCGGAAATATTTAAATGTTTGCGCAGCCGGTCCCCGCCATTTCCTCCTAGTTAGAGAGACAGAGCTGGAAATCAAGTAAGATGGCAAGAGGAGCCCCATCTTGTTCCACATGCCCCCCCCAAAATAAGACCTCCCTGAAAATAAGGCCATGTGTTTATTTCGGGGTTCAAAAAAAATATAATTTGTACTCATTTCCTTCGTTCAGGTCCATGTTCGTATTTATACCTGTTATCTCGTACATGTTCGACAAATTAAATAAAATAAAGAAATAAAATATTAACGGAACTAAACAAGCGTCAACTCAAAGAATTAAGTGGTTTTGTCCCTTGCATGCTTCACTGGGGAAGGAAGGAAGACTCAGGAGGATGGGGGAAAGCAAGTGTTAACTGGGCCAAACATGTAACACAACAGGGCCAGGGTTTAACAGCTTGATTTTTTTTTTTAACACACTACAGTGTTGGTAAACATGATTGTGAGTCATTCCTTCCATTAACCCCTTGAATCACGGTAACTTGCCTAATATATTGACCAAAGTACAAGATCGCATCGTGATTCTAGAATACAAGTAACACACAATATATAACAAAAGGACTAAAACCGGCAATTGGGCTTAAACTGCCCAAAGAGCTGCTGATCCAGTTCTACAGATGATGGAGTCTGTCATGTCTGGTTTGGCTCTGCAACTCAACAAGACAAACACGGACTTCAGAGGATCATTAGAACGGCAGGAAAAACCATGGCTACCAACCTGCCTTCCATGGAGGACCTGTCTACTGCACGAGTCAAAAAGAGGGCTGTGAAAATATCTACAGACCCCTCGCATCCTGGACATCAACTGTTTCAACTCCTACCCTCAAAATGACACTATGGAGCACTGCACACCAGAACAACTAGACACAAGGACAGTTTTTTCCCGAACGCCATCACTCTGCTAAACAAATCATTCCCTCAACACTGTCAAACTATTCACTAAGTCTGCATTACTATTAATCTTCTCAGCGTTCCCACCACCCATCTGCTTGTATCCTTACAGTTTATATTGATATTGTTTCCTGATTGTTTATTTGTACCCTATGACTATCAATAAGTGTTGTACCTTATGATCTTGATGAACGTATCTTTTCTTTTATGTACACTGAGAGCCTATGCACCAAAGACAAATTCCTTGTGTGTCCAATCACACTTGGCCAATAAAAAATTCAAGCCCGTTTGGTCCAAAGATGCTAAAATGAGTCAGCAGGACCACCTGGGTTTTCTAAGAGAGAAGGATGGAGGTTTTCTGACTGCAGATGCTTCGGGTTCATTTTTCTTCTGCGATGTCCTACTGAGAATGCCAATAAATTCTCTCAAGAAAATAGAAACAGCTTCTGCCTAGAGGAATTCAAGTGGCTCTGCTAGAAATACCGGCGGGATGGGGAAACTTGCCACGGCCAACTCACCATGGCCAACTCACCACAGACAACTCGTCACAGACAACTCACCATGGCCAACTCTCCACAGCCGACTCACCACGGCCAACTCACCATAGCCAACTCGCCATGGCCAACTCACCAATGCAACTCGCCACGGCCAACTCACCATGGCCAACTCACCACAGCCAACTTGCCATGGCCAACTTACCATTGCAACTCACCATGGCCAACTCGCCATGGCCAACTCATCACAGCCAACTTGCCTTGGGACAAACTCGCTGCAGGACAATTTAACCATTCTATTCAATTGTTTAAAATCCATCAAAAAACTTGTTTTAATGTTTCACCATTCACATTTTATCCCGTCCCTCCTGTTGCGTCCTTTCCTTAATGATCCTATTCCACTATTTCTTTGTAACTCTTGTCCCGCAGAGAGTTGGCCACGGCACGCTGGCCACGGCCACGGAGAATTGTCATGGACCCAAATACCGATGGGCCCTGGGGGAAGAGTGGAGGAGAGCGCGAAGCATGGATTGGAATCCCGATTGGCTATTTATGAGGTTCTGGCTTTTGACTGGAACTGTTCTTTCGGTTTGACTTTCTCCGGTTTGTTACAAAACGCCCCGCGTCACAACGTTCGAGTCATAAAAAAATAGTAAAATAAAAAATACGCATGTGCCTTTGGTTTTTAAACCTATTAAAAAAGCACGATCCACACCTTCCAAAGCGAGGTATCCACATTTCGGATGACAAAATCCATACTGCCCCGCTTGCACATCTGGGACCGGTGAAGGCAGCCTCAAAACACTTCGCCTTCAAGAATTCATAATACCTCTTGTCAGTAGGCAAAGTAGGATGTTCTGTACATCCTAATGGGAAAGCGGGGAATATTCCGAGCGCCATCTTTCGTCACGATCCAGAAAACACTTTCTGACGTTTTAAGGATTTACATTCACTTTGTGACTCGACCTACTTAAAGAGTCTCTTCCGCTTTTCAAAAAAAATTCAGGCCGGATGCTGAATTTTTACAAGAAGGCCATAAATATTTACGACCTGTGATTGTGGGCCTTTTGAAGTCTACCAAACGGGGGGACGGGGGGGGGACA
>WNWU01000293.1:291889-297691 GCA_012654045.1 Ptyas mucosa
ATAGAATAGGAGAATATGAGAGAGTAGAGTAGAGTAGAACAGAATAGAATAGAACAGAACAGAACAGAATGAAGAAAAAAGGAATAATAGAATAGAATAGAATAGAATAGAATAGAATAGAATAGAAACAGAATTAGAAATAGAAATAGAAATAGAAATAGAAATAGAACAACAGAGTTGGAAGGGACCTTGGAGGTCTTCTAGTCCAACCCCCTGCTTAGGCAGGAAACCCTACACCCCTTCAGACAAATGGCTGTCCAACATCTTCTTAAAAAATTCCAGTGTTGGAGCACCCATAACTTCTGGAAGCAAATTGTCCCACTGATTCATTGTTCTCACTATCAGGAAATCCCTCCTTAGTTCTAAGTTGCTTCTCTCCTTGATTAATTTCCACCCGTTGCTTCTTGTGCTAACCTCAGAGGCAGGGACACAACTCTGCAAACGTCAAGAGTCAGCTTCCAAAACCTCTCTCTAACCAAAAGCCTTCTCAGTCTGTTCCTAAGTCTGCGGAGAGGAGTAAAGCAAACAGAAGGAAAACCTAATTAAAGAATATACAGCATTCCTCCTCCCCGTGCAGTCATCGGGGGCTCATTCAGGCACTAATTATAAAATCATCAATATGCATGTTCGTTCTGAATAAATACGAATAAAAGCCCAGGCATACGGAGCCGAGGCTAACCTCGCAGCGTTGTTTAAATATTAACCGAAACGGGATATCGGCGGCACCCCTTCGTTCTCTCACAGCAAGCGGGTATAAATGAAATCACCGCCCAATATTATGTTCAATTATTGCCTTTTATCTTTTTTTAAAAATTTCTTACTTACACTCATTAGGCCTTATCTCCCACCCGTTTCGCGCAGCCATTAGAATTTAGAAGAGAATAGAGAGCTGGAAGGGACCTTGGAGATCTTCTAGTCCAGCCCCCTGCTGGCGAACCTTTTTGCCATCGCGTGCCAAATGTGGTAGGGTCACACGCACGCGTGCCCACATCCGTAATTCTATGCGCCCTGCCCCCATGCTCCCCCCCCACTTTTGGTACCCGATGGCCCGGAAGGCCCGTTTTTCACTCTCCCCAGGCTCCAGAGCCTTTCTAGGAACCTGGGGAGGGCAAAAACAGCCTTCTCCTGCCCCAGAGGCCCTCCAGAGGCTGGAAACAGTGTGTTTCCTGACTTCTGGTGGGCCCAGAAGGCCCAAAAATCAGCTGGCCAGCACACCCATGCGTGCCAGAGCTGAGCTCATGTGCCCACCGATATGGCACCATGTGCCACCCGTGCCATAGGTTCGGCATCGCGGCCCTATACTATTTCAGACAAGTGGCTGTCCAGTCTCTTCTTAATAAATAAATTTATATAGTATTGAATTCAGTATATACGGAGATATATGGATTGAAAATATTTTTCTGCCTATATTCCTGCATATTTGTGCCTTCTTTTTCCACATTTTCAAATCCCCAAAACATTGTTTCAAATCACGCCATTGTAGGGTTTTTTTTAAAAAAAGAAAAGAAAGCAATTTAGAAGATGATAACAGCGTCTTCAGTTTTTGTAAATAATATCAAGTTATATTTGTATTATGGGTACGTACAATCAATTTGCTAGATTTCTGTATCCATTCATCTCAACAGTCCAAGAGAATCAACCCTTCCCTTGATATTTCCATCAGCAAATGGTCTCCAATGTGCCAGCAAATTACGTTTACATTTACAGAAAATGGTATAATTTACTTCCGAAGCCCGGTTTATTTAACTTTTAGAAGTTGGAGTTAATACTGGCGCAGGGGGGAAAAAACCCACATCACCCCCCTAATAAGAGCAAGAATCAGATTATTTGGGAAAAGCTGACTACCATAAAATCTACACCAGCTCTCCAAATACCCAACTCCAAACTCCAATCGCAAATCTTTCAAGCGTTCTAAAAGATAAACACCCCGAAATAAATTAAAAATAGGGTCAGTCAGTGCCTTCCTTTGCACTACCTTAACGTAACGTAACATTTCTCCCTTTTTTTGAGGGGGGGGGGTCCCCTGGACAAAAGGAGAGTTTGCGTCTCTTGTTTTTACAATCCTGCCCATCGCCATCAGTCCTACTTGTTGGGTCTTCCCAAACGCACCGTTTTGGGACGAGCGTACAAGGGATGCACCTACAGATACCTTCCACAGCGGTCCAGCAAAGCGAAAGGCCGGCCGGGCAACAATTGGCTCCTTTCCTTTTCACCAGGTCCAGAAACAGTTCGACAATTACAGCCGGAGAGAGACCAACTATCCTCTCCAGCTCTTAAAAAGAGAATTTTCCCCACGCCGCCTCCTTGCTCACTCGTTCCTTCTCCAGGAAAAGCGAAACTCTGGGCTCGATGGATCCTGAGCTCGGGGATTTGAAAGCAAATCTCGTTCAGGGACATTCAGGGACAGGAGCGACGGGGCAAATCCTCGCGAAGGATTGCTTCTCTACAGCCCTGGGACCATCCCTTCCTTCCGCCCCCCACCCCACCTGCTTCGTAGCCACTGGTCCTTTCGGAAAACCGTCCCCTGAGCACCCACCCCCAGCCCAGCCCCTCAGCCCACCTTCTGAGCTGAGGAGTCCTCCTGACCTTGCCACGTGATGGAGACCTCGCTGTGATGGGGCCGTAAGCAGAGGTGGCCCATAAGGTTAAGGCACATCTCCCCCATGGAGAGCTGGCAGGACAGGGGTGGCAGAGGGGAGGGGGAGGGAGGGAGGGAGGGAGGGAGGGAAGGAGGGGGCTGGGCTGTCCAGTCCCGCTTCCCTGATAGGTGGGGAGTAAATGCTTACTCAGAGGCGCAAGCCCAGGCTGAGCAGGAGGAGAGGGGTGGATTATCCCTTTAGTAGGAAGGGGGAAGAGAGAGAGGGGGCAGAGAGAGATGAGAGTCTATGCAGGATAGTGCAACTTAAACGTGCCCCCCCCCTTGCCCCCAGGAAAGCCAAACTTTGCACAGCCCCACCCTGGTCCGAGAGATCGGGAGCTGCTTCTGTCTTTATCTTTTTTTTAAAAAAAAAACAACGAAAGTCTTTCAATGGAAAAGCATCTCAAAGCAGCGGGGAGTCGTAAAAATCATTAGCCTCCTCTCTACTTTGGGGTGGCAAAAAAGCATGTGGGGGGTGGGCACGATAAGGGTGTGTTTAAGCCTGGAATGCAAAATCTGAGCTGGGGGGGAGAGAGGGGGGGTGAGAGAGAGAGAGGGAGAGAGAGAGAGAGAGAGAGAGAGAGAGAGAGGGAGGGAGGGAGGGAGAGAGAGATGCATTTCTGCTGAATCTCGCCTGTCAAAGCCGAGCTGACCCACCCCCACCCTCTCTGTGCCCAACAGATGGGTGCCCTGTGCCTGCTCCACTTAGAAAGCAGGACGAGGAGGAGGGGGAGGGAAGAAGGAGGAACGGGGGGGGGGGGGGAAGGGAAGGGAAGGGAAGGGAAGAATGGGAGAATCCTGGTCTCTTTTGTTCTGTCTTCTGGGGAGACCCTTTGCCAAGCCACCAAAGGAGACCACCTCCTCCTCCTCCATAAAACGCCCCTACTCACCCGCGCCATTCCTGCCTCAAGTAGCCAGTGAGGAAAAGGGCAGCTCTTCACACGCTCCCAGACACCAACCTGGAGTTACAGGTCTCCTTCTCCTCTGCCTTCCTCCTCCTCCTCTCTCTTCCCCCTCCTCTTCCTTCCTCCACCTGCTTTTTTGCCTTCTCCTCCTCTTCCTCTGCCTTCCTCCTCTCCCTCCTCCTTCCTCCTCCTCCTTTGCCTTCTCCTCCTCTTCCTCCTTCTGCCTCGTCTTTCCCTCTTCCTCCCCTCTCCCCCTCCCGCCCTGCCTTGCTCCTCCTCCCTCTCCTCTTCCTCCTTCGTCTTTTCCTCTTCCTCCTCCTCCTCTTTTGCCTTCCTCCTCCTGTGTCCTTCCTCCTTTCCCTTCTCCTCTTCTTCCTCTGCCTTCCTCCTCCTCCCCCTCCTCCTTTGTCTTTTCCTCTTCCTCCTCTCTCCCCCTCCTCTTCCTCCTTCCTCCCTCCTCCACCTCCCTCTTCCCCTCCTCCTCTTACTGGAATGCCTTCCGCGGGCTGACAGGTCCAGGTGGAAAGGCAGCTCTGGGTTTAGGGGTCCTCACGACGCCAAAATTCCTCTCAGCTGGCTCGGAAAGCCCAAGGAGGAGCAGCAGTGGCAGCCAGCTGATCAGCACCACGGACAGCGGCCGGGTGACTCCCCAGCCGGGCTCTGCTGCCACTCCCGCCCCCCCCCTCCACCTGCTCTCCGTGGAAGCAGCACCACCATCACCACTCCTAGGAAGCCCCACGCGTGGCCGAGATCCCCGGAGCACCCTACCGGGGCTGATGACTCCTTAATCCCCCGGCTCCTCCGGCCCACCCAGCGAAGGAACTAACCGGACCGACCGTCTCTTCATTTTTTTTTCAGGGGGATTTATTTATTTGTTTAAATAAATTTTATTTTTTTTATCGTCCCCCACGATGTTAAAAGCGTAGCTAACCCTTAAGTGGGCTTTTCTGCCTGCACGCTCTCCGTTTACAGATACCTAAATAAGATGGTACCTTTTATTAGGTTACTCACCCAAGGGTGATTTTTTCCTTCCCCCAGGGGAAAAACACAATTATTTTTTTTTTACTATATATATATATATATATATATACATACATACAGATAGATAGATAGATAGATAGATAGATAGATAGATAGATAGATAGATATATGATTTTTGCACTACATGAAAATCCTTAGAAAGGCAGTCCTCAACTGCTGGGGTTGCAGCAGAGAATTTTACTAAATGAGATCTGCTGTTCTTACAATGCTTAATGCATTGTAAGCCGCCCTGAGTCTCCGGAGAAGGGCGGCATATAAATATAAATAAAATAAAATTTAAAAAAATAAAAATATTCTGGCAAAAGGAAGGAAGGAAGGAAGGAAGGAAGGAAGGAAGGAAGGAAGGAAGGAAGGAAAGGAAAGAAGGAAGGAAGGAAGGAAGGAAGGAAGGAAGGAAGGAAGAAAGAAAGAAAGAAAGAAAGAAAGATAGATCGATCCAGGAAGGAAACCACACCCATAACACTTCGTTAATCTAATAATTCCATCTGCATTATTACCAATTCATCAAATCGGGTCCCGTTTTAATTAAAACCCGCAAAGAAAAGCAGACCAGCAGAAAATCACATCAGTCAACAGACCAGCATAGGAAGCTGGGTGTGGTTTGCCTTTTGATGTCAGGAATGCATCCCAATTTCCCGAAGTCATCGTCGACAAGCTACGTTACCACCAGATAAGGGGTTTTTTTTGTTTTGTTTTGTTTTAATTCTCACGCCTTTGTACATGATCGGCATACGAATAAAACTAAAATAAACGCCAGCGGACACCGGGATTGAGAAACGTTCCTCTTGTTTTCTCACCTTCCTTTTTCACAGAACAATTCGGAGAGGTTGTGCTAGGAAGGATCCCAGGGGTTTGAAATCTAATATTGTACTCTGCCAATTCAGCAACTGCGTTTGAGTTAGCAAATGGGGGAAAGGAAACTGACCTCCATCAACAGCAACGGGTTAATTATTACCAACACATTATAAAAATATCTACTAGCTGCAGAATATGAGGTGGGTTGCATTAAAAATAAAAAAAAAAATCCTTGGCAATTCAGTGGAAGCAAATAGAGGGTAAAATCCTGGCCTTTTTCAGTTTCACACGTGCTCAGTTATCACTCAAAAGTCACAGAATGAACAGTAATGACCTAATTACCCTTTGTTGCTTTAGGATTAGGTCAATACTTATTATTATTATTATTATTATTATTATTATTATTATTATTATTATTATTAT
>WNWU01000293.1:312691-323932 GCA_012654045.1 Ptyas mucosa
CCTTCCCCTGGAGTGGGGAGGGAATGGAGATTTTGCAGTATCCTTCCCCTGGAGTGGAGGGGGGGAATGGGGATTTTGCAGTATCCTTCCCCTGGAGTGGGGCGGGGATGGACATTTTGCAGTATTCTTCCCCTAGAAGTGGGGTAGGAATGGGGATTTTGCAATATTCTTCCCCTAGAAGTGGGGTGGGAATGGGGATTTTGCAATATCCTTCCCCCTGTATCCTTTTCAGTATTCGAAGGGCTGCCGCAAAGAGGAGGGGGTCAATTTATTTTCCAAAGCGCCTGAGGGCAGGACAAGAAAGAATGGATGGAAACTCATCGAGGAGAGAAGCAACCTGGAACTAAGGAGAAACGTCCTAACAGTCAGGACAATTAACCAGTGGAACCGCTCGCCACCAGAAATTGTGGGTGCTCCCACACTGGAAGTTTTCAAGAAGAGTTTGGACAACCGTTTGTCTGAAATGGTGTAGGGTCTCCTGCCTGAGCAGGGGGTTGGACTAGAAGACCTCCGAGGTCCCTCCCGACTCTGTGGTTCTGTTACTCATTGTGCAAAATCAGCCGATTGTGGGGAAAACCACTGAGAACAAGGGAGTGCCACAACACGATATAACACCAACGGCTGATCTAATCCGCCACCGAAATGTTGTGACTCCTCAAAGTCACCACAGAGCTGACAAAAATAACTTACGACCCAGTTTTTTTCACCCTTATGACCACGGCAGCGTCCCCGTGGCCGCCTGATCGAAATTCGAAACGCCTGGCAAACCGAGTTCGTATTTATGACGGTCGCACGATCCGGGGGGGGGTGTGTGTGTGTCGCTTGTTCCCCTTTGACGACCTCCGGAGAAGCAAGTGAGCCAGGCTCACTCACCAACCGGGTTCCTAACTTTTAACACAGGGCAGGGATTCGCTTAGCAAGCGTGGCAAGGGAGGTCGTAAAGAGGGTGCGGGGGGGGGCAAGCCTCACTTCACAACAACTGTCTCATTTAGCGACAGCGATTTTGGGCTCAATCGTGGCTGTAAGTCATGTTCATTTGACAAATTTAGCAATCTCTCCCTCTCTCTCTCTCTCCTTCCCCTCTCCTCCATCTCTCCCTCCCCTCTCCCCCTCTTCCCCTCCCCTCCCTCTCTCCCCTCCTCCCTCCCTCTCTCTCCCTCTCCCTCCCCCTCTTCCCCTCCCTTCCCTCCCCTCCCTTCCTCTTTCTCTCTCCCTCTTCCCCTCCCTCTCTCTCTCCCCTCCTCTCTCTCTCCCTCCCCTTTCCTCTCTCTCCCTCCCCTCCCTCTCTTTCCCCTCTCCCCTCCTCTCTCTCCCCCCCTCTCCCTCCCCTTCCTCCCACTCTCTCCCCTCCCTTCCTCTCTCTCCCTCCCCTCTCCTCCTCTCCCTCCCCTCTCCTCCTCTCCCTCCCCTCCCTTCCTCTCTCTCCCTTCCCTCCCCTCCCCTCCTCCCCCTCCCCTCTCCCCTTCCTTCCTCTCTCTCTCCCTCCCTCGTCTCTCTCTCTCTCTCTCTCTCTCTCGCTCTCTCTCTCTCTCTCTATATATATATATATATGTATGTGTGTGTGTGTGCGCGTGTGCACCAGATCAGCACATTCTTCTTGCATATTCACAAGGGCAAGTCAAGCAGCATCTGAGGACACCGCCTGGATAAGAAAAGACCAGGCGGAAAATGGACTTGAGCTGGCCCAAAGGACATGCCTTAATGTGAGTTACGTAAAATGATTTCAGACACATAATTTTCTCGGAGCCTTCTGGCAACCACCTGAATTCACACCACGCATACTGAATTTCTCTTCTGAGCCAACGGGGTGGAGGGAGGGGAGGGACCATGTATTCCATCGGGCTGAGATTCTCAGATCTGTTCATAGAGCGAACGTCTGAATTAAGGAACCCCGAATTTAATTCCAGGTAGTCCTCGACTTACGACCGCAATTGAGCCCAAAATTTCTGATGCTAAGTGAGACATTTGTTAAGTGAGTTTTGCTCCACCCGATGACCTTTCTTGCCACAGTTGTTAAGTGAATCCGGCTTCTCCCTTGACTTTGCTTGTCAGGAGGTCGCAAAAGGAGATCACACGACCCATTAAATGACGTCATTAAAAATGAGTGAGTTGTCGAGCATCTGCATTTTGATCATGCCACCATGGGATGCTGCAATGGTCGTAAGGGTGAAAAGCGTGGCGTGTTGGCCATGGCGTGTTGACCATGAATTGGCCATGGCAAGTTGGTTATGAGTTGGCCATGGTGAGTTGGCCATGATGAGTTGGCCAATGCAAGTTGGCTATGAGTTGGCCATGGTGAGTTGGCCATGGTGAGTTGGCTATGATGAGTTGGCCATGGCAAGTTGGCTATGAGTTGGCCATGGTGAGTTGGCCATGATGAGTTGACCATGGCAAGTTGGCCATGGTGAGTTGGCTGCAGCGAGTTGGCCATAAGTTGGCTGCAGTGAGTTGGCCATGAATTGACCATGGTGAGTTGGCCATGATGAGTTGACCATGGCAAGTTATCCATAGCAAGTTGGCCATGATGAGTTGGCTGCAGGGAGTTGTCCTACACCCATAACTATCTGGCAATAATCTATGTACATTTCCCTTCCCCTTCAGGAGAAAACAAAACGGATTCCCAATATAGGCGATTCGATTAAGAAGACAGCGCTCTTCCCTCCCATAAACACATGGAGAATAAACCTGAAAAAACACAACCAAACCCACACACAGCTTTGATTTCCAAAGCATCCCAAGTGTTGACAAGGACAATGGTGGGATAAGGCAGATCGGAAGCACTCCTACAACAAGAACCATTCAAGAATTCCCCCTCGAAAAGAGGATTTTCACACAAAGTTATTGAAAGCTAGAAATACGCTTATTTCAGGGTTCAAAAAAGTCTAAGACGGTCTTATTTTCGGGGAAACACGGTCTCTCTTTTATTCATTAAACATGAAACTCAGTCAACTGAACATTCAAAACTGCATCACAAATACTATTATTATTCTTGTTGTTGTTTATTAAGTCTCTTTGCTGCCCATCTCGCCAAAAGGAAACTAACACCGCTGGTAATTCGGAAGAAAACTTTTAAACGTAGTTTACATTTAAACTGGGTTTCGGTTTTGCTGATTTAGCATTCGGCTTTTCGGTTAAAAACAAAACAAAAAACAGGGCTGGCCATTTTAGTAATTGGTCTTATTTTCATTGCAAAATAGCAAAAAGTGAAAATGCAGCTATTCAAAAACGCTGCCACTGCTGCCTTAAGCGTCTTAATGTGATTGAGAATTATTTGCTTTCCCTAAAGTTGATTAAAGCTCTACCAAAGGATTACTGGATTTAAATGTGGCTACGAAGGCTTGGCCGATTTAAAACCAGGGGCAAGGTTATTAATTTCTGGAATACAGCGAAGCAGCTGGAAAATCATTCAGAATTCAAAACCGATCCGTTCTGAATCGTGAATTTTTACCCTCCCCCCCTTATAAATCTGTAATTCAAGCTTTTCTCTCATCCTGGCAACCTTTTAAGATGCGTGGGCTTCCCAATTCCCAGAATTCCCCAGCCCACACACCGGCTGGGGAATTCTGGGAATCAAAACCCACATCTCTTAACAACGCTAAAGTTGAGAAACTACTAAAACTGGGGTACGACCCCCAGAGTGGAAGTATAAGTACCCTGTTTCCCCCAAAATAAAACCCAACCGGAAAATAAGTCCTAGCATGAATTTTCAGGACATTCGTAACATAAACCCTACTCCCAAAATAAGCTCCAGTTAAGATCGTCAATCAGACGGAGGCGTTTAGTATCGTATTTCCCCCCAAAATATAAGACCTAACCAGAAAATGAGCCCTAATGCGTCTTTTGGAGCAAAAATTAATATAAGACCCGGTCTTATTTTCGGGGAAACACGGTATTATTACTTAGTATTATTACTTAGTAATACTGAGTAATACTTAAGTAGTACTGAGTAATACCTAAGTAACACTCTGCTACTTAATAGTACTTAGTATTATTACTTAGTATTATTACTTAGCGATTATTATTATTTAATATTGTTACTTAGTACCCTGTTTCCCCGAAAATAATAACCAACTGGAAAATAAGTCCTAGCATGATTTTTCAGGATGCTCGTAATATAAATCCTACTCCCAAAATAAGCCCCAGTTAAGATTGTCAGCCAGACGGATGCATTTAGTACTGTATTTCTTCCAAAATAAGACCTAACCAGAAAATAAGCCCGAATGCATCTTTTGGAGCAAAAACTTAATATAAGACCCAGTCTTATTTTCAGGAAAACACGGTAGTCCTCAATTTACAACAGTTAATGACCGCGCCGTCCCGGGGTCACCTGATTTCCCCTTTTTTTGCGACCGTCTGACAAGCAAAGTCAACGGGGAAGCTCAAGCATGTGACTGATTTCACAACGGCTGTGCTATTCGCTTAACAAATGTGGCACAAAAGGTCGTAAAACGGGGTAAAACTCAACTTAAGGACCGTCTCGCTTTGCGATGGACGTTTCGGGCTCAATTACGGTTGTACGTCAGGGGTGAGTTCGACTTGCATTGGGGCCGCGCGCGCAGAAGCGTTCTGATGACGTCGGGGTCAGTGGGCGGAGCCTCCCACTGGCTTTTACTACCGGTTCTATCGAACCGGTGCGAACCGGGGGCAAACCCACCACTGTCATATGCCGAGGACTACCTCTGCAGCCCGTACGGCATACACATCTCATTTGCCGGTTTTTTTTTTTTTTCACCAAGCACGAGTGGTGCAGTGGCCTAGAGGGGGAGCTCTCGCCTCACAATCAGGAGGCAGTGAGTTCAATCCTAGGTAGAGGCAGTTATTTCTCTCTCTGGGCACAATGAGAATATATCTGCCGAACAAAAAACTCCGTACTGGTGACAGGAAAGGCATCCGGCCAGTAAAACACACTGCTAGCTCCATTCAGTTGCCCAGATTCTACCCTGCGAGGGATTATGGGGTCATTAAAAGATGATGATGATGATGATAAATGACCTTTGCACCCACAGTATCTGGGGCACCATTGACGACACCACGGCTGCAGCATCAGAAGGCAAATAGACTGGATCACCCCAGCAACTTCTTTCTTACACACACATCCCCCCATATATTTGCACAAACAAACATTGCTAGAGGACTTGAAGCCAGGCAATATATTGGGGTGCAAAGCTACCTAAAAGATAGGAGCACAACAGCCTTCTTGGGGGGGGGGGGGCTCCCTTGCTAGGTTTTAGAGGCAGGGAGGAGATGGGAGATAAGAAGAATTTACGTCACCGGAAGAGAAAGACCAAGTAAATAAATAAATCACTTCAATGCATTACAATGGATGGCAGCTACCGTAATACGCTTTGCAGCCGAGCAAGGAATAACTTTACCGCAATCTCCATAGTATTCCAGCACCCCAAAGATTCTTCAGCTACTGAATGGGGTGCGCTGAACACCTCCCCCCCCCCGCAGGACTACGCTTCCCATCATTCCCCCAGGACAGCCAATTGTTCCCCAGCATCCAGAGGCTCCACATATCTAGGTGGCTAAGGATGATGGGAGCTGCAGTTTTAGGCTCGGTGGAAAAGCAAGGTGGGCTGGGGATGGTGGGATTTGTAGTCCGACGCTTGTTGCACCCCCGGGGGCAACTTGGCACACAGGCTCCTGGCTGCCGCAGTGTTGCCGCCTGACAAGAGGCAGGAGGAGGATGGGCCTTGGAACCCAGACCCATCTGAACCGAACAGCCTAGGTTAGCTACGGATGATGGAAGATGTCCTCCGATCCCTCTGAGCGGCAGCTTGCTGGAGCAGCTTCAAGAGCGAGAATGGGACCTGTAGTCCAACCTGTCTCGGGTGCCTCATTGGAACGTGTAAGGGCAGCAAAACAATGCGGGAGGGGATGATGGGAGCTGAGGTCCAAGCTTCCCAACCTGCAACCATGGGAGCTGAAAACAGCACCTGGGGAGGAGATGATGGGAGCTGAGGTCCAAGCCTTGCCAAGTTGGGAACCATGGGAGCGGAGGACAGTGCATGGGGAGGGGACAATGGGAGCTGAAGTCCAAGCCTTGCCAAGCAAGGAACCATGGGAAGTGAGGACAATCGTCTGGGAGGGGACGATGGGAGCTGAAGTCCAAGCCTTGCCAAGCTGGGAACCATGGGAACTGAGGCCAGGCCCCTGGAAAGGGGAGAGGAAGTCCAAGCCTTTGCCAAGCAGGGAACCATGGGAGCCAAAAACAGGCCCCTGGGAGGGGACGATGGGAGAGGACGTCCAAGCCTGCGAACCTGGGAACCCTGGGAGCTGAGAACAGCGCCCAAGAAGGGAACGATGGGAGAGGAAGTCCAAGCCTTTGCCAAGCAGGGAAGCATGGGAGCCGAGGCCATCCCCCTGGGGAGGGAACAATGGAAGTTGAAGTCCAAGCCTTTGCCAAGCTGAGAACCATGGGAGCCGAGAACAACAGTCCCCGGGGAGGAGAGAACGCCAGGAGAAGAAACGCCAAACACCCCAAGTCAGCAGTGCCCCATGGGCTCCTCCTCGGCAGGGGCGCATGGGTCCCTCTGTCTCTTACCTGTAGTAGCTGAGCAGCCCGTTGCTGAGCACGAACCAGCGGCGCTGGTAGCCCTTCAGGTAGTTAGTCCACTTGAAGAGCCAGCCGCGGTGGGTATCGGAGCAGGATGACGAACCGGAGGCGGCGGGGCAGCTCTCCCCGATTAGGCTCATGGCAGCAGCGGCCAGCGGGGCCCGGGCAGGCGGCGGGGGCTGCTTGCAAGCCAGGCACGGGACGGAGCCCAGCAGGGAGACCAGCCCGCGGCTGCCGGCGATGCACAGCGGACCCACCGCCGCCGCCCGCCCCATAAGCGCCCAGCTCCGCCCGCGCCCGCCCGACTCGCCCGGCGCCGCCGTCGCCAGGGCTGGGCAGGGGTGGGCAGGCAGGGGAGGGGGCGGGGCCACGCGATCAGAGGACACGCCCCCTCCTCAATCTCCCCCTCCTCAATCTCCTCCTCCTCCTCTCGCGTCAGGGACGGAGCGCTCGCTCCTCCCGCACCGCCACCCTGCCACTTTCAAAGCCGGCCGGACTTCAACTCCCAGAGTTCCCTCTGGCCCCGCGCGAGGCGTTTCGGGAGTTGAAGTCCTCCTCCTGCTCCCAAGGCTTTGAAAGGGAGGAGAGACCGTGCCAGCTTTCCCGAAGGAAGCTTTTTACAGGGGAACAAGAGGTGGAAGGGACCCTGGGAGGTCATTTAGTCCAACCCCCCCACCCTCCCAAGCATTGGGCATCTCCGAGGATGCTTTGATTACGGATTAACAGAATTGGAAGGGATCTAGACCAACCCCCCGCCCAAGCAGGAGACCCTACGCCATTTCTGACAAGAGGGCAGTCCAGTCTCTTCTTGAAAGCCTCCAGTGATGAAGCTCCCACAACTTCCCAAGGCGACGCGGACGGCCTTAGAACTTATAGACCGCTTTATTACAGGGCTTTGGCAACTCCCGTCTCTAAGCGGTTTACAGAGTCGGCATCTTGCCCCTCACTCCTCCATCGTCCAACCACAACAATCTGGGTCCTCATTTGACCGACCTCGGAAGGACGGAAGGCTGAGTCAATAACAATAGCGCATAGAGTTATAGACCGCTTTATAATGCTCTACACCCCTCTCTAAGCGGTTTACAAAGTCAGCACATCACACAGGCCCTAACCATCTGGATCCTCGTTTTATCGACCTCGGGACAGATGGAAGGCTGAATCAAGAGCAATAGCAATAGCACTTATATACCGCTTTATAATGCTTGCCAGCCCTCTCTTAAGTGGTTTATAGAGTGGGCACCTTGCCAACAATCTGGGTCCTCATTTTACCGACCTCGGAGGGATGGGAAGCTGAATCAACCTTGAGGCGGTCAGGATCGAACTGCTGGCAGTCGGCACAATTAGCACGCAGTGCTGCATTCTAACCAATGCGCCACCCCGGCGCTCTATCTTGCGTGCCTTGAATAAAACCTGTGCTCGATGAATAGGAAGAGCGTAATGGACTTCCCATCATCTTTTGGGGTGGGGGTGTGTGGAGAGTGTCAGGCATTTCCTTGTGGTCTCCCTTCCCTGGACTAAGCAGACCTGACCCCGGTTTAGTTTTTCCAATTAGAGGGGGGGGGGGGGGGGGGGGTCTCCAAATTTGGCAAACTTTACAACTTTGAGGCTTTAAGGAGTTGTCGGTATCATTTAGTGACCGCTTCACTTAAGAACCACATTGCGGGACTCATTTGTAGTCACTAAAGAAAGACTACCTGTGTATTCAAATGGATTCTTTGTGGGGCTGCCCTTGGAGACCACCCAGAAGCTGCAGCTGGCCCCGAATGTAGTGGGGTGGACACTTCATAGACTACACTGATTGACGTGGTTATCGTCTTCTAAGCACACGGTCTGGCAGTTTGAGATACTGCTGATCTCCCCTTTTTCTGCCCGTCTCCTGCCCTCAAGAGGGTGTATGTGCACCATCTGGGTCCTGCTGATTAAACTGCCCCCCATCTTGAGGTCCCGGGAACTGCACCTTCTCGATTGCAGCTCCAACCCTCTTGAATGACATCATCCCCAGATTCATTTACCCACCATAGCAAAACATCATAACATTGGGTGACTGTTAGAAATTCTGTTTACATATAGCACCGCAGAATAAGCAAAGGGTACAGTCACCATGTGCTTTACTCCTCAACTAGTGAACTGCAGCAAGAAATGAGAAAGTCTACTTAGAACAAAAGAGCATAGAGCAGTGATGGCTAACCTTTTTGCCATCGCGTGCCAAAAGCAGGGGAGCACCCTTGCGTGTGTCCACCCCCATAATTCTATGCACCCCACCCCACCACGCATGCGTGTGCGACCCCCTCCGCACTCCCCCCCCCTTTTGGCATGTGATGGCAGAGTGGGCCTGGTAGACCTGTTTTTCACTTTCTCCAGGCTCCAGAGCCTTTCTAGGAGCCTGGGGAGGGCAAAAACAGCCTCCCCCCACCCCCGAGGCCCTCCAAAGGCCAGAAACAGCCCATTTGCTGACTGATGGGCCCAGAAGGCCCAAAAATCAGCTGGTCGGCGCACGCATGCAAGCCAGAGCTGAACTTGCGTGCCCACCGATATGGTGGCACACGTGCCATAGATTCGCCATCACGGGCATAGAGGATAGATAGATAGATAGATAGATAGATAGATAGATAGATAGATATCATTGATCGAAACTTGTAAACACTGCCATCTACTGGCTGTTATACTGGGATGACAGAGCTATTTAGCTTGGCTGGGCTGGCTTGAAAACCGGACGGGATCTGATTTTTTTTCAACACGGTTTTATTCTGATGGAATGGCCCGGTAAACGCCATTTCCCCAGCGTGATTCCGGTTATCTAGGTTGGCTTGGCTTATCCGAGGGTTTTGCAGAACTGGACTGGCTTCCCTTCATCATAAAAGTTGAGCCCAATTCTCGCAACTGGTTCCGCTGGTCGATCTCTTCCAACATTTTCTGATAATAGCTGTATTCTTTTCTCCACCGGAACGTCTTTTTCTGCTGGTTCTGGAGAAACCTCCTTTTCATCTGATCCAACAGATTCTCGGCTTTCTTTTTCCGACCTTCAATTTGCTGTTTCTGGAAAAGACCCATCAGCAAAGGTGATTCCTGGCTCTTTCGACAAGGACGTTGTAACGGTCGCTAAGCGTGAAAAACGGCCCTAAGTCGCGGGTTTGTTTGGGTTTTTTTCCAGCGCTTCGTTGTAACTTCGAAACGAAACGGTTGGAAGTCAAGGACTGTATTCCTGACGCGCTCGGATTCCTGACCGCCCGCCAGAATTCACGCAAAGAGGTTTCCAAAAACTTACTTTGATCTCCTGGATCCGCTGAACGCTAACATTGTCCTGGATAATCACCTTAGCTAGGTGACTCTTTGGAAGAAACCTCTTCAAAGCTTTTTCGCTGCAAGTTTGCTGGCTGGAAGGATGGAGGTGGGGGGGGAAGTCAGCTGGTTAGGAGGTCTCTTGCCCACCATCCCATCCCAAGAACGACTGAGATAAATCTGTGAACTTTGGCACAATCAGTTGCCTTCACCTTATCCGGACAGTTGCTGGCTTCAGGAAATGAATGCAGTCTCTCTCTCTCTCTCCTCTCTTCCCTTCCTTCCCCTTCCCTTTCTATCTTTCCTTCTTCCTCTCCCCTCCCCTCCACCTCCTCCTCTTTTCTCTTTTCCCTTCCCTCTCTTTCCTTCTTCCTTTCCTCTCCTCCTCTCCCCTCCCCTCCCTTCCCCTTCCTTTTCCTTCTTCCTTTCCTTTCCCCTTCTCCCCTTCTCTCCCCTCCCCTCCACCTCCTGTTTTCTCTTTTTCCTTCCCTTTCCTTCTTCCCTTCCTCTCCACTCCTCTCCTCTCCTCACCTCCTCCTCCTCTTTCCCTTTCCCTCTCTTTCCTTCTTCTTCCTCTCCTCTCCTCTCCCCTCCCCTTCTCCTTCCCTCTTTCCTTCCTCTCCCCTCCCTTTCCCTTCCCTTCTTCCCTTCCTCTCCCCTCCTCTCCTCTCCTCCCCTCCCCTCCTCCTCCTCTTTCCCCTTCCCTCTCTTTCCTCCTTCTTCCTCTCCTCTCCCCCTTCTCCTTCCCTCTTTCCTTCCTCTCCCCTCCCCTCCCCTCCTCCCCTCCTCCTCCTCTTTCCCCTTCCCTCTCTTTCCTTCTTCCTTCCCTCTCCCTCTCTTTCTCTCCTTTCTCTTTGACACTTCATTTTTGCGGGGGAGGGGTGAGCAAAAGTTTTGCGCTAAGTAAGCGGCAACCGCCGCTCAAAGCGGAGAGGGGAGGGGGCGAGGAGGGTCTCTGGCAGGAGGAGGAGGAGGGGGGGGGATGCCTCCCCCCATCTGCCACCCCCCCGCCCCCTCCTCACCTATACAGCACCAGCTCTTGGTGGTCGCGGGGCTGGAAGAAAGTTACGACGGGCAGTGAGGCTCCCTCCGGCGCCTTCTCCATCGCCCGAAGCCCCCGGCGGTTGAGTCGGCCGGGCCAAGCGGACTCAAGCGGTCACAATGGGCTGGCTTCGTCCGGTTGCCGCGGAAACCGCCGTGCCGGGCTCGCGGCTGTCTTCTTCCCGCGGCGCCTTTTGCTCCGGAGGCTGCGGGGACCCGACGGCCGAGAGAAAGAGAGAGAGGCACCGCGTTCCCGCGGGGCGGGTGGGGAGGTAAGGCATGGGGCGGGAGAGGACGGGATGGAGCCTCCGGGGACAAGAGCAGGCTATCTGAACCCGCCCCACGCTCCCAATAGCATCCTT
>WNWU01000293.1:330696-341310 GCA_012654045.1 Ptyas mucosa
TCTATTCTATTCTATTCTATTCTATTCTATTCTATTCTATTCTATTCCATTCCATTCCATTCCATTCCATTCCATTCCATTCCATTCCAAATCCTAATTCTAATTCTAATTCTAATTCTATTCATCTACCTTAGTGTCAGAGTGCACACAGTGTGACTATTTTGAGACAACCTAGGAGCAAAATACAGTAAACAGGTTTGTCTTTCAAATACCGACTTATCTACAAGGAATATATACATAGACCTACTAGGCAAAGTCAGGCAATCAATCATCAACTATAGCACAGAAACACACATGGAGAGAGAGAGAGAGAGAGAGAGAGAGAGAGAGAGAGAGAGAGAGAGAGAGAGAGAGATGCCCTCACAGGGCCTCTCTTATACTGTATATACAGCCTCTTAAAGTTATATCAGCCCAAAAACCTTGCCGACTCATTCCCTGCCTTATATCATTGTAGCAGCTGGTCAGCTCTTAAAGTATTTCCCTGACACTTAGACTTCTAAGAGCCTTCTAAGGGATCCTGAGTCGTCTCTTCTTCGGGCTAAACCCACCAGGTTCCTTTAATCATTCTTCGTAGGACGTTTTGCCTCCTAAACCCAGAAGACATCGAAGCGGAGAAAGGCTACTATTCCCCCAGAGTAGAGCAAGCCCGTTAAGACAAAAATTGCGTCGACGCAAGAAGCTAACTTTTCTGATTAAAGACGATAGGACAGTTTCAGCCAGCCCTTTTCAGGCTCACAAAGCCATCCGCATTGAAATTTTCTACACCCCCCCCCCTTATCTTTGAACTAAGGTTCTCATCTCCAATATCTTTAGAATATTCCACATTTTGCGGTTTATTGGCACATCCCCCAAAACCTGGAACGAGCATATGAGATCTTCAGGAAATTCAAGAAAAAGGAAGAGGGAGAAAAGCATATCTGCCGTACCCCAAATGTAAGCTCTTCCGGGCGCAGAAAGCAACACCTCCCTACAGACAGATGGCTGGCTGATCCCTGCAAGGATTTCGTTGGCCTTCCTGATTACCTGCCCAGGAGACACAGAGAGAGAGAGACAGGTGAGCACGTTCCGAGAGACAAGCAATTTCGCACATTCTGTTGGATTTAATCTAGGATAGGAGCCAGAAAGCTAGAAAAAGTTCTGAAGACCACCGAGGCAGTTATTTTTTTCTGGCCCCCCAAAAAAAGAGACAGGTAATCCTCTAATTACAAAACTTCATTTAATGATGGATGGATAAAATGAGGACCCAGATTGTTAGGGGGCAATATGCTATTTAGTATACTGTCGATTGTTGTAAGCTGCCCAGAGTCCTCGGAGAGTGGGTGGCATAGAAATATGATTAATAATAATAATAGTAGTAGTAGTAGTAGTAGTAGTAGTAGTAATAGTAATAATAATAATAGAATAGGACACAGAATTCCAGAATTCCCAGAGTCAAGTGTAGGAAACAGATGTGTGTGTGTGTGTAGCATGGACATTTTGTGAGGGAAAAAAGAACTCATACAATCCACCTCAAAACGACAGGTGGACGCATGGAAGGAGGAAAAACCTGGCAGACAAAAAATAGGATTTGGAGAGGAGCAGAAAACACCAACCTTGTGTATCTGCTGCAAACATCGAATCAAGTGTGCAGTTGATGAATTCATCTGGTTGGACGGTCTGGAAAGGAACAATTTCCTCAGTAATCCAATTTCGGGGCTAATGATAAATTCATGTTTTCTTTCCTTTTCCCTTCTACTTATGCTTAGATTATAAAGCTACTTTTTCATCCCCTTTTTGCGGGGGCCCGGCAGGCAAATCTTTGCTCTATTGGAACATGACAGCAGTCTTCCAATATCTCAGGGGCTGCCCCAAAGAAGAGGGAGTCAAGCTATTCTCCAAAGCACCCAAAGGCAGGACAAGAAGCAACGGGTGTAAACTAATCAAGGAGAGAAGCAACTTAGAACTAAGGAGGAATTTCCTGACAGTGAGAACAATTAATAAGTGGAACAACTTGCCACCAGAAGCTGTGAATGCTCCAACACTGGAAGTCTTTAAGAAGATGTTGGATAACCATTTGTCTGAAGTGGTGTAGGATTTCCTGCCTGAGCGGGGGGTTGGACTAGAAGACCTCCAAGGTCCCTTCCAACTCTGTTATTCTATTCTATTCTATTTCTTTCAAGTTGTATCCCCAGTGTGGAATCTTAGATATGCTCTGAGTCTACATAAACAATCTGGAACATCTCAATTCGTACCTATTTATTTATTTTATTATTTTATTAGTCATATTTCTATGCCGCCCACTCTCCGAGGATTCTGGGCGGCTTACACCAAAGACGGTATACTAAATAGCCTATTGCCCCCCAACAATCTGGGTCCTCATTTTACCCACCTCGGAAGGATGGAAGGCTGAGTCAACCTTGAGCCGGTGAGATTTGATCTGCTGAACTAGCAGTCAGCTGAAGTAGCTGCAGTACAGCACTCTAACCACTGCGCCACCTCGGCTCTGGGCTTTCTAAACATTGCATGTTTAGAAAGATGCAACACAGTGTTTTTCAACCTTGGCAAGTTCAAGATGGGTGTACTTCAACTCCCAGAATTTCCCAATTTACCTGTATTGTCATGGTTTGCCTGGGTTAATACACTGGTGTGAAAACTGGTCTATTCAGAACAAAAGGCAGTTTCCCCCCACCATCGTTTTCCTCACTACATCTACACCTGTATTAACCTGAATTTTATTCAGAGGCATCAATACCTAAATATTAATTGACCCCAGGAAACAAGAGGAAAACTCACCAAATTCTTGGACTTCCCAAAGAAAGTTGCTTACTTACCTACTTGGATCTCCGCTCTTCGCACTTCCTTTACAGAAAGGAGATAAAGTTAACACCTCTCAGGGTTTACCTCACCTGGAAGCTGTCTAGGACTTTAGGTCACGTGACAAAGCCAGGATTCTGATCAAACAGGTTTTCCTACCTGAGGTCAGTTTAATCTGTTCCGGGGAACGGGACAAAACCTCCATGAGTAACTAACAGGTGCTCCAACAGTCCGTATTAAGTTACCCCTTTTCTCTGATATTCACCTGAATCCTCAGGTGAATCAAGAATTGGTAACAGACAGATTTTCCACACAGGAGGAAGAACTAATTTCAGTTTCCAAGGCAGGTGATTAAAAAAAAATAGTTATGCTAACTGAATAAAATTTAGGTTTTGGTTTCACTTTTTAAAAGGGAACACCTCAAAAATATTTTACTACTGGTTCTGTGGGTGTGGCTTGGTGGGCGTGGCATGTCTTAGTGGGCGTGGCAGGGGAAGGATACTGTAAAATCTCCATTCCATCCCCACTCCAAGGGAAGGATACTGTAAAATCTCCATTCCCACCTCACTCAAGGGGAAGTATACTGTAAAATCTCCATTCCCACCCCTCTCCAACGGAAGGATACTGCAAAATCTCCATTCCCTCCCCACTCCAGGGGAAGGATACTGCAAAATTGCCCACATGAGTGGATTTCAACTCCCAGAGTTCCCCACTCTCGAGGTGGTGGTGGGGAAATGAAGTCCAACAGGAATGGATGTCTTCTGGACACCTGAGCTCACCCAGAGTGTAAATCATAATGTGATTATTGGACTCTTTAACCCTTTGTCTGAGAAACAACTACAGTGGTGTGCAAACCGTCATTTCCTAGCTTAGCATGTGCTGCAATTCCATCGAATGCTGGCTTATTTGTAGCTTGGTGGAATGCAGAAACTTAGCCTTGGGGATCTAAGGTTACCGACTATGGTTAACAAAGCGCCTTCCCCTCTTTAGCATCCGTACGATATTGTTGTTGTTGTTAGTTGCAAAGTCGTGTCCGACCCATCGCGACCCCATGGACAACGTTCCTCCAGGCCTTCCTGTCCTCTACCATCCTCTGGAGTCCATTGAAGCTCATGCCGACTGCTTCAGGGACTCCATCCAGCCACCTCCTTCTCTGCTGTCCCCTTCTTCTTCTTTTGCCCTCCATCGTTCCCAGCATTGGGCTCTTCTCCAGGGAGTCCTTCCTTCTCATTAGGCGGCCAAAGGAATTGAGTTTCCTCTTCAGGATCTGGCCTTCTAAAGAGCAGTCAGGGTTGATCTCCTCTAGGACTGACCGGTTGGATCGCCTTGCAGTCCAAGGGACTCGCAGGAATCTTCTCCAGCACCAGAGTTCAAAGGCCTCCATTCTTTGGCGCTCGGACTTCTTTATGGTCCAACTTTCACAGCCAACCATTGCAACTGGGAAAACCATCGCCTGGACTATACGCACTTTCGTTGGCAGGGCGATGTCTCTGCTTTTTAGTACGCTGTCTAGATTTGCCACGGCTTTCCTCCCTAGGACCAAGCGTACGACATATAAATCACCAAATGTTTTTTTTTTCCCCCAACCAGAGAGAAGTTGGCTGACGTTTGCAACTCCAGCGGTTGATTGGCAAGAAATCCGATCCGTTCTCCCCTGCATGCTAACATTTTTCAGTGACAACTGCAGTCGTTCTAATTGCACGCAAAAGCGACGACGACATCTTTCAGGAGGCCTGAATTGTTCAGCATTGAACCGGCTGCCAAAGGATGCGCTCTCTCCCCCCATTATTATTATTATTTTGCAGCCTTCCTGTTTCCCAAAGGTTTTTTTTTCTTTTTTTAAAAAAAATTTCCATTGGCTGGGTCACACATGCATTATTTTATCCAGCTTGCTTGCAAAAGCTTTCCCCTTTCTGCCTGGTTCCCAGCTGCTTGAAATTCTGGGCAGCCGTTGCTACAGCAACCAAGCAGCCGGGGTTTTGTCTGTGCCGTGCAAAAGAAAAAAGAAAAAAGAAAGCCACTCCGAATAATTATCCTTCCTTCCCCAGAAAAGCCATTTCTTTCCCCAAAACAGCTTCTCTAGGCTGTCAAACTGTTCCCCACCTCCAGTTTTGTTTTTTTGTTTTTTTTGCAGAGGCCGGAGGCGCGTCATATATTCCAAGCCGTCCCTCCCTTTCCTCCGGGTCATTCAAGGACATCAGGACACAAATAAGACAAAAATAGAGTTTTATTTTGAGACAAACACGAGCCGAGATGCTAAACAGGTTGCCGGGTGCTTATTGATTTCCCATGAGGCTGGGAAGGGTTTCATCCTCCGTTGGTGAGCAAAACATTGAAACTCTTCTGGTTCTTGAGGTCCAGCCTTACCTGCGACAACCCCCCCCACCCCTCCCAGAAGATAATAAACCGTGGTTTTGTGACCGTCGCAAAACAAATCACTGCCCTTCCCTGTTCCGTTGCTTTGATTCCGTTGGGAATCAAAGAAGGGGCAAAGGATCCCTAAACAGGAAGATGCAATTCTGAAAAATCCCAGGGACGACGGACGGACGTCTGTGAGCCGGAAGTCATAAATTTAAAAGGTAAAGGTTCCCTTCACACGTATGTGCTAGTTGTTTCCGACTCTAGGGGGCAGTCCTCATCTCCGTATCAAAGCCAAAGAGCCAGCGCTGTCCGAAGACGTCTCCGTGGTCACGTGGCCGGCATGACTCAACGCCAAAGGCACACGGAACGCTGTTCCCTTCCCACCAAAGAGGGTCCCTATTTTTTCTACTTGCATTTTTTACCTACTTTCGAACTGCTAGGTTGGCAGAAGTTGGGACAAGTCATGGGAGCTCACCGCGTTACGCGGCGCTAGGGATTCGAACCACCGAGCTGCTGACTTTTTGATCGACAAGCTCAGCGTCTTAGCCACTGAGCCACTGCGTCCCTATAATTTTAATAATTTTAAAATAATTTAAAAATTTGTAGGGGAGACTTTATTCAGGGATCTCCCAGCTCTATCAAGAGGTCAGCCGAGTATCATTTAATTCAGGAAAGCGTGAGGGAGGAATCCACAATATCAACCGTGGACTTCTTTGACAACGTTTTTTCTCTAAACTAAGAATCCATTGCAGTGTTTCTCAACTTTTAAGATGCGTGGACTTCAACTCCCAGAATTCCCCAGCCAGCTATGGGTGGGGAACTATGCCCCCTTTAGGACAGCATAGCTGGCTGGGGAATTCTGGGAGTTGAAGTCCGCATGCCTTAACATTCTCAAGGTTGGGTTTAAATCTGATTTAAAGCGTCTTCCTCATTTACAACGAAGAGTCGAATCCAACCCAGGTGGACCGAAGCATCTCCTGCCAGCCAAATTCTGGAGCTTAACTAAGGTTACTAAGGAAGGACACAGTATCTGATCCCCCCCCCCCCCCCAAACTTTTTTTTGCAACCACCTCAAGAAAAAAAAGGCTAGGCAGAAACTGTGTCAAGTTGGGCCAAACCATCCAAAGTTTTACTAAAAAAAAGGAGTCATCCAGTCAGGCCTGGATTCTCCTTCCCTCCCATCTCCCAGTTTCGGAGTTTTGATTCTCGCTCCAATGAAATCACCATTCTCAATAAGCGTCTCAACCCGTAGTTTAGTATCGGTTTCATCTAGGATCTGAAAACGTGGTTTGATGCTGGCGAGATCTTTAATTCAGGAATCAAATGCCCTGTGTGTGCTTTAGGAACACGTGGAGACGAGTTTTTTTTCCGGCCTGCAAGATGCTAGATTACCACTAGATGGCAGCAAAGTAGCGGAGGGGGTTTTCTGTTTGTATCTCCTTGCTGCCCCTCTGTGGTTATCTGCATGTCTTGCGATCCAAGATTAAAAATCTTTAAAGGAGGCAGGGAAGAATAGCTTGATTTGCCTGGTCGTTCCAAGCAGTGGTCTAACAATAGTCTATAGCACCAAACAATGCAGATTGTAGGATAATGCTGATGCTAAGACCAGATGTGGTTTATGCAGGCTTATAATCTATATAAACAGCGCCTTATGGCTTAGCATATACTGTGCAAACTCAGCCCAGTGGCTTATTCAGTAGATCACAGTTAAATAAACCGTAGTTTAATGTCCTCTACGCAACCAGTCTGGGTACAGAAAGATACGCAGCCACAACATTTCCATTTTTTTGTTATGACGGCCGTACAATAACACCCCCTCCTTCCTGTACGATCAACTCCCAGGCGGGAAAAGCAGATGATTTGAGATTGTCGTCTTCTGCGGAGTTACAAAGAAACAATGTACAGTTACTGACACACCCTGATAGGACCATAGGGTTGAGGTGATGACGTGTGTCACGAAATCACTTGTGCGAAGGGGACTTTATTTAAGAGGGGTGCTGGTGGCCTAGAGGGGGAGCTGTCGCCTCACAATCGGGAAGGCTGTGAGTTCGATCCTAGGTTGTGGCAGATATTTCTCTCTCTCTGGGCACAAGGAGAATTTATCTGCTGAACAAAACTCCGCGCTGGCAACAGGAAGGGCATCCGGCCAGTAAACACTCAGCTCCATTCAGCTGCCCAGACTCCACCCTGCAAGGGATTATGGGGTCATTAAAAGAAGATGATGATGAAAGGTGACCTTATTTAAACTACGGACCCGAATCCCACCCTTCAAAGAATCTCTTCTGTGCAAGCAGACTACGGGTACTGTCAAAATTAAGAATACCCAAATATAATTTGGACCGGAGGAATTCTGTGCACATGTTCCTTTACTCTAACAGGCCAGGCCAGGTTTTTCTTTCCAAAAGGGGTGGGACCCCTGGCCTTACTTTCCCCAGCCTGATTGACACATCAACTCCCTTCAAAGCCAAAGTGGCCATCTGCTTCAAAATTGCCGCCCCCTCCTCCTGCCTCACTTCTCCAACATAATAGCTTAGAATCAGGGGTGAAATGCTATCGGTTTGCTCTGGTTTGCACTGAACCGGTAGTGATAAAAACTACCAGTAGTTAAAAACTAAAAAGTAGTTTAAAAAACCTACCGATTCCTCCAGCTGATCGTCGGTATTTCCAACGATCAGCTGTGCCGTGCGGTTTAGCTTTGCTAGAAAGCAGGAAAGCTAAATCACGCGGCACAGCTGATCCCTCCCCTCGCTGTTCTACTTACCTTTCTAAGCCTCCTTTTGGCCCGTACTATGCATGCTCGTGCACAGCATGCATTTGGCGCGTCACACGCATGCGCGACCAGCGAACCAGTAGCAAACCGGTTTGGATTTCACCACTGCTTAGAATAGTCCTGGCACCTTGTTCAGATCCGAAGTTGTGTCCTTCTGATGTGTTTCTGAATTACAGTTAAACCCCCAGGAATCCCTGGGAAATACGGCAGTATAAAAATAAATATAATAAACCATAAACAAACCTTGCGAAAGATGCACTAAATCTGTAGGGCGTCTTACGAAGCAGTGTTTCTTAACCTTGGTAACTTGAAGATGAGCGGACTTCAACTCCCAGAATTCCTGAACCAGCCAAGACTGGGGAATTGTGGGAGTTGAAATCCGCCCACAATCTTCAAGTTGCCAAGGTTGACGAAGACTACTCTGAATGAAAAATAGCTTCTTCTCTTTCCAAAGACCAGATTTTAGAAGACAAACCTGGAAATCTCCTTAACTTAAAAAAAAACAAACAACCCCATAAAGCTAAAACTTTCTGGCATCTTGTCTTTTTGTGAAAAATCAGAATTTGTCTCACACTCACCTGCACCGGGCAGGCAAAAGTATTTCCTGAAAACCATTTACTGTAATTCTTGCCCGGAATTAAAAAATCATTCAAACCACAGGGACCTGTTTGGAGAGAGAGAGAGAGAGAAAAGCTTCCTTCTCAAAGCTTTTTGACCGGATTTAGCCCAACTTATATAGCTTAAGCCAGCGGTCAGCAACCTTAAACACTCAAAGAGCCATTTGGACCTGTTTCCCACAGAAAAGAAAACACCGGGAGCCACAAAACCCTTCCTGACTTATTTCTTGAGCGGCCACAAAGCTAGGATATATAGTCGAATTAAACATTCTGTTTTCTTCTGAAACTTTTCTTTTCTTGGATTTATCCATGGTTGGCCTACCAGGGGTTGAAAAGCTCAATAAATCATGTGCCGGCAGGTGTCACACATTGGCAGTTGTGATACATACTTTGAGTGACAGGGAGCCGCAGCAGTTAGGTGAAAAGAGCCACATGCGGCTCCAGAGCCACAGGTTGCTGACTCTTGGCTTAAGCTAAACCATCCAGTGGTTGGGACTCAAAAGAGGTGACACAACCCGGCTTTTGAGGTTCCTAAGCCATAATCCGTGGCTCTGCTTGTTGTGCATATTCAGCCCACAGTGGTTTTACTCCGCCCGCAATAGGGGTTTCCCGTATGCAGGCTGTTGTTTGCCGATCCTGACCGCCAGTAGGATTTACGGGAGATCCCAAGGCCTGCTGTAGCCCAGCAGAAAGGGAGGAGGAGCTCGCCGTCAGAAAGGTAGCCGTTCCAGCCGATTCTGACACGCGCACGCAGAGACCCGGCCACCTACTCTTTTTTGGCTGGGCCCGCCCGCGAGCGCCAGCAAGCGGCGATACCCTCGGAGTGATGGTACATGAGGACGCCCAGCAGAGTGAGGGCGATGCCCACGTAGCTCAGCAAAGTCAGGTGGCTTCCGAAAAGCCAATGGGAGAGAAGCAGGTTGCCCACCACGTTAAAGTTCCCCAGAACGTGGATGGTCAGGGCGGAGGTCAGCGAGAGGATGCAGAAGCTGGCCAGGTTGTAAAGGACCGAGCCCAGGCAGCTGAGCAGCACGCAAGTCCAGAGGCTGGCCTCGTAGGTTAGCAGCCCCTCCCAGGCCCAGCCCACCTCCATGCCCAGCGCGGCCACGAAGAGGAGGCAGAAGCTGGGCAGCGAAGTTAGGCACAAGAGCCTCAAGGAGTCCAGGTGCTCTTCCTGCAGGAGCGTACCTGTGGGGCAGACAAGGGGGAGGGAGGGGTGTCAGCAAAGCTTCAGGATCTGGGCCCACAGAAAGCCAGGGGCAACCGTCCCCGCTGGTCAATGCAGCAAAAAGAAACCCCCAAGACATTTCCCGCTACTCCTCGACTTACGGCCACAGTACAGGTAGTCCCCGACTTACGACCGCAATAGGGCCCAACGTTTACGTTGCTACGCGAGGCATTTGTTAAGTGAGCTTCGACCCTTTCTTGCCACTGTTGTTAAGGGAATCCCTGCAGTTGTTAAATGTGGTTGCTAAGCGAATCTGGCTTCCCTGCCGACTTTGTCGTAAAAAGGGGATCCAATGACCCCCCCCCCCCCGGGATGCTGCAACCGTCATAAATATGAACTGGTTGCCAAACATCCGAAGGCAAATCGCCTGACCATGGAGATGCTGCAGGAGTCATCAGTCAGTAACGATAGAGGGTCTCCTGCTTGAGCAGGGGGTTGGACTAGAAGACCTCCAAGGTCCCTTCCAGCTCTATTCTGATGGATTGAGAGAGAGAGAGAGAGGAGGGAGAGATGATAGAGATACATATTGATAGATGATAAAATGACAGCTAGAATAGATAGATAGATGATGGATGGATGGATGGATGGATGGATGGATGGATGAATAGATAGATGATGATGATAGATAGATAGATAGATAGATAGATAGACAGACAGACAGACAGATAGATAGATGATGGATGGATAGATGATAGATAGATAGATAGATAGATAGATAAATAGATAGGTAGGTAGGTAGGTAGGTAGATGATGGATGGAGGGATGGAGGGATAGATAGATAGATAGATGATAGAGATAGATAGATAGATAGATAGATAGATAGATAGATAGATAGATAGATAGAT
>WNWU01000293.1:382078-393686 GCA_012654045.1 Ptyas mucosa
AGAATAGAATAGAATAGAATAGAATAGAATAGAATAGAATAGAATAAAGAATGAATAGAATTTTGTATAGAACAGAACAGAACAGAACAGAACATAACATAATTCTTTATTGGCCAAATGTGATTGGACGCATCAGGAATTTGTCTTAGGTGAATGTGCTCTCAGTGTACATAAGGAGAATAAAATACATTCATTAAGAATAAAAATAAATATAAAAAATAAAAAGGATAAAAAAATAAAAATAATAAAAAGGATGACATTTCCTGCTTTTTCAAGATGTCTGATAGCCTCAACCAAGCATATATAAGATAACAGGTAAAAATATAAACATAATTTGAATATATGAAAAGAGTAAATAAAAAGGAATATTAGGACAGGGACAGAAGGCACGCGGGTGCTCTTATGCACGCCCCTTACAGACCTCTTAGGAATGGGGTGAGGTCAACAGTAGACAGTTTAAGGTTAAAGTTTTGCGGGTTTGGGGAAGAAACTACAGAGTCAGGTAGTGCATTCCAGCCATTGACCACTCTGTTACTGAAGTCGTATTTTCTGCAATCGAGTTTGGAACAGTTTGTCTTGAGTTTGTATCTATTATTTGATCGTGTATTGTTGTGGTTGAAGCTGAAGTAGTCATTGACAGGAAGGATATTGTGACAGATAATTTTATGTACTATGCTTAGGCCAGACTGAAGTTGGCGTAGTTCTAAGTTGTCTAAGCCCAAAATTTGGAGTCTGGTGGCTTAAGGTATTTTATTGCGGTTAGAGGAATGGAGGACTCTTCTCGTAAAATATCTTTTAACAATGAAAAAGAGAGCAATGCCATAAATTTCAACTGTCATCCAGGCCAGAAAAGAAACATAAATATTCTCTTAGCAATCTCCCAACGGTGGTGCCCTTTGATTTGGAACAGATTATTGGCAAAAAAAGGGAAAAGAAATTGCACACGGTATCTGAAGTAGAATGGAATCTATCAAGACTGCGTAAGTAGAAAGGAGAATTGGGACTTTCTATTAACTGCAAGTATTAAAGTTTTGTGAAATATTTGGAAGACTAAAGGAACTTGGAACTGAGAAAGGGGGGAAAAAAGAAAAAAAAATGGTGCTTGCTTTCAGCGGAGAGCAGCTGAAAGCAAAAGTAATCTGATTTGTGTATTCGGCTATACTTTAAAGTAACAAATCCGGCTGGAAGAGGGAGAAAGTAACAAAAAAAATAAAATAAAAACAGTAACTGATGGTTATAGACCTGATTGAATCTGGAGAATTTTTTGGGAAAAGTTGCTAGAATTTGTGGAAAAGGAAGATCTTTAAGAGGCAAAATGTCAACAAAGCAAGCAGGGGGGGGATTCCCACACACATAAGCAGAAGCAGCCTCAAGCTGCAAACTCAGACAAAGGAAGAAGGCTATCATGACCTTATTATTAAAGAAATCAAGAGATCAGAACAGGAGGTCAAAGGAATTATTCAAGAAAAATATGACGCAGTTAATAAAGATATTCAAACAGTGGTTAAAGGCCTGTCTGAGGTAGTGTTGCAGATTGATAAAAAAGTGGATAATCTTGCCTCAGAGGTGGAGACTAAATTTAAAGTATCTGATTCAAGAATTGCTGAAGTTGAAGAAATAACACAAAAAATTGAAAATGAGATCACTATGATGCAATTTCGATCAATGGAATTTGCTATTAGGCTCAGAGGAGTAAAAGAGAACAGCAGGGAAGATCTTAGAAAAATGTGTGCTGATGCTTTAGCGGTTTTGTTGAAGGTAGAACCTGGTGAGGTCCTGTGCAAGATTGACAAGGCGTACAGAGTTAACTCTCATGTGGCAGTACAAAGGCAACTGCCTAGAGATGTGGTGATATATTTTACAGATAGGAGAATAAGAAATGATATTTTGCAAAGTTCATTTGTCACTGCTGTTCTAGTTGATGGAGTTGAGATTGGAGTTTTCAAAGAATTACCACCCAAAATGTTAAGAGACAGAAAGGATTTTGGATTTTTGGTGGCAGAATTGAAAAAACAGAATATACAATTCAGATGGGATGCTCCAACAGGTGTAATACTGAGGATGCGAGGAGTTAGATACCGTCTTAATACTATTGCAAAAGCAGAAGAATTTTATTATAATGTTTTGAAAGCGGGCTCTCCTCCTCCACGTACATCTTCACCAATAGATAAGGATGCACAATCACAAGCTGAGTATGAACAAGAAACTGAAGCACAAATAAAGCAGTCCCAAAAGGAGGCAAGAGAGGCACAGGGAGCTGTTGGTGGTGTTGTGGTTGACCCTTTTGCACCACTTGAAATTTTTCCTTTGGAAGAAACATCTAAAACTATTACAGAGGAGGCGCTGGATCTTGAATTGAGAACATCTAAATTGGAAGAGCAACGCATAACTAGAGCGATGTCTAAACAAATGAAGAGTTTTTCTTTTCACAAAAAAGAAGGAAGGTATTTCATTATTTGAAGCAATTTCATAATGATATTATTTGTTTGCAAGAAACTCATATAAAATTGCAAGATCAGAAATATTTGATAAACTCAAGATTGGGAATGCAATTTGTTGCTTCAAACTCGGAAAAGAGGAATGGTGTGGTGATTTATATAAATAAAAGACTTTTAGCTAAAATTATAGAAACAGATGAATATGGAAGATATATTGCAATTGAACTTATTACAGATAATGGCCCAACTTTGCTGGTCGGAATATATGCTCCAAACCAGCAACAGGAAAATTTTTATAAGATGCTTCATTTAAAAATTTTGGAATGGAACTATACATCTATTATAATAATGGGGGACTGGAACGGAGTAATTCAACCTAAAAGTGATAAAAAAAGTACGGCTAAATTAGGGATTAAGTTACCACAAGCTTTTTTTGAAATGCAAGAGGATTTGGAATTGAAAGATATTTGGAGAGTTCACAACCCAAACGAATTGGACTTTACTTTCTACTCGGACAGGCATAAATCCTTTTCCAGGATAGATTTTTTTTTGTTAACTACGGATTTACTTCCCAAAGTAAAGAAGACAAAGATATTTCCTAGGACTTTGACTGACCATAGTCCGGTCTGGATGGAAATTGAGATGGGCAAAAGAGAAAGAAGTTCCTGGAGATTAAATGAGATCTTATTTAGATATGAAAAAAACATAATTGAACTTAAAAAACATCTAAAGGAGTTCTTTAAACTGAACTTGAATAAAGGTACCCCTATTGAAATAGTTTGGGATGCAGGCAAAGCATATATGCGGGGAGTACTGATTCAAATGAACTCTAAACATAGACAGAATCAACAGAAAAAGAGACTACAGTTGGAAAGTGAGATAAAGAAGAAAGAACAACAATTGATACAAAAACCAGCAGATGGACAATTGCAAACAGCTATAAAACTTTTGAAGGATCAATTTCAAATGCTTATAGCAGATCAAACAGCAACTAACTTACAATTTGCAAAGCATAATACTTTTACTAATGCTAATAAACCAGGCAGATGGTTGGCTTATACCTTGAGGAAACAAGTAACTACACGAATTATTGATAGTACTGAGTATGCCGGTAAAGAAGTTTATCAACAAGAATTAATTAAAAAGGCCTTTTTGGACTATTATACCAAGTTATATGCTAAAGATAATATACAGAACAGTTTTATAGATAAATATCTAGAAGAAAAGAGAATCTCAAAGGCTTCATCAGTTCAAAAGGAAAATTTGGAACAATTGATAACAGTTGAGGAGATTAGTTTTGCCATAAAACAACTGAAAACAGCTAAAGCTCCAGGGACAGATGGCCTAACCGCAGTTTATTATAAAACTTTACAAGAGGAAATGATTGAGCATCTTAAAGATTTATTTTGTAATATACAACTAGGAGGTAAGATACCTTCCTCGTGGAAAACAGCCTTTGTCTCATTGATACCGAAAGAAGAATCAGGTCCTAAGAAACCAGAAAATTATAGACCAATATCTCTTTTAAATACAGATTATAAAATTTTTGCAAAAGTATTGGCCAACAGATTGATGCCAGTTATTCAAAAGGTAATTCATCATGATCAAGCGGGATTTATTCAAGGCAGATATATGAAGGAGAATGTCAGGCAAATTATAGATTTATTGGACTATCTAGATAAGAATAAACAGATCTCTGTAGCGCTGGTTTTTTTGGATGCGGAAAAAGCCTTTGATCGAGTGAATTGGAATTTTATAATTAAGACTTTGGAAAAAATGGATTTGGGGGAGCGGTTTATACAAGCGATTGGTGCAATTTATCAAGAGCAATATGCACAACTTATTATTAATGGATGTTTAACATCGAATTTCAATATACAAAAAGGTACAAGACAAGGCTGCCCACTATCCCCATTATTATTTATTCTAACTCTAGAAGTCTTACTGAATGCAGTACGGGATTCAAAATCTTTGAATGGAATAGCCATAAGGCAAGAGGACTATAGAACTAGGGCATTTGCAGATGATCTGGTTGTTACCCTATCACAGCCGATGAAATCAATAATCCAGATGAAGGATATTATAGAAGATTATGGCATGGTATCTGGTTTTAGATTGAATCAGAAAAAAACTAAAATGATTGTCAAAAATTGGACAGAGAGCAAAAAAAAGGAACTGGAAAGAACGGCAGGTTTCGAGATTGTTTCAAAGGTCAAATATTTAGGAGTACAAATCACAGACTCAAATATAAAACTGTTTCAAAACAATTATGAAGTTCTGTGGCAAAAGATACAAAAAGATATGCAAACTTGGAAGAAACTGCAATTATCTTTACTTGGAAGAATATCAGCAGTAAAAATGAATGTTTTACCTAGATTTATTTTCTTATTTCAAATGATACCGGTGCTTAAGTCAGACAAACCATTGCAAGAATGGCAAAAAGGAGTTAATAAATTTGTTTGGAATGAAAAAAAGCCAAGAGTGAAACTGAAAATAATGCAAGATACTCGGGAGAGGGGTGGTCTTAGACTTCCAAATCTTCGATTATATTATGAAGCAGCTGCATTGATACAAATAAGTGATTGGTTTGGAAAAACCAAGACTGAATTGTTGAACATAGAAAGTCATGACCTTGTTTGGGGATGGCATGCGTATCTATTTTATGACAATAAAGTGGATAAAGTGTTCAATAGTCATCTACTTAGAAATGCCTTGATGAGAATCTGGAAGAAGCACCGAATCAAATGGGATTATAAAATTCCGTTATGGTTGGATCTTGCTGATAGCATGTGGAATACAAATATTAAGTCACTCAGGGGTTTTTTATATAAAGAGCTACTTTATCCTGAAGGGGGCAGATGGCGGTTGAAGACTTTGGACATGCTGTTGGAAGAAGGGATTTCTTTGACTTGGTTGCAGTACAATCAATTACAGATGAGATGGAAAGAAGATCAACAAACTGGTTTAATGGAATATGAAGTAGAATTGGTTAGACAGATAAAAGAGATAGGTCCAATGCATATTAAGAGAGTTTATAATGTCTTGTTAGAAAGGGATTCAGAAAATGAGTTAAAGATTGTATGATTAAATGGGCACAGAACTTTTCTCAACCAGTTATGATGGAAACATGGGAAAAAATATAGGTTCAGAATGTTAAATTTACACAGTCACAAAATCTGCGAGAAAATTTTTATAAAATGTTTTACAGATGGCATTTAGATCCCAAAAAATTGTCTTGTATCTACCCTAACATTCAACCAAAATGTTGGAGATGTGAGTGTCTAGATGCTACTTATTATCATATCTGGTGGACTTGTAGGAAAGTGAGGGCTTTTTGGATAAAAATTTGGTGGGTTATGCAAAATGTTTTGAAGACAAAAATACAATTTTCTCCGCAATTATTTTTATTGGGTATAGTTAAAGATTTTACACTGGGCGAAACAAAACTAATTTTGTATATGGTGACAGCAGCTAGGTTGTTGATTGCCCAATATTGGAAGAATGATGCCTTACCGACTGTGGACCAATGGACTCAGAAGATGGCTGGATTTGCAGAAATGGCGAAGATTTCAGCCTTTTTAAAAGATCAGATGCATGAGAAGTACATACAGGAATGGAAAAAGTGGATTGAATATATACAGAATAAATATCAGACTAGAAAATATTATTTAGCTTTCAGCTGAGGGGAATTGATGATATGCTAGTAAATAGAGAAAAAGATATGGAAGGGATGAATAACATATATATTGTTTGGAATTAATATTGCATATAGGGGAAGTCAAGGGGAAGGGGAGGGAAAGGGGTGGGGGGAGGGTTAGGGTGGGATTTGTAGGGAACTATATTTTAGTAAATGTGATTTTTATAATGTTCGGGAAGTGGGGGGAAAGGGGGGAAAATTTGTATGTGTAAAACTTTTTCAATAAAAAAAAAAAGACTGCGTAAGTATTTCAGTTCTAACGGAATCTTTTGCATTTTTGTTTTGCAGCTTCCAAGAGGAGAGGAGAGTCCAATCCCATGATTCAAAAAGCACTTTTCAGGTAACTGCTTTGATGGCTGCTTTTAGCTCTGATTTTTGCAAGGGCCCCTTCTTCCTGAAAAGGGGGCAAGAAATGTGCATTCTACACAGTAAGTTGCAAGTGAGTCATGAATCCTTCAACAGATACAAAGCCACATCCGGCCTGCTAGACCAACACTTCATACAAATGAAACTTTCGTGGCCAATCTCTTTAGCTTCTGGCAAGTGTCGAAATACTGCAAATGTTAGCGTAGCGTAGCGTAGCGTAGCGTAGCGTAGCATAGAATAAACAGAGTTGGAAGGGACCTTGGAGGTCTTCTAGTCCAACCCCCTGCCCAGGCAGGAAACCCTACACCACTTCAGACAAATGGTTATCCAACATCTTCTTAAAAACTTCCAGCATTGGAGCATTCACAACTTCTGGAGGCAAGTTGTTCCACTGGTTAATTGTTCTCACTGTCAGGAAATTTCTCCTTAGTTCTCGGTTGCTTCTCTCCTTGATTAGTTTCCACTCGTTGCTTCTTGTCCTGCCTTCAGGTGCTTTGGAGAATGGCTGGACTCCCTCTTCTTTGGGGCAGCCCCTCAGATATTGGAAGACTGCTGTCATGTCTCCCCTAGTCCTCCTTTTCATCAAACTAGACCTACCCAGTTCCCGCAGCTGTTCTTCGTATGTTTTAGCCTCCAGTCCCCTAATCCTCTTTCTTGCTCTTCTCTGAACTCTTTCTAGAGTCTCCACATCTTTTTTACATTGTGGCGACCAAAACTGGATGCAGATTTCCAAGTGTGGCCTTACCAAGGCATTATAAAGTGATATTAGGGATAGAGAGATAGAGAGACAGAGACAGAGAGAGAGTGAGAAAGTGACAGTGAAAGAGAGAGAAAGAGAGAAAGAGAGTTACAGAGAAAGGAGAGAGAGGGAGACGGAGATGGAGAGATAAAGAGAGACAGAGAGACAGAGACAGAGGGAGAGTGACAGAGAAAGACAGAGAAAGAGAAAGAGAAAGAGAGAAAGAGACGGTGACAGAGAGAGAGAAAGAGAGAAAGAGTCACAGAGAAAGGAGAGAGAGGGAGACGGAGACAGAGACAGAGAGATAGAGATAGAGACAGAGAGAGACAGAGAGAGAATGACAGAGAAAGAGAGAGACAGAGAAAGAAAGAAAGTCACAGAGAAAGGAGAGAGAGGGAGACGGAGATGGAGAGATAGAGAGAAACAGAGAGACAGACAGAGAGAGAGTGATAGAGAAAGAGAGAGACAGAGACAGAGAAAGAGAGACAGAGAGAAAGAGTCAGAGTGACAGAGAGAGAGAGAGAGAGAAAGACAGAGTCACAGAGAAAGGAGAGAGGGAGAGGGAGAGAGACTTTGAATGGCCACTAAATGAACTGTTGTAAGTCGAGGACTACCTGTAGCATAAGACTGGGCTGGGGGATGTCTGTTGGTTTTGCCGTTCCTAGCTAGAGAAAGAGGGAAAGGGAAAGCAGCTATGCCAGGAACAATGTCTTTGTTGATGCCAGTCCCGCAGCGAGATACAAGCAGTCGCTTTGTTCCGGTGCGGACTTGGGAGGCTGGTGAATGTCTCCTCTGTGCCGCAGAAAGTAGGAGGGGAGTCAGCCTGGGTGGCAGTACAGTAGCTGGAGTTGAACTGCTGAACGTTTTCTGTCGAGGGGATGGGGGAGGGAGGGTCCCCTGAAATTCCCGAGGGAAAAAGCTAGTGGGAGAAGGGCTAGAACAAGCTTTTTGGAGCGCCTGGGACGGATCTCCCTGAAGAGAGGCCGATCCATGTCGGAGAAGCATCATCCAGGTTTCCTTGGCAAGCTTCGCTTCGACATACTCGCAAAGAAGAAGGCGGGCAAGAAAGGGCTTAAGAGAGGGAAAAGGTAAGGTGCAAAGCCCCAGGTTATTTTTGCAGAACTACAGCAGGGGATGGGAAACGCAGACAGGAAAGGAAAACTGGACAGCGGGGTGATATTTAATATATAGCAGTGGCCAAAATTGTGGGAACCTTCTGGGAAAAGCGTCTTTTTCTAAAACTAGCTAATAACATCACTTTTTTTTGGAGTAGTACCATAAAATTATGTATCAATGGAAAGTTCATTTAATCAGGAATGTACTGCGATAACTTTGATGAAGGATTTGCTATTAGAACAGCAGTGACAGCATAAAGAAGAGAAGTGAAACACGTAGAAAAAAAACGAGATCTAGAAAAATGATCGCCCTAGAAAAAAACGAGATATACAAATTGTGGGAACCCTTTGGGAAAAGTTGTATTTTCTAAAACTAGCTAAATAACACCACTTTTTGGGGGAGTAGTTCCATCAAATTACATACCAGTGGAAAGATCATTTGATCAAGAATGTAACGCGATGACCTTGATGAAGGATTTGCTATTAGAATAGCAGTTACCGGATAAAGAAGAAAAGTGAAACACGTAGAAAAAAACGAGATCTACAAAAAGGATCACCCTAGAAAAAAACGAGAGATGCAAAAATGATCAGCATGTCAGTTAATCCTTATTTGGGTAACCTTTAGTATGAATGACGGCCTAACAACGTCTTCCCATGGAGTGAACCAAGTCTTTTAGTTCTGCAGCTGTTCGAATGTGATTTATTTAGCGTATGGCTGGTCACACACAGTATTAAAACACCTCATTTTTACAGGTTAAAACAAAACAAAAAAAAAAAAAAAAGCAGTAAGAAAACCTAAGAGGAAAACAGAAATAACATTTCAGAGTTTAATGTTGAGTTTGGAGATCCAGTCAGTAGCTGTTGTTGTTATGCAGAGAAGTCCATAGAATCTCCTGGATACCTTCTGTTAGAGCATTCCCTCACTATATGTTGGATAGTTTGTCGAGGTGCCACGCAATCACATTGTGCTGAAGGGGTCTTTCCCCATTTATACAAGGAGTCGGCACACACCCCATGAGTCATTCTAATTCTGTTATATGTCACCCATATGTGTCGGGGTAGGTTAAATCCTGGAGGTGTACTATTAGGATCAATACGCTCAGAGATATCTTGGGGGGAATAGCTACTCCACGCTTCCATCCACTTTTTCTAATGGGAAACCAAGATTGAATGAACTATGAACTGGGTTTTATTGCTGAGTCACTTCTGACTAACAAGTTTCTTGAGTCGGCTCCATCGATTTTCAATTGGGTGAAGGTCTGGGCTATTCCCAGGCCACTCCAGCAGTGGAATAAGATTATCTTGAAACTCCCTCCCAAAAAAGTGGTGTTATTAGCCATCAAACCTCAAAAATACCGTTTTCCCAAAAAGGTTTCCACAATTTTGGCCACCACTGTAACAGCGAGGTGATCTCCAGCAGGAGGAAAGGTATGTTTGCATACATTGACATGTGTGCCAGTTGATAAGAAAAATATATCAGCGCCTGGGGTTATTTATTATTATTTTATTTTTTTTGGACCGACTTACTTCTTCCGGGATTGCTTGAAGAGATATAAAGCTGGTTTCAACTGGCTCCGCTTCTCCGAAAGGCTTTAAATTCAAACTGGAAGGGGGTGGGGATTATCTTTTCCACACTTGGAAAAACTGCGTCCAGTTCTGGTCACCGTTCTACAAAAACAAGATCCCGAGAGACCCTAGAAAGGGTGCAGAGAAGAGCCACCAAGATGAGAAGGGATCTGCAAGTCCGACCATACAATGAACGGTTGAAGGAGCTAGGTAAGTCTAGTCTCGTGAAGAAAAGGACTCTTCTGGTACTTAAGAGGCTGTCAGAGAGAAGGTGGGGTGGGATGGGGAACAAGTGGTGTGTTCCTCCCGGTTCCGCCCGGTTCCGCCGATCCGGTAGCGGTGACGATATGACGTCACCGAACCAGTTCTGCCCCCTTCCACGCCCCCCCCCATGTTATTCTTACTTTTTATTTGGCCCCACTCCCAATCTATTGCTACCTCCTGAGTCCCAGCTGATGGCTAGAGGGAAAAAAACTGTTTAAACTCTTGCCGCCTACAGCTAATCAGTGTTAAAAGAAAACGAATGAGTAGACCGGTGCCTGCAAAAATACATGAGTAGATCAGTGCCTGCAAAAATACTTGAGTAGATCAGTGCCTGCAAAAATAAATGGGTAGATCAGTGCCTGCAAAAATAAATGGGTAGATCAGTGCCTGCAAAAATACATGGGTAGATCAGTGCCTGCAAGTGTAGATCAGTGCCTGCAAAAATACATGAGTAGATCAGTGCCTGCAAAAATAAATGGGTAGATCGGTACAGCTCTGCAAGCAGTTAAAAGCCTGGTAGACCAGTCACATGACCATCAAGCTATGCCCACAAAATAAGCCACGCCCACAGGACCAGTAGTAAAAAAAATTTAGAACCCACCCCTGTGGGGAACCTATTGTACAAAGCTTTGGAAGGCAGGAGAAGAAGTTAATGGCTGGAAACCTGGATCTAAGCCTGGCACTAAGGAGAAAATTTCCTGACAGGGAGAACAATTAATCAGTGGAACGCCTTGCCACCAGATGTTGTGGGTGATCCAATAATGGTCTATGGAAGCTGTGGGCGCTCCATCACTGGAGGTGTTCAAGAATAGATGGTAGAACTGTTTTGACAGGGATGGTAGAAGCAGGGGGTTCGACTGGACTGGATCGCCCAAGTTCCTTTGAACCGTGTTATAGCAACGGCACTTAAGATTTCTATACCGCTTTCGCTGTGCTTTTACAGCCCTCTCTAAGCAGTTTACAGAGTCAGCCTCTTCCTCACCCCCCCCACCCCAACAATCTGGGCTCCTCATTTTACCCACCTTGGAAGGTTGGACGGAAGGCTGAGTCAATTTTGATGGCCATACGTTATGCTATATTCTATGTTCTAACTAACTGGTATTGTTTTAGCCCTGGTGAATTCTTGCTCCAAACTCTGTGCATGAAGGCATAGTTATCTATCTATCTATCTATCTATCTATCCATCCATCCATCCATCCATCCATCCATCTATCCATCTATCTATCTATCATCTATCTATCTATCACCTATATCTATCTATCCATCCATCCATCCATCCATCCATCCATCCATCCATCCATCCATCTATCATCTATCTATCCATCCATCCATCCATCTATCATCTATCTATCTATCTATCCATCCATCCATCCATCCATCTATCATCTATCTATCTATCTATCTATCTATCTATCTATCTATC
>WNWU01000293.1:416760-433309 GCA_012654045.1 Ptyas mucosa
TTAGTTAGTTAGTTAGTTAGTTAGTTAGTTAGTTAGTTAGTTAGTTAGTTAGTTTGTTTGTTTGTTTGTTTCAGGTAAATTGCTGTCCAATCTCTTGTTAAAAAACCTCCAGTAATGGAGCTTAAAAGTTATTCAAACTTGGTTAAGAGTATTTAAAAAGTAAGAGTACATGTCATTAAATAAACTGTTGATTTAGGACTCCCCGCAATATGGTGGGCATTCTAAATTTTGTAAGCCTCTCGGAGTCACCGATGTATAAGTTCGGCAGCTATATAAATGGGTCCAACCAGTAAATTAAAACCTCTTGGCTTTTCTCCCATTGCAGAGGACTTCAGTGGCCCTTCGGATCTGTCGGCCTTTCTCTTGGGGTCACAAATCCATATTGAATTTGCAGTCCAACAATTCTTCCATCAGCCCTTGCGGCTTTTCGTGGACGAGTGCATCGCAGCCGATGCGGAAGAACTCGGCCGCTCCTTCAGAAATTACACCGTTATTGCAAACCACGGGTGAGCATCTTCTGGAAGCTTCTTTCGTTATTTTTTTTTTTTTTGGCTGGCAGCAATGAAAACGAGGCACTCGCGTGCTCAAGATCTGTTTGCTTAACCTTGGTTTGTTGAGTAAGCCATTGGTTGAGTGTGCATCTCAGGCTTTTAACAGATTAACAGAGTTGGAAGGGACCTTGTAGAACATCTAGTCCACCCTCCAGCCCCCACCCCAAACAGCAGACCCTACAGCATTTCTGACGGACGGCGGGTTCAGTCTCTTCTTGAAAGTCTCTAGTGATGAAGCTCCCACAACTTCTTTTAACACACTGGGCTAAAACCAAACCACCCCACGTAGAAGGGTTAGGGTTAGGGTTAGGGAAAGGGAGGCTTGATTTGAGCTTGTGAGGAATGTTTTACATACATGTGTGTATGTTTTAATTCGCAAATTAAGAAACGTGGACTTCAACTCCCAAAATTCCCTAGTCAGCAGCAGCAGCAACTGGCTGGGGAATTCTGGGAGTTGTTGTGATCCGCCAGCAGCTTGCAGAGTCGGACAGTGAGGAGGCTGGGGAGGAACATGGGCCAGTCCTGGAGTCTGGGGAAGGCTTGGATGAGGGCTCTGAGTCGGAGGCAGAGATGGGGCCAGAGCCATCTGGGAGTGATGCGCGGACTCTGGAGCCTCCAGAGTCGGACATCAGTGAGGCAGAGGAACAGGAGGAGCCTGTTCCTAGTGCGTGCATGCGCAAAGCTGCCAGAAGGCAAGAACAGCTAAAGCAAAAGGGACCACTCGGGAGTAAGGCCTGGAGATGATTGGCCCCTCCCATAAGGCTTAAAAGAGCAGCAAAGGCACGTGGGCCCTTTGCAGGAAAGCAACGTTGTTAATTCTGTTCCCAGTCAGCATCTCTGTTTGATTCTGGACTCCGTGGGGCTTTGCCAAGTAGGTCTTCGGCAGAGTGTCAAGAGAGATAAAGGTTGGTGATTATCCCGAAGGACTTGTTGCAACTAATTGGGACTCAGCTGTGAATGAACGTAATTCACAGGTGTTGCAATAACAAAGGTTTTTGGGACTACTCGTGTGTTTTAATGACTCAGGAAGCCTAGGTCACAACAGGAGTTGAAGTCCACATATCTTCAAGTGGCTAAGGTTGAGAACTCGGGGTCAGCCTATGGAGTAAAGTGGGACTTAAGTACAGAGTAGCTAAGGGTTGAGGGTATATGTGAGTTGATCCCTCATCCAGCAGAGACAAAATATTGATTTGTTAAGATAAGGTTACCCTGATACTTCCTGGCGTACAGCAACCTGAGACGCTGCCTATAAGACGGATTTCCGGGAAGGTGCTTGAATGCTGATCAGTTGTGGGTTTCAATTTAGTTTGCTGCCGGTTTGGTCGTGCGTGCACTCACACTTGCCTGCGCAACGTTTCTGTGCATGCACAGAAGGAGTGGTGGGTTGCTACAGGTTCTCCCCGGTTCTTGCGAACCGGTAGTGGAAATTTTGAGTAGTTCGGAGAACCGGTAAATGCCACCTCTGCCTGGCCCTGCCCCCAATTTATTTGCGGCCTCCCGAGTCCCAGCTGATCGGCTAGAAGGAAAAAATCAGGGCTCACTTGACAAAGAAGAGGGAAAAAAAACAACAAGACACTGTTGCTTTAAATGGAGAAGCCAAGAAGCCTCCCAACTGATCGGGTAGAATCGATCCGTTCCTTGTAAACCGCTCAGTGGTGGTAGATTGGCAATTGAGGCCAAGCTGCCTGAAAGCGGCTTCCGATGCTCTCGGTGGTGGCAGAGAGGCATCTCTGATGGGCGTTTCTCCCCTTGCTTTGTTTTTTTTTTTTTGGTAACAGGTGCCTGCTGGACAGCAAAGATGCAAATTCGCGGTTCCTCCCTCGAAACGCTCCCGACGTGCTCCGTCTTTCTCTGCAGGCCTTTGAATTTGCGGGGATAAACACCGACGTAAGGAACCGATGACACGGTTTGCTTCAGGCTTTCTCTTCTTGCGATAGTTTGAGATTTTCGCTTGCCCTGACGTATTTTTCTGAGCGGTGGTGAGGACTAGGAACTTGAGCTGGGGGAAAATTGAGGTTTGCTCCTCGTGGCGTGTCCAACGCTCCTCCCAAAGGACACCGCATCCATTCTGTAACAGGAGGCGGCGCCCTTCGCGGGGACCTCTGTTCTGCACCTCGTTTCACCCAAAGGCACAGAAATGAGATGGTATTATATTGAGAATTTAAAAACGAGCATTGTCTTCTCGAATATCCTTTAATTTTCAGATTTACCTGCATTGCCAAGTTCTCGTCTGGGAACCAGCAGTGGTGACTAATCCCATAAGGAAGGCCTGCTCCTTTAACAGGGATACAAACAGGTAAAGGTGATGGGGGAAAAAAACCCAACCTTATCTTCCTAAAGCAGAGGTCTTCAAACTTGGCAGCTGTAAGACTTGTGGACTTCAACTCCCAGAATTCTCCAGCCAGCTATGCTGGCTGGAGAATTCTGGGAGTTGAAATCCACAAGTCTTACAGCTGCCAAGTTTGAAGACCTCTGTCCTAAAGGAACCAGGGTTTGTATTTACAGCATTATATAATGTCTCCAAATTAAGGTAGCTTTAAATTCCGGTAAACAGGTAGCCCTCAACTTACAACAGTTCATTTAGTGACCAGAGTTACGATGGCGTTGGGAAAAAAATGACTTCCGACCGTTTTTTTCACACTTAACAATCCTTGCCGTAATTCCCTAACGGCCGCGGTGGCGCAGTAGTTAGAATGCGGTCCTGCTGACTGCCGGCAATTTGGCAGTTCGATCCCAACCGGCTCCAAGGTGGACTCAGCCTTCTGTCCTTCCGAGGTCGGTTAAATGAGGAGCCAGATGGTTGGGGGACATAGGCTGGCTCTGTAAACCGCTTAGAGAGGGCTGGAAAAGCACTGTGAAGCGGTAGATAAGTCTAAGGGCTATTGCTGTTGCTAAGGAGGGGGGGGGCGCAGCTAGTGAGGGCCTTGTCACAGGGGTGACTTAAATTATTCGCCCCAACAAAATCTTTGGGATCTGAAACGGTCTCCTCTCTTGCAGATGGGAAGTTCTGGATGGGACAGCCAATGAGGTCTGCAGGTGTTGTGACTCGGTGTGTGAAACTGCTGGTTCTCGTCACAAGAGAGAAGTAAAAGGTACTTTCCCCCTTCCCTTCCCTCTTGTCTCCCTTCCCTTCCCTCATCTCCCTTTCCTTTCCTTTCCTCCCTTCTCTTCCCTTCCCTTCCCTCTTGTCTTCCTTCTTCCCTTCCCTTCCCTCTTGTCTCCTTCCCATCCCTCGTCTCCCTTCGCTTCCCTTCACTCTTGTCTCCCTTCTTCTCTTCTCTTTCCTTCCCTTCTCTTTCCTCTTGTCTTCCTTCTTCCCTTCCCTCATCTCCTGCCCTTCCCTCCCTCTCCCTTCCCTTCGCTCTCTCCTTCCCTTCCCTCGTCTCCCCTTCTCTTCCCTTCCCTTCCCTTCTCTTCCCTCTTGTCTTCCTTCTTCCCTTCCCTTCACTCTTGTCTCCCTTCTTCTCTTCTCTTCTCTTCTCTTCTCTTCTCTTCTCTTCTCTTCTCTTCCCTTCCCTTCCCTTCCCTTCCTTTCCCTTCTCCTCTTCCCTTCCCTTCCCTTCTCCTCTTCCCTTCCCTTCCCTTCCCTCCCCTCTCCTCCCCTCCCCTCCCCTCCCTCCCTTCCTCAGATTGCTGAAGAGAGGGCAAGGTTATGAAAAACTGGTCGTTCCCAACACCAGCATCCCCCAGGAGAATTTAGAAATTCAAGGAAAGTGATGTACGAAAACTTTTCCATACGCAAGTACTTGAAACATAACAAGAAAGCCATGCACAAATTTTGGGAAAGTGCCAAATGGAACAGCAGGTTCCCCAAGTACTGGTCCTCCCCACCCCTTAAACATGAATCTCTTTCTCATTATTGTTTACCTGATCCTTTTGAATTAAAGGTGGCTCACCCCTAAATTAGCTTGACTCCTGGAAGACATCCATAAAGATATCCTGGCAACAACATGTAAATAGTTTGTTGTGGCTTACATCCTAAAGTGTGTTCTTTTTAATTTTCCATTTAGCTTATAGTTGTAGGATTTCTTGGTGGTGACTCATCCAAGCTCTAACCATATTCCACTTTTCTTCTAACCTCAGGCAAGCTCAGGAAGCCGTCAAACATTAAACTTTGAATCAACTTTAGTCACGTCCTAAAACTTTCTTAGATCCTTAGGCTTAGGACGACTCACAATGACAAATGCTTCTCACTAAAATAACATGTATCAAAGGGAATAAAAGATTCCTCGCTTTAATTAAATTAATTGCAAATCAAACACTCACAGAATGCTTTCATCTTCCTCGTTAAAGGATAGATGGACCCTAGGTTAGACTTAAAGGTGGGAGCGTGAGCAGGGGTGAAATCCAGCAGGTTCTGACAGGTTCTGGGGAACCGGTAGCGGAAATTTTGAGTAGTTTGGAGAACCAGGAAATATCACCTCTGGCTGGCCACAGGGTGGGGTGGGAATGGAGATTTTGCAATATCCTTCCCCCAGGAATGGGGTGGGAATGGAGATTTTGCATTATCCTTCCCCTGGAGTGGGGTGGGAATGGAGATTTTGCAGTTTCCTTCCTCTGCCATGCCCACCAAGCCACACCCACCAGGCCACACCCACAGAACCGGTAGTTTTAAAAAAAAATCGGATTTCACCACTGAGCGTGAGAAAAAATGCCCATTTTCGACCCTTAAGGAAAGCTCTCCCTTGTTCAATTTCAGATCCGGCTTCAAAAATCGACCCATTGCAATCCAATTGGTTGGTGGTCGGTCGCTTGACGGTTCGGCGATCTGCACTCAGTGGGGGCGACTCTGAGTGGGGTTCGAATCTCACCCTCCTCATTGAGAGCCATCCGGACAAGGCAAGTCAAGAGCTATCAATGTAGCGGTCAGTTCTTTCTGTTAATAGAGGAGAACATAAAAGAGTTATTTCTGCATTTTGACTGTCTCTATTCTGTTCTCAGGGACGCGGTGGCTCAGTGGCTAAGGTTTCAGAATTGGATAAGGACAAAAAGTTTTGTTTTATTTTCTTGGGGTCAGCCAAGTTTGTGTAGGCGCTATCGCTTTGTGGAGCGAATAGGTATTGCAGCTGGATCAACAGCTCTGCTTCGAACACTGAAAAGGTCCTCAGGTACAGATTAAGAGAGTTGGAAGGGACCTTGGAGGTCATCTAGTCCACCACCCCCGCCCAAGCAGGAGACCCTGCGCCATTTCTGACCGATGGCCGTCCAGTCTCTTCTTGAAAGCCTCCAGGGATGAAGCTCCCACAACTTCTGTTCCAAGGGTTGATTGCTCTCCCTGTCAGGAAATTCCTCCTTATTTCCAGGTTGAATCTCTCCTTGATCAGTTTTCATCCATTCTTCCTTGTCTGGCCTTCGGGTGCTTTGGAAAATAGCTTGACCCCCTTCCTCCTCTCTGGGGCAGCCCCCCAAATATTGGAAGACTGCCATCCTGTCTCCCCTGGTCCTTCTCTTCACTAGACCAGCCATGCCCAGTTCTTGCAACCGTTCAGCGTATGTTTTAGCCTCCAGTCCCCTCATCATCCTGGTTGCTCTTCTCGACACTCTTTCTAGAGTCTCCACATCTTTTTTATAGTCTAATGACCAAACTATCTCTTTCTGATTAGTCGGATTTAGCTTGGGTTGTGTGAATCCAGCGACGAGTGATGACATATTAACATGGGCAAAGCTTAGCCAATTGTAGCTTATTCCATGTTTAAATAAAGTGTTATTTATTCAGTTATTCAATGGAATAATTTATTCAGTGATTCATTATTCAATTTAATCATATTTCCCTTTCTTTTGGCAGGAGGGAAGCCAACTTTGATGCCAGCCATTGTGGGCACCCTTCTTCCCGGATTCGCTGCGATAGCTATTCTCGCCTCTGGTCTTCTGTTTTTACGACACTTTTCAGAAAATACTGGGCCTACCCAACAGGGATGTTGTTGACTCGAGAGCTGGACAATGCTGACCGGAACGGTTGCTTGCTGTATCTATGCCGCTGGGAACAGACTAAATTAAAAGCAACTGAAATGACTTTGCTTGGGTTGTTGATGAGATCCTTGAGGTACAAGACCAGACAAGCTGCCAATACGAAATGGGCAAGGACAAAGTTTGGGTTCAAAGTCGGCAGTCTAAATGAGATGGGCTCTTGGGCATTGGGGCCACACACTTCAGTCTCTGCCTGACCCAGTTCTCTCAAGGTGTGTTTAGGGAAGGTATAACACGCCAGGTGAGGCCTTCAAAACTTTAAGCGAGACAGAAGTTTTGAGCCCTTTTTCACACTTGATATATCACAATATTGTAGAGACACCATGGGCAATAAATGCTGTTTGAGCCCTTTCTTTCAAGCCTATGATCACATACCCGTGTTTCCCCGAAAATAAGACCCTGTCTTATATTTTTTTGAACCCAGAAATAAGCACTTGGCCTTATTTTCAGGGAGGTCTTATTTTGGGCCGCGTGGAGCTCCTCTTGCCGTCTTACCTGATTTCCAGCTCTGCATTTAAATATTTTCAGGGCGGGCTTATTTCTGGCATTCAACAAACTTAACTTTAAAAAAAAAATCATTACCTTTTTTTTTAAAAAAAAGCACCAAAAAATGAACTAATGAAAACACAAAAACTATCGACACGAAAGTTAATCAACAGTCAGAAGCCAAACAAAAAGCACCGTCGAACTATTTATGGATTGAACTATATATGTGTGAACATTTCACATTTTTAAAGATGTAAAATACCATGGAATTTATGCCAAAGGATATACAGAGGACATTATTTTTAATTAATGGGGGGAAAAATGCCTTTTTGGTAGAGGAAAAAAAACAGTTAACCATCATTAAAACAAACCAGCCATTGAGAGAGAGAGAGAATTGATCAAGGCTAGAAACCCGGTTCTCTTCAGAGAACATGGATTACGATTCCCACCATTACGATTCCCACCATTTCTTCACATTGGGCACGTTGGCTGAGAACCATGGGATGTGAAGTCCAACGTTTTGGGGAAGGAGCAGAGTCACTTTGTCTTGCTCCAGTGTAAAAGCAAAATGTACACACAGACAGAGTAGCAGATCTATTGTATAGTTGCACATCTTTGGACTCCGGCTCCCATTGACCTGAGCCATTAGACAGCTGGATTGGATTGCAATTCAGGGATAGGTTAGGGTGTTAATATCACTTTATAAGGCCTTGGTAAGGCCACACTTGGAATCCTGCATGCAGTTTTGGTCGCCATGATGTAAAAAAGATGTGGAGAGACTCTACAAAGAGTGCAGAGAAGAGCAAGGAAGAGGATTAGGGGACTGGAGGCTAAAACATATGAAGAACGGCTGCAGGAACTGAATGTCTAGTTTGATGAAAAGAAGGACTAGGGGAGACATGATAGCAGTCTTCCAATATCTCAGGGGCTGCCCCAAAGAAGAGGGAGTCAAGCTATTCTCCAAAGCACCTGAAGGCAGGACAAGAAGCAACGGATCGAATCTAATCAAGGAGAGAAGCAACTTAGAACAGTATTTCTCAACCTTGGTAACTTGAAGACGGCTGGCTGGGGGATTCTGGGAGTTGAAGTCCACTCATCTTCAAGCTTCCAAGGTTGAGAAACACTGACTTAGAACTAAGGAGAAATTTCCTGACAGTGAGAACAATTCATCCGTGGAACAACTTGCCACCAGAAGTTGTGAATGCTCCAACACTGGTAGTTTTTAAGAAGAGCTTAGACAACCATTTGTCTGAAGTGGTGTAGGGTTTCCTGCCTGAGCAGGGGGTTGGACTAGAAGATCTCCAAGCGTCCTTCCAGCTCTGTTCTTCTCTCAAAGCGATTAACCAATCAGCATTGAAAGAAGCAGCCTCAGGTGAGCCTGAGTTTGTCCCAGGCAATCAATGGTCATTTAAGGAAGTCTGAAAACAGCTGGGTTTGGAAAGGAGAACCTCCTTTCCAAGATGGTGCCTTGTAGAAGAGGATTCTATGGAGTTTTGGGTGGTCTGTTCCTGGGTGAGTCCAAAGTGGGGTTGCCATCAAAAATTAGATCTTTTTTTCCTTCTCAAGTTCTGAATTTATTTGGGAGCTGCCTGTTGGTCTACATGGTCTTTGTTGTCTCCAAGAGGACCTTGTTTTTCTGTAGATATGGGGAGTTTGGGGTGGGGGTGGAAAGCCAAAAGTTTCATGTAAGTTTGTAAGTTAAAGTTTGTAAGAGCCTTGGATAGTACAGTGGTCTAAAGCCCTGTTATTAACATCAGCTGCCTGCAATTATTGCAGGTTCAAATCTCACCAAGGCTCGAGGTTGACTCAACCTTCCATCCTTTCTAAGGTAGGTAAATTGAGGACCCGGTTTGTGGGGGCAATAAGCTGACTTTGTATAAATATATACAAAAAGTATGAAGGCTATTGCTTAGCGCATTGTAAGCCGCCCTGAGTCTCCGGAGAAGGGCGGCATATAAACCAAATTAAAAAAAAAAAAAGGTAGGTGGTGATGGGATCCTGCCATGCTTTGGACTTAGTGGTGGGAACAATATGGTGGAGACACCTTGGCTCACATCTGCTCCTTGAGCCCCTTCTGTGAGCCCTATAATGACACAAACTTCTTCCTTGCTTTCAACTCTTCCCCAAACTTTCCAGAGATTGTCCCCAAAGGGCTTTTTCCAAAAGGCACCTTGGACTTCCTCGGGGTTTTGTATGTTTTGTGAATGCAGCTGCTGAATTTTTAAATGAAATACAACCTTTTTTTACATCCAGCTTGCCTCCTGGGTTGGTACGGAGATGGAAGATTCTTTTGGCCACAGGAAAGAGGATTCTTTCCTTAAATGTGCTTTTTTCCACCACCAACCCCAAGACGCAATTGGATTTTCTTGTTTTTAGAATACAATAGCAACCTTAAAGACTCAAAGAGTCGTTTGGACCCGTTTCCCACAGAAAAGAAAACACTGGGAGCCACAAAAACCCTTCCCGTGCCTGATGATTTCTTGAGCGGCCACAAAACTAGCATATATAGTTGAATTAAATGTTCTGTTTTCTTCAGAAACTTTTCTTTTCTTGGATTTATCCATGGTTGGCCTACCGGGGGTTGAAAAGCTCAATAAATCGCGTGCCAGTGGGTGTCGCACATTGGCGATTGTGACACATATTTTGAGTGACAGAGCCACAGCAGAGGGGTGAAAGAGCCACATGCGGCTCCAGAGCCACAGGTTGCTGACCCCTGGAATAGAATAATAAGAGTTGGAAGGGACCTTGGAGGTCTTCTAGTCCAACCCCCTGCTTAGGCAGGAAACCCTACATTCTTGAACACTGTTTCCCATCCTTCATAGCTTGAAGATGCATGGACTTCAACTCCCAGAATAGCTGGCTGGGGAATTCTGGGAGTTCTAGTTCACGCCTCTTCGAGGTGCCGAGTTGCGAAACGCGGCTTTAGTGGTTTATCTGCAGCATCTTTAGTTAAACCAGTTCCTCAGGGTTTTTTTGGATTATTTAAATTAAAGACTCGGTGCCTTTGCATCTCCTTCTGTTCACCTTGTTTTGAACTTGCCGCTAATCCTAATTTACACACACCATGCTAAATGGAAAAGTGTGTTTGCTGGTTGCTCTTGGCTTAGTTTGATGTGAAAACCCTACCTCAAGACAAAAAATTCTTTCGGGGTTGGACTAGAAGACCTCCAAAGGTCCCTTCCAACTCTGTTGTTCTCATTCTAATTCAAATTGTCCCTTTATAAACCACCATGGATGGGTTTAGAAAGGAGAAGCTTAATGTTGAACGAGTTGATGTGACGTGAGAAGTAGACTGAGAGAGCGAAGCCAGATTCCAAATCGGCCATTTTGTTCCTTTTGTCTTTCAGCAACTCAATTTTTGGCCCAAGGAAATGGTGGCTTTTCCTCCCCAGTCACGGCTCCCAACTCTCTTCCGAAGACCACGGCGGAAATGAGCTTCTTCAAAAAAATCTATCATGGTAAGCAACTTGTTTCGCAGGCACAAAAGAGCGTGAATTTTGCGTGCAGAGGTCGACTCTGGCTGATGGAGCTGCGTTGCGTCTCAGGGAAGGGATGGGAGACCACTCAGTGCAGTTATCAACCAGCCAATCAGCCTAAGAGCTGGAAGGGACCTTGGAGGTCTTCTAGTCCAACCCCCTGCTCAAGCAGGAGTCTCTAGACCAGGGGTTCCCAAACTTAGCAAGGATAAGACTTGTGGACTTCAACTCCCAGAATTCCCCAGCCAGCATGGTTAGCTGAAGAATTCTGGGAGTTGACGTCCACAAGTTTTAAACTTGCCGAGTTTGGAGACTCCTGCCCTAGACCATTTTGGACAAGGTGTTTACCTTCTCAGGCCAGGTGAGGAGTGACGGGGAGGGGAGGGCGAGGGGCGAGGCCAACCAGTGGTGGGATCACCCGACAGAGAGCCACAGCAGAAGGCCCAAAGAGCCGCATGCAGCTCCAGAGCCACAGGTTGCTGACACCTGGTCTATAGGTTGCGAAATGAAAGAGTTTACATCGTAGTCTTCTGACTGCTAGTTGGTGTTCATGGATGTGTTGATGGAAGCTATTTTCCATCTCTGCAGGGTCACTTTGTTCTCCCAGCTTTGAAAATGGCCGTAAACATCTGGTCCAGTTAACCTTCTCTCTCTCTCTCTCTCCCTCTCTCTCTCTCTCTCTCTCCGCTTCCTGCTTTTCCATGTCCAGCTGCAAGAGGACTGGTGTGGCGTGACTCCCACGGTGCCACAAAACCTACGGCAGACAGCTTGCCAATTTTCCCAAGTGCCACCAGGAAACCAATGGAAAGCCAATTCTTGCAAACTATTGAATTCAATGCCAACCTGACTTTCTCCCTAAGAATCCTGAAGGGTAAGGCTGATCGTTTCAGGAGATCCTAGATTAATACAAAAAGCCAAACGCTGCAATTACGCCGTGCCTTTTATTGTTCTCTCCGTTAGACTAGACATACCTTTGTTGTTATTAGTTGCGAAGTCGTGTCCGACCCATCGCGACCCCATGGACAACGTTCCTCCAGGCCTTCCTGTCCTCTACCATCCTCTGGAGTCCATTGAAGCTCACGCCGACTGCTTCAGTGACTCCATCCAGCCACTTCGTTCTCTGTTGTCCTCCTCTTCTTCTTTTGCCCTCCATCGTTCCCAGCATTAGGCTCTTCTCCAGGGAGTCCTTCCTTCTCATTAGGTGGCCAAAGGATTTGAGTTTCCTCTTCAGGATCTGGCCTTCTAAAGAACAGTCAGGGTTGATCTCCTCTAGGACTGATCGGTTGGATCGCCTTGCAGTCCAAGGGACTCGCAGGAGTCTTCTCCAGCACCAGAGTTCAAAGGCCTCCATTCTTTGGCGCTCAGCCTTCCTTATGGTCCAACTTTCACAGCCATCCATTGCAACTGGGAAAACCATCGCCTGGACTATACGCACTTTTGTTGGCAGGGTGACGTCTCTGCTTTTTAGAATGCTGTCTAGATTTTCCATAGCTTTCCTCCCCAGGAGCAAGTGTTTTTTTAATTTCTTGGCTGCAGCCTCCATCTGTGGTGATTTTGGAGCCCAAGAAAATAAAATCTGTCACTCCCTCCATTTCTTCCCCATTTATTTGCCAGGAACTGAGAGCGCCGGATGCCATGATCCTAGTTTTCTTCATGTTGAGTTTCAAGCCAACTTTTGCATGCCAACTATAGACATACCTAATTCCCCTCAATTGTCCATTGTAGGATTTAGCCTCCAGACCCTTATAATCTTTGTTGCTCTTCTCTGCATTCTTTGCAGGGATGCACAACCAACTCTGGCAGACACCCCCTTAATTGACAGAAGTATAAAGGGAGGGGTCGGGAGAGTAAAACATTGCCTGTTTCTATTCCTAAAGCTAAGTGCTAACTTCCTACGGGGAGGAATATTAAGCTTCTTTTCTGGACATCTCTTGCCGGTTTGTGGAGTTGAAGGTGCGATGGTTTTGGTCTCTCCCTCCAGAGGACTTCAGCGTTGAAGCTGTTCCTGAGATCCACATGGAAGGGTCCGTGATCCACATAGAAGCAAGCATCCAAGCAAGCCCAGGGGTGTTCCCCAAACTCTTCATTGAGGAGTGCTATGGAGCCGACGCCCCACATCATAGCCATGCCAGAAGGATCGACATCATTGTGAAAAACCACGGGTGAGGCACTGTGGATTATGGGGGGCCTGGCTAGTGGTCATCCCCTCTAAATACAGGAGTGGCCAAAATTGTGGAAACCTTTTTGGGAAAAGTATATTTTTGAGGTTTGATGGCTAATAACACCACTTTTTTTTGGAGTTTCGAGATCATCCTATTCCACTGCTTGGAATGACCTGGGAATAGCCCAGACCTTCACCCAATTGAAAAATCTATGGAGCCGACTAAAGAAACTTGTCAGTCAGAAGCAGTGGTGAAATCCAAATATTTTTTACTACCGGTTCTGTGGGCGTGGCTCGGTGGGCATGGCAGGGGAAGGATACTGCAAAATCCCCATTCCTTCCCCGCTCCTGGGGGAAGGATATTGCAAAATCTCCATTCCCACCCCAACTCTGGGACCAGCCAGAGGTGGTATTTGCCGGTTCTCCAAACTACTCAAAATTTCCGCTACCGGTTTTATCAGAACCTGCTGGATTTCACTCCTGGTCAGAAGCGACCCAGCAATAAAACCCAGTTCATAGAAGCCATCCTTCAATCTTGGTTTCGCATTAGAACAGCTGCGGAACTAAAAGATTTGATTCATTCCATGGAAAGACGTTGTAAGGTCGTAATTCATGCTAAAGGTGATCCAACGAAGGATTAACTGACATGGGGATCATTTTTTGCATATCTTGTTTTTCTACCTGTTTCTCTTTTCTTCTTTATACTGTAATGGCTATTCTAATAGGAAATCCTTCATAAAAGTAATCGCAGTACATTCTTGATTAAATGATCTTTCCATTGATATGTAATTTTATGGTCCTGCTAAAAGAAAAGTGGTGTTATTAGCTAGTTTTAGAAAATACAACTTTTCCCAAAAGGTTTCCACAATTTTGGCCACTACTGTATATTCTCCAGTTCTTGGTGAAATTGAAGGAGAGCCCAGAGAATTTATTTGTATGGTGATGAGGAGTGTAGCCTTCTCTTCCCTTGCCCTGGTGTCTTGTTAGAGAGGCTCTCTTCTTCCATCTCCCATCATCCCCTGCTGTTGGCTACGGTTGGGTGGGAAGATGGAGCCCGGTGGCTCATCTGGAAAGCACAGATCCCCTGTATTAGTAACATTTTGGCTCTTGCTCTCTCGACTTGGCAGGTGTCTGCAGGCCGGGGACCCCGAAGTAACCTGGTTTCGTAAAACAGACTCTTCAATCATGTTCAAGCTGCCCGCTTTCCTGTTGATGGATGACTCGGAAGAGGTAGGTAGGAATTGGTGGGACACGTAGGTCTACGCTCAGATGGAGCTTTGGGGAAAGAGATGCAAACTGGAAACGCAAATTCTTCTCAAACGCAGCCTTGCGTGACCACCTGGGGTGACTCCATTGCAAGCTGAACTGTACACATACACACACTCCGTCCCGGGTCTAGGACTTTTCGTCTCTGACTCTTCATTCTCCTCGAGCGTTTCTCCTCGGGCGATTCTGCGAATGGGCCGTGTTGAAGGGTGTGGGACACAGTGGACGGTGGCCCATTCCCCACGGCGAATGGTTGGAGGCATGCCAGCTGAGGAGATAAATCGGGGGAGAATGAAGAGTCAGAGACGAATAGTCCCATTCCGCCCCGCCCCCATCCATCCCCCATTCTGAAAGGGGCTTTGGCCTGAGAACATTTAGCCCGGTGCTTTGCAAATCCGTGTAAATAATCCAGAATTGGGCAAAGGTGTTTTTTCTTTGGCTAATGATACACAGACTCATCAAAACAGGGATACTGTATATTGACTTAAAGATTGCCACGTGTACTAAAATACACATAAATACACGACCACAATGGATCCCGAAATTTACATTGCTAAGTGAGACCTCTGTTAATTCAGTTTTGCCCAGGGGTCAAATCTACTTCCCCTCCCTACTGGTTCATAAATGCGTGTGTGTGCGTCATGTGATTTTAGACCTTCTACGCATGTGGCAAGCCTTCGCATGTGCAGAGGGTCAAAAACAAATTATGCCTGGGCGGGTGGGTGGAGCCTCACGCTGCCACCGCTACCAGTTTGCCGAACCACCCTGCCCCGCCGCTACCAGTTCGCCTGAACCAGTAGCATTTCACCCCTGGTTTTGCCCCATTTTTACAACTTTCCCCCCGCCCCTCCAATGTTCCTTAAGGGAATCACGGCAGTGGTAGGGAATCAGTAACACAGTTGTTCCATGAAATCTGGTTTCCCCGTCGAAGATCGCAAAAGGGGATTGCATGCAAGGGTGAAATGCTCTACCGGTTCGCTTCGCTACCAGCTTGCTTCGCACATGCATGTGCTGTGCGCGCCAAATGCATGCTTTGCATGCATGCGCAACCCAGGCGTTACCACGCAGCGCTGAAAAAGAATTAAGCCTTTTCTGAATCTGCAAAGGTAAGTAGAAGAGCGGGAGGGGGGCAGAACAGCTGTGCCGTGCAATTTAGATTTGCTAAGAAGCAGGATTTCCTGCTTTCTAGGGAATATAAATCGCGCGGCACAGCTGATCGTTGGAAATACTGATTTGCCCAAACTGGTAGCATCTACTACTTGTTCGGGCAAACCGGTCTGAACCAGTAGCATTTCACTCCCGATCGCATGATTCCCCAGGACACTTGCAACTGCCTCCAATGTGACTCCGTTGTCAAGCACAGCCGGCTGAGGAATTCTGGGTTGAATTTTGAAGTCCACCCCATCTTAAATGGATAAAAGATGAGGGCTGCCTCAGCTGTAAGATTTGGGCCTGGGGAACCAGCCATGGTGGCATCTCCTTATCCCAAGTGCTTGATTCTCTTCTCTCCCAGATCTATCTTCATTGCTTTCTCACCGCATGGAGTCAGAAGCTCCCCACAAGCCCTGGAAAGAAGATGTGCATCTTTGACAGTGCTTCCTCCAGGTGAGTCCCAACCCTGAGCACCTGAGGGTGAGCAAGGACATGTGAAGGGTTAATAATACCACTTTATAAAGCCTTAGTAATAAGGCTACACTTGGAATATTGCATCCAGTTTTGGTCATCGCGATGTAAAAAAGATTTTAAGACTCTAGAAAGAGTGCAGAGAAGAGCAACAAAGAGGATTAGGGGACTGGAGGCTAAAACATAGGAAGAACTGTTGCAGGAACTGGGGATGTCTAGTTTAATGAAGAGAAGGACTAGGGGAGACATGATAGCAGTCTTCCAATATCTCAGGGGCTGCCCCAAAGAAGAGGGAGTCAAGCTATTCTCCAAAGCACCTGAAGGCAGGACAAGAAGCAACGGGTGGAAACTAATCCAGGAGAGAATTAGGGAGAAATTTCCTGACAGTGAGAACAATTAATCAGTGGAACTCCTTGCCTCCAGAAGTTGTGAATGCTCCAACACTGGAAGTTTTAAACAAAGAATAGCTATAGTTAAATAAATGATTAATGAGGATTATAATACATAGATATATATTAGATCAATAATATAAGAATTTAGGTAAACTGTAAGCTATGAACCTGGTGAAGACGCACAAAAGATTTGTAACCAGCTGACAACCTGTGTGTAATTGAAGATGGTTTTATGTTTTTATCTATGTTTGTTTAAAAATAAAAAGTTTTCAAAGAAAAAAAAAGAAATAGTAAAAGAGTTGCTTTTCGATTATTTTCCAAAGGTGGAAGAATCTGGATGAACTCTCCAAGTCGTCCATCTGCAACTGTTGTGACAGCTACTGCCACCACGAACCCCCTCCTCGTGGGCATCTCAGAGGTACCTGCTGGTCTTCTGCATCTTATCACATTTACGCCCAACGGCAACCAGTTCCACCCAACACGCAAAATTACAAAGTGATTTCCATGTTCTGAATTTTCTGTGTGGTGTGAACGTCATGCCTATGGTTTATAAGCCATATATCTCCTTCTCCTTCTCCTTCTCCTTCTCCTTCTCCTTCTCCTTCTCCTTCTCCTTCTCCTTCTCCT
>WNWU01000293.1:433319-451560 GCA_012654045.1 Ptyas mucosa
CTCCTTCTCCTTCTCCTTCTCCTTCTCCTTCTCCTTCTCCTTCTCCTCCCCCTCTTTTCTTCTTCTCCTCCTCCTCCTCCTCCTCCTTCTTCCTCTTCCTCTCCTTCTCCTCCTCCTTCCCCTCTCTTTTCTTCTTCTTCTTCTTCTTCTTCTTCTTCTTCTTCTTCTTCTTCTTCTTCTTCTTCTTCTTCTTCTTCTTCTTCTTCTTCTCCTCCTCCTCCTCCTCCCCCTCCTCCTCCTCCTCCTCCTCCTCCTCCTCCTCTCCCACCCCCCTCTCTCTTTGGTGTTGAGTCACGCCAGCCATATGCCCACGGAGACGTCTTTGGACAGCGCTGGCTCTTCGGCTTTGAAACGGAGATGAGCATAAAAATAATAACCTGTATGGCCAAAGGTGGTTAACCCATAGAGTGGGCTCCACAGCTCAGCCTAGAGTGGCTCCAGAACCTTTTGAAGACTCCAAATTGCTCCCCCATGGAGCTCAGAATGCAGCTTTAATTCCTACAGAAATTTAGGCAAATATTTGCTGCTGTGATTTCCTCGGTTTCCCCTTTTCCCGCCACTAAGCGTGGTGTGTTTTGTCCCATTCAGGGTTTCCAGGTGAAGGGATATCGCACCGAGAACTCTTTGGTCCACTCAAAGTCCACAAAGAAGATGTCTCGTGGCTGGAAGGTGGGCATCTTTCCAGATTTTTTACTTATTAGTCACTTATGGAGCGGGAGATGGAGGCAAAAGAACTTGAACTAGGAGAGGGTCCCTGTAAGGAAATGGAGACCATAGGAGGAACAGATGTAGCAAAATGACCCATGGCTTGGATCTCAACCATATAAAAAGATGTTGAGAGTCTGGAAAGACTGCAGAGAAGAGCCACAAAGATGATTAGAGGGCTGGCGGCTAAAACAAATGAAGAACGGTTGCAGAAATTGGATATGTCCAGTCTAACGAAAAGAAGGACTAGGGGAGACATGATAGCAGTCTTCCAATATTTGAAGGGCTCCTACAAACACAGTTTTTGAATTGGGATCCCTTAAAGATGTACGGAAGACCATCCAATTCCAGTTTTGACATCTCCTGGGGTGTGGACTTCAATTCCCAGCAATCCTTCCCAATGGGCATGCTGGCTGGGAGTTGGCATTCTGGGAGTTGGAAGCTCACACATTTTTAAGCGGCCAAGGTTAAGAAATCTTGGTCTACTTCATCTAGAAAGATAACGGCAAAGAAAACCCCCTTTAGTTGAGTTTCTAAAGGATGTACTATAAAGATAAAGTCTTCTTTATCTTTAATTTTTAAAGTTAGTCTATCCTTTTCAGCACAGTCCCAAATTTTCCTGATTATGTCCTTGTCCAGTTCACGTTTTTCCAATATTTAGCATATAGAATCCTTGCTGTTGCCAGTATATGTAACACTAAATATGTGGTGATTTTATCATAATTTTCCGATAGTATACCTAAAAGGCATGTTTCTGGTTTAAACTCAATATTTTGCTCAGTTATCATTTCCAACCAGTTATGTATTTTCTCCCAGTATTTTCTTGCTTTATTGCACGTCCACCACATGTGGTAGTAGGTGCCTGGAGTCTGGTTGCATTTCCAGCATTTAGCAGACAGGAAGAAGAAATTTAATTTAAGTTTTTTGGGTTATACTATTATAATGACTGTTGTTATATTATTCTTTTTGGTCTTAATTCTTTTTTTAAAAAAAATAATTTTTATTCAAAAAAAATTAAAACGAAAAAAGAATTTTTTACAATTTCCTTCTTTTCAACATTTTCGCCTCAGTGAACATTTCATACATCTCTATTTTTCTCCCTTTCTTCAATTTACCATTTATACATATGATTCTGATATTGATTTAAAGATAACAATGTCAATTTCAGTGGAAAAAAGTAGGCACCGAACACACCATCCTTATTGTGTTCTTGTGTTCTTAGATTTACTATATCAACTTTTCTTTAGTTTTACCCTATTTGTAAATGTGATCTTGACGAGGCGCCGTTTTTCAAAAATGTTTATGAATAAAAAAAATTTTTAAAAGAAAGAAAGAAACGGGGAAATATAAGAAAAGGACCAAGGAAAAAAGGGAGGTCTGTTAAAATGGATAAGCAAGCACGATGATGATGATGATAGAATTAATATCAATGTAATGAACATTGTTATAAACCAGGGGTCTGCAACCTTAAACACTCAATGAGCCATTTGGACCTGTTTCCCACAGAAAAGAAAACACCGGGAGCCACAAAATCCTTCCCGTGCCTGACTATTTCTTGAGCGGCCACAAAACTAGCCTACGTAGTTGAATTAAACCTTCTGTTTTCTTCTGAAACTTTTCTTTTCTTGGATTTATCCATGGTTGGCCTATTGGGGTTGAAAAGCTCAATAAATCACATGCCGGCGGGTATCGCACATTGGCAATTGCGATGCATATTTTGAGTGACAGGGAGCCGCAGCAGAGGGCTGAAAGAGCCACATGCAGCTCCAGAGCCGCAGGTTGCCGATCCCTGTTGTAAACACTTTGAATGATTATTTTCTAAAACTATTTGTCCCCAGACAACTTCTCCCTCCTCCTCCTCCTCCGCAGGGAAATGCCAGACCGTGAAGAGGATGCTACTGGTGACCGTTGCCTTTGTCTGCAGCTGCATCTTGGCTGCCTTCTTTGTCGGGGTCCTTGTAGCTTTGATCCTGGCTGTGCTGCGCTATTCTGGCGTCGTGATCAGGCCCAGGCGCCTGAGGACCCAGAAGGAGCAGCCTTTCCACACGGAGCTGCAGACGATGGTGGGAGCTTCCATCGAGACGGAAGAGATCGAGAAGGAATCCAGCATTGATTACTGCAAGCTCAAGAGCGAGACCCCAGGGAAGAAAGAATAAACCGAACGGTGTAGGTGAGGATTTAAAAAGCGCCAGCTGAAAAATCACGCTAGTTAATAAATTCCCCCGGGGGGGGGTCTTTATGGCTCCTACTTAATTTGGTTGGATTAACCCCCTTTTTTGTCTGTGCTGAAATTTCTCGGATGAATGCAGCCAACTGCGGTTTATTTAATATCCTGCGATATAAATCGATAAGACTGCAATCTGTAAAGCAGTTTTTTTTGTCGACTCAGTTCTTCCAGCGAAGAACTGCTTCTCGGCACTATTGTGGTTGACACGTTCCCCTTAACCAGAGGTGGTATTCAGCCGGTTCGTACCGGTTTGGGCTAGGGGTGGGTTCTACTTATCTTTACTACCGGTTCGCAAAGGGATCGCGCGCATGCCCGCCTTGCTTCGCTCACACGGGCACCTTGCTCCTACGCATGCGCAGATCACTGATGACAACATCCGGGGCGGTGGGCAGGGCCTCCCGCCGGTTTTACTACTGGTTCTTGCAAACCGGTCCAAACCGGGGGTTCGCGTTTATGATGGTTGCAGTGTCCCGGGGGGGGGGGGAGAGAGGAGAAGAAGAGGGTGTCATGTGACACACACACCCCTTTTGCAACCTTCGGACCAGCGAAATCGACGAGGAAGCCAGTTTCACCTAACACAACCGGGTTACTCACTTAACGACGGGAGCGATTCTTGACAACGGTTGCAAAAAAAAAGATGCGGTAAAATGGGGGCAAAACTCCCAACCGTCTCACTTAGCAACAGAAATTTTGGTTGTAAGTCGAGAGCTACTTGTACGTGACAGATATCTATAATTCTGCGCTACAGTGCTACGATGGAATGCAAGGGACCAGCCAAGGTCAATTTGTTTTCCCTTTATTTTTAAGACAGCTAAAAGAGAGAAAGAAAAAGAAAAAAAAAAACTACAGTGAGGCGAGTTAGAAATCCATGATCCTGAAAACAACTCCATGCGTTGCAAATTTCAGGGCAATTAAATCATTAGCTAATTAGTGCAATTCCTTGGCAGACTTCACAGCGTAGGAGAAAACTGTGCTGCTTTATTGCTCATCCTTGCTACTATAACCACTTATTTACTAGAATGTAAAGGTCACCCAACTCCAGGAAAATTTGGGTGTGGCTTACATTATTTAAAAAAAAAAAAGAGTAAAAACTTAAAAAACAAAAAAAATCGATAAGCACGTGGGAAGCCGCTGCTCTCTAAAATCCAAGCTTGTTCTCAGAACTGTACCTTATTATTATTATTTTTTAATTAAATAAGACCCGTTTCTTGGAAAGGAGATCTGAAGATGGAGCTGAAATCAACGTCCAATCAACATTCGTTTTGCTCCCCAGCACCTGAACGTACTTTGAAGGAAAATCTCACCCCATGCTTGATTCGCTCCCTTCCCCAAAATCCCAACCGAACGGATCTGTTCCCCTGATCCACCACTGAACCCATTTCTGTGTGGATCCTAGACCCTGGAAGGAGAGGTAGTGCAGGTAGATCTATAAAACACCGGACCGGCCGTCTCAAAACGAAGGCGGCTTCTCATCGCTTTTGTAAAGTTTGCGAAGGCTGGAATCCATTAAGAAATCCACGGACCTGTATGACGGCCAAGGATAGAGAGAGCGGGGGAGGGAGAGAGAGAAAGAGAAAGAGAGAAAGAGGGAGAGAGGGAGAGGAAGGGAGGGAAGGAGAGAGGGAGAGAGGGAAAGAGGGGGAGAGAGGGAAGGAGAGGGAGAGAGAGAGGAGAGAGAGGGAGATAGAGAGAGGAGAGGGAGGGAGGGAAAGAGGGAGGGAGAGCAGGAGAGAGGGAAGGAGGGAAGGAGAGGGAGAGAGAAGGAGAGAGGGAGGGAGAGAAAGAGGGAGGGAGGGAAAGAGGGAGGGAGAGCAGGGGAGAGGGAGAGAGGGAAGGAGGGAGGGAGAGAAAGGGAGGGAGAGGGAGGGAGGGAGAGAGAGGGAGGGAAAGAGAGAAAGAAAGAGGGAGGGAGAGGGAGAGGGAGGGAAGGAGAGGGAGAGAGAGAAGGCGAGAGAGGGAGAGAGGAGAGGGAGGGAGAGAAAGGGAGGGAGGGAGAGCAGGAGAGAGGGAAGGAGGGAAGGAGAGGGAGAGAGAGAAGGAGAGAGGGAGGGAGAGCGGGAGAGAGGGAAGGAGGGAAAGAGAGGGAGAGAAGGAATTAAAAACAAAGTTTCTCTTAAAAGGAATTCATACTTCCAGAAAGGCAAACTGTATATAAATAGATATTAACTAACTATAGATACATACATGCATGCATACAGTACATACAAATAAAAATATCCTACACCGTATTACGAATCCCACAATCTGGAAAACGCAATTTGGCCTACAACAGGGTTTCTAGACCTCAGCGTCTTTAAGAGGCATGGACTTCAACTCCCAGAATTCCCCAGCGCAACTGGCGACGGGTGGACTCTGGGGAGCCGAAGTCCATACCTCTGAAGGTGAGAAAGAGGGCTGCAGTCCTGTATATCGCAAGCTCGGGAACTTGAGAATTGCTGCAGTACAGCTAGTTCTCCACTTACAACAGTCGGTTTAGTGACCGTTCAAAGTTACAACGGCAAGGAAAAAAGTGACTCAGGACCGTTTTCACACTTAAGACTGTCATGGCATCCCCGCGATCAAAATTCAGATGCTCGGCTTCTGGCTTATATTTATGACGCTCAGCTCTTGTGGCCTGTCGGCCGCCAGCCCCTCCAGCAGCCGAATCAGAGGAGGAGTGGGAGTCGGGATCAGCATCAAGGCAACCTGGGAGCTCCGAGGGGGAAGAGGGAATGGATCTGGCAGAGAGAGAGAGACAGGGGAGGAGCCTGGGCCGTCCGTCAGCCTTCAGATGGAGAGTCAACGGCCCCCAGGTCTGGAGGTGGCTGATGAGGAAGAGGAGGAACAGCTGGGTCTGGTGCCTGACGCACGGATGCTCAGAATACAGAGGAGAGGAGAGCAGTGGAAATCTATGGGCCGGTCCTCAGGACAGAAGAGCCACCGCTGCTAGCGAAGCCCCACCCTAGCTCTGGGGATGAAAGGCAGGGGGCGGCGATGAATAGATATGGCAGACAACTATTCATCTCCCTGCCGGACGGACTCGTTAGCCTGCGGTGAGAGAAACTTTTTGCCGCGGCTGCCGGCGCTCCTAATAGAGGAGTCATTGCTTCAACCACAGAAGGTTTGTCGTGTTTGGGGAGCTGGGTCACAACAACTCTGCTCCCCTTAACCAAGGGGCTGGCCCAGCCCATACCTGTCGATAGGCTTGATGATGAAGGGAATGGCCGTAAGCCCAACGGCCGTCGTCGTCCATTTCCTAACGGGGAGTGGCCAGCGAGTCAAGCTGCCCATGAGGTAGAGGGACCCCGCACAGATGCGGTTGATGGTGAATCCCGGGATGGCCACGGAGGCCAAGGCTTGCCAGATGAACGTGTCCACCACGGCCACGGCCGCCTGCGTGGCCCTCCCTTCCTCCTGAGGTTTCGCCTGGTCAGAAGAAAGATTTAAGAGACTCAGTCCTTCTTTCTGGGGAATTCTGGGAGTTGTAGTCCACGGCTATTAAAAACTCGCCGAGGTTGAGGAAAAAAAAAACCACACGATTTTCCTGCACTAGAAAAGATGCCAGGATGTGACTCCTCTGGCTGTCGTACTTACGGCTGCTGCGGCTTTTTTACCCTTGTCGACCGCATCTGCTGTCACGTAGGCCGTTGCCACGCCGTAACTGGCCCAGACCACGGAGACGGGCACCAAGGCCCTGAAGGATTCTCCCACCTCGTTGGCGTAGCCTGCAATAAACAGCAAAGCCCACTCAGCTCTTTTTTTCCCCCTCGTCCGCATTTTAATCTGCTTCACAGCCCCCCCCCTCCACCTGCAAGGTAGGCCGTCCTCAGCCATCGTGACCCGGATCTTCCTCCTGCTACGCCGTATACCTCAGTGGCTAAGACACTGAGCTTGGTCGATCAGAAAAATCGGCAGTTCAGCGGTTCGAATCCCAAATGCAGCTCTCCTGCGTGAGCAAGGAGGTTGGGCTAGATGACCTCTAAGACCCCTTCCAACTCTACTGTTACTGTTACCTTGCTTCTTGCTTCTTAGCAGAAGGTGTAAAGCCAGCTCCATCGCGATTCAAAATACAACCCGAGCCCCTAGTTGAGGCTTTGTGAACAAACCACGATTAAACAAATGATGATTGAGCACCTGATTATTATTTTTTTTTCTCCCCACGGAGGTTGTCACAGGCCTGCCAGCTTGCCCTTTGGGTCTAGCAGTTTTTTTTCTTTTTTTAATTTAAACAATTGTTTAAATTTACAGGTAGTCCTTGCCTTATAAACAGTTGATTTAGTGACGGAAGTTACCATGGCATTGAAAAAAGTAACTTTTGTGACCCGTTTTTCACACCTATGACTGTTGTGGCCTTCCCATGGTCACGTGATGAAAATTCAGACTCTTGGCAAATGGTTTGTTTTTACGACGATGGGGAAGCCAGATTCACTTAACAACCGGGTTGTTCAGTGGTAACTTATCCACTGAGTCACTTAACAACTGTGGCAAGAAAAGGCGTAAAAGGGGGCAAAACTCACTTAACAAATGTCTCACTTGACAACAGAAAGTCGTTAAGACTCCATTGTGGTTGTAAGTCAAGGACGATCTGAACAGCCTCTTCTTAAAATCCCCCGAAGATGGAGAACCCGTATTCAGAAGAATGCTTATTGATTGACGGTCAACAAGTCAATGTCCCCTCTTTTGTGAGCCCATAAATTTCTTTCGTGAAATAAAATTTATTCGCCAAGCATATATGACTGCATATAGTAACCGTTTATAGACAACTCTGGCCACTGGTTTGCCTATAATTTATTTGGACAAGGGTTTGTTTACTCACCTACTTCCAAGGAATCAGGGCGGTTTGGAATGTGTCAATCAAACCATAAAATAAAATTTAAAAATCAGTTCTAATAGATTAGGTGGCTTAGACAAGCCCGCTCCAACTCTCCAATTGAATTTTTTTCTATCCCAACTCGGCGATCAGCAATTTCAATTTCAATGGAATTAAATCCGAAATCGGTTTGGACAGCTGCTCCTACCCTAAAGGGGCATCCTGATCCAGATCAAATTTCGTTCTGTTGTTGCACAAAGAAATGGGTCAACTCTGCACTCTGCCTGTGCCCTTCAAAATGCAGCTTTTTCCTCCTGCTGCCTCAAGCAGAGCCCTTCTCGGGATCTAAAAAGTCACCTTGAGCCACGTTTCCACCTCAGACTGTCTTCTTTCAAGCCAAAAACCCAATTCTCACACTTTCTGGGCCTTCTTAATTTGTACCCCAACACCCTCCTGTCTCCTGCCCCAAACGGTGCCCACATTTGGCTTGGTTTTTTTCCTTCTCCGAGGCTTTCTTTAAAAACACAAACCCACATTCACACAACCCAAGATTAATTAGCCAAGAAACCTAATTAAGGAATTCTGAAGTTCCCACAAGGCTTATAAAGCCACCAAAGGGTTCGAGTTACGCACAATTTCACACACGGAAGGACACACAAAATCCCAATCAAGGTTAAAACTAATTCAGTTCAAGACGTTGCTCCGAGAACAGTTAATCCTCGACTTGCGATCACAACTTTTTTTTTATTGCCAAGGGAAACATTTGTTTTAAGGGAATTGTTTAAGGGAATAAGGAGCCTTGGTGGAGCAGCGGACTAAAGCGCTGTTAAAGTAGCACTTAGCTGCCAGCTGCCTGCAATTACTGCGAGTTCGAATCTCACCAGGCTCAAGGTTGACTCCGCCTTCCATCCTTCCGAGGGAGGTAAAATGAGGACCCGGATTGTGGGGGCAATAAGCTGACTTTGTATAAAAAAAGAACACCGCTTGGGGGGGCCGAAAGCCCTACTAAGCAGGTATATACAAAAGTATGAAGGCTATTGATTAACGCATTGTAAGCCGCCCTGAGTCTCCAGAGAAGGGCGGCGTATAAATCGAACCAATAAATAAATGAATTTTGGCCCCTTTGGGGTCACAGTTGTTAAGTTAGTAACCCGGTTATTTAAGTGAATCTGCCCCCCTCCCATTAATTCTGCTTGTCACGAAAGGGGAAAATCACGTGATTCCCCAGGAGGATCTTGCAACCGTCATAAATACGAGTCAGCGGCCAAGCATATCATAACCGGGGCCTCCCTAAACCGTCATCAATATAACGCAGTGGCCAAGCATCCAGAATCGGGTTGCGGGAGCCCGGGGATGCTGCAACGGACGTTAAGTGTGAACGACAGGCTGCGACGGACGTTAAGTGTGAACGGCGGTCCAAAGTCGCTTTTTTTTCCTTCGAACGGTCAGTAACCGAGCTGTTGTAAGGCGAGGACTACCTGCACAGCAGATTTGATTCTAATAGGGCTTGGACGAAAAGAGGTGGCGTGAAGGTAAAAAGATCTGTCCATCAAAAAGGTCGGCAGGTCGACGGTTCCAATCTCTAGTACAGACCTCCCGCGTGAGCAGGGGGTTGGACTAGATGACCTCCAAGGTGGCACAGTGGTTAGGGTGCAGTACTGCAGCTACTTGAGCTGACTGCTACTTCAGCAGATCAGCGGATCAAATCTCACCAGGCTCAAGGTTAACTCAGCCTTCCATCCTTCCGAGGTGGGTAAAATGAGGATCCAGATTGTTGGGGGGCAAGATACTATTTTAGTATCCTGTCTTTGGTGTAAGCCGCCCAGAGTCCTTGGAGAGTGGGCGGGATAGAGAGATAGAGAGATAGAGAGATAGAGAGATAGAGAGATAGAGAGATAGATATCCAACTCTTGTTACTTTCACTGATTTCTGGCCCCATCTTGGGAAGGTCGGCGAATCTTCCGCCGAACAAAAGCGAAAGCAGCGGAATACTCACCCAGGTAGCGCACCCAGGTGTCTCGGTAGAGGTCCGGCGGGGGATCCGCGGCGCCCGGCCCAGCCATGCCTCGTTCGCTCGGTCGCCACCAGCGGCGGCTGCAAGAACACTCCCCACCGCCTCTCCGCGGTGCGCCCTGGGCGCACGGCGCACCGAGGAACCGACCCCAAAGCCCGGCCCAAGCCGCTTCCCACTGGCCGCGGAGTGGGCGGGCAGAGGCGGAGGAGGGGCGGTCTCGCCGCTGCTGGAGGACGGCTTCCTGCTCGGCCTCTCTCGGGCAGCTGAGCTCCAGCCGGCCGCCGGCGGAATGGATCAATTCGCCACGGCACCCAACTCAGCGTGGCCAATTCGCCACGACGCACAGCTGGCTGCGGGACAATTCAACCATTCAATTGTTTTAAAATAATTTTTTAAAAAATGTTTTATTAATTTTTTCGTCATTCGTGTTTCGTTTGGTCTCTCCTTTGGCATCCTTCCTTCCTTTCGTGATTCTATTCTATTAGTTTTGTTCCCTATGCCATCCATCTGGCCAGCTGGCAAGATTCGTTTTTCTCACCAGGTACATGTTGTGTACATCTGAACTGGATAGACTGTGTTGTTTCCATCGTATAATATATGTGGGTAGGGGGGTATATGCATACTTTTGTATTCATTCATTCTTCACGGTTATGTAGTATATTTTGGAGGTGGAGACCCTCTGAGAGCTAGCTCTATGGGACAAAATTTCATTTTAATGTATGCCACTGAGTGACAATTCAAAGTGACAATAAAGTTATTCTATAGTTCTTCGATATTAGTATAACTCTTGTCCTGTGGCGAGTTGGTCATGACAAGTTAGCCATGGCGAGTTGGCCATGGCGAGTTGACCATGTGAGTTGGCCATGGCGAGTTGGCCATGGCGAGTTGGTCATGTGAGTTGGCCATGATGACTTGGCCATGTGAGTTGGCCATGGCGAGTTGGCCATGTGAGTTGGCCATGACGAGTTGGCCATGTGAGTTGGCCATGGTGAGTTGGCCATGTAAGTTGGCCATGATGAGTTGGCCATGGTGAGTTGGCCATGGCGAGTTGGTCATGTGAGTTAGCCATGGCAAGTTGGCCATGTGAGTTGGCCATATGAGTTGACCATGGCAAGTTGGTCATGTGAGTTGGCCATGGTGAGTTGGCCATGTAAGTTGGCCATGTGAGTTGACCTTAGCAAGTTGACCTTGGTGAGTTGGCCATGTGAGTTGGCCATGGTGAGTTGGCCATGGCGAGTTGGCCATGCGAGTTGGCCATAGCGAGTTGGCCATGGTGAGTTGGCCATGTGAGTTGGCCACAGCGAGTTGGCCATGATGAGTTGGCCACTGCAAGTTGGCCATGTGAGTTGGCCACAGTAAGTTGGCCATTTGAATTGGCCATGGCGAGTTGGCCATGTGAGTTGGCCATGTGAGTTGACCTTAGCAAGTTGACCTTGGTGAGTTGTCATAGACCTGGCCAGGCCAGCGCACCTTCCCACCGGACCCTCCAACCTGCCACTGCCAGTCCTTAGAGAAAGCGGGCTAGCCCAGCCAGAAAGTCCCAGGATGAAGCAGCGGGTGAGAATGTCCCAGGTTTGAGGCCCAGGCTGGTGGGCGCTGTACCGTAACAAGAGTTGCCCAGTCTGGGCACCTTCAGTGGACAGAAGCCATGGGCAGGGTCTGTTTCAGGCTTAGTGCACTTGGTGAAGCCACTCAGCAAGGTTTGGGGGAGCAGCTAAGAGCCAAAGCTGAGAAAGGGGGTTCCTTCATTGTGTCCCACCGTAACACCCTTTTTTGTAGCATATTGGGAAATGAGAATACAGGGTAGTCCTCAACTTACAACAGTTCATTTAGTGACCATTCAAACTTACTGAAAAAAGTGACTTAGGGCCTTTCTCATTTTGAATGTGAGCTGAAAGCTGGAACCAAATTCATGAGTGTCTTTTTTTTTTAATTTTAAATCAAATCGGCAGGGAATCCAGTTCAAACCACTAGATGGCAGTCAAGCGTCGCCTTCTCATCCTGGTTTGAAGCAAGTAGCTTTGGATGGAATCTGGGCAGTTCCACACAAGGGGAGGTTTAGCTGCTGCAGAGATGTTAGGTAGGAGAAAGAAGGCCGGAAACGGAAGCTTTGAGCTTCATATCTGTTCTTGGATCCTGTGGGGAGATTTGGGGAAGACAATCTTGGTTGTCGCATTTGTCCCATAACTTGGCTTCCTTTGAAAATAAAGGAAGATGGTTAGAAAGATTTACGGAAGCCATGATTCCAAGCAGACCATGATTCCTAGACCACCATAGAACATAGGACGTAACAGGGTTGGAAAGGACCTTGGAGATCTTCTAGTCCAAAAGTCAGCAACCTGCGGCTCTGGAGCCGCATGGTGGCTCTTTCACCCCTCTGCTGCGGCTCCCTGTCACTCAAAATATGCGTCACAACCACCAATGTGCGACACCCGCTGGCATGTGATTTATTGAGCTTTTCAACCCCCGGTAGGCCAACCATGGATAAATCCAAGAAAAGAAAAATTTCTGAAGAAAACAGAATGTTTAATTGAACTGCATATGCTAGTTTTGCTGCTCAAGAAATAGTCAGGCATGGGAAAGTTTTTGTGGCTCCCGGTGTTTTCTTTTCTGCGGGAAACAGAGTGTTTAAGGTTGCAGAGCCCTGTTCTAGTCCAACCCCATACTTAAGCGACCCTATACTAAAGCAACCCCATACTTAAACAACAAATCCTACACCCATGATGGCGAACCTATAACATGTGTGCTGGAAGTGGCACGCAGAGCCATCTCTCAACTTTCTGGTGGCAAGCTGTTCCACTGGTTAATGGTCCTCACCGTTAGGCGGTTTCTCCTCAATTCCAGGTTGCTTCTCTCCTTGAATAGTTTCCATCCGTTGTTTCTTGTCCTGCCCTTCGGGTGCTTTTAATGCTTTTAACGGCAGGCAATCATCAAAAGCATTGTAAATTCACGCCAGATTTTTGGGTACGTCAACCCCCATAGCTGTTGCTCTTTGCTTTGCAGTGACCAGCTGGCACGAATTGAACCCGTTTCACAGGTTTTCCGACTCTCAAGCTCTGCCTGGTCTCCTCCGTGATGTTTATTTTTAAATCCTTGTTGTCAAAGCCAGCATCCGTTCGATTTCTGCTTGGAGAAATGATGAAGCAAAATAAGCATTTTCACTCTTTCGGTTTGTACAATTCAAACGTCTGCCTTTGGTGGTTGTTGTTATTTTTTTAAAAAAATGATTTTAAACGCTTTTAACGCCGTTAGCAGCCCAGGGTGAATTTGAAACAAGATGAACGGCAAATAAATTTAATCAATCAAATAATGAAGAAGAATAGAGCCCTGTAGTCATTTTTCCAATACCTAGAGGGAAAAAAGGAAACAGGACACTAACCAAGCTTGCAAAATAAATTCAAGAGCAAAGGTATTACTACGTGGACAGAGGTAGTTTTCATGGGGGGGGGGGGGGGGACAATGAATTTTCTCTTTGATTAAAACATTTGCGTTTTTTAAAAAAAACGGGAAAGCCATGATTAGACTCGACCTGGGTTCATAAAATGCATTGGGTCACGGCATTTGATCCTGGTTTCGCGTGTCCTGTGAATGGAACTTCGGGGTTTGTAAACCGGAGTTTACACTTTTATATGCTATGTGAATCTAACCAGTTTCAGTTTATTTAACAAGCTTCGGTAAAGAGGGGCTTAGCATGACAAGGGAAATCACATTAGTCTGGGCTGTCGGATTTGATGCTTGTCAGGGTAATGATGATTTAAAGCTGACCAGCCAACGTAAGGCTAATGCAACTGTAAACCTGATGAAATGTAAGGCTGACGCAATGAGAATGAATCGGCATTGGTGTAGCCTCTTTAAGACTCTGATGGGGTCCACACAACTCTTTTACCCCTTTAAGAGGTGTTTATAAATTTCAGCCAGGAGAGGGCGTATTCTCTCTCCTTGTGCCCGGTATTCATTGCTGAGTTCTCCGTGTAGAGTTAAGAAGAAGATGGATTGCTTGTCAGGTATTTGCCAACCACGAATATTTCTGTGTATGTCTTGTATATAAACCACTGTTAAATGTCTTAAGTCTCTCTGTGCTGTGTTTTGCTCCTGGATTGCCTCCTAATAGTAGTTATGCTGCAAATGCTCTGACGATGCTTTTAGCTCCTTTTTTTCTAGTTCTGTAGGCTGCGGAGTCTGCTGGAGTTGAAGGCTAATACATTTAAATAAATAAAATACAGTAAACGAAAAGTGCCCTGCTCTCCGTACTCCTGTCCCTTTTTGTAGCTTTTTCCAGCTCCCTAGGTTAGCAACCAACCAAGCTCCCTTTTGGTGTTTTCTTTCAGGACTGTAGAATTCAAAAGATCGCTAGATGTTTTCGGGATCTCTTTGCTGCCCCCTTGTGATGTTCAGGGCATCTGCAGCCGACGTCGGGCAACATCGATATAGCCGCTGCTTGCAATGAAGACACGGTAGGAAGAAATTTGGGTTAAGGCTTGGAGCAGGAAAGAGGGAGGAAAGGAGGGAGGCAGAAGGAAGGAAGGAAGGAAGGAAGGAAGGAAGGAAGGAGAGGGAAGAAAGAGGAAAAGAAAGGAGAGGGGAGGGAAGAGAAAGAGAAGGAGATAAATGAGAAAGAAAAGAAAGGGAAGGGGAAGGGAGAGAAGGGAAGGGAAAGGAAAGGGAATGAAAGGGAAGGGAAGGGAAGGAAAAGGGAAGGAAAGGAAAGGAGGAAAAAGGGGAAGAGAGGAGAGGAAAAAGGAAAGGAAAGGATAAAGGAAAGGATAAAGGAAAGAGGAGAGGAGAGGAGAGGAGAGGAGAGGAGAGGAGAGGAGAGGAGAGGAGAGGAGTGGAGATGAAATGAAATGAAATGAAATGAAATGAAATGAAGGGAAGGGAATGAAGAGGAAGGGAAAAGAAAAAGAAAAGGAAGGGGAAAGGGAAGGGGAAGGGAAAGGACCTTGAAGGTCTTCTAGTCCAACCCCCTGCTTAAGTAAGAGATCCTATACAATTCTGGACAAATGGCTCTCCAGTCTCTTCTTAAAATCCTCCGAGGCAAGCCATTCCACGGATTAATTAAATTAGCTTTTAATTCATTGGAGAATCCATTACCATCATTAACAAATATCATTATAACTATAACTTATTATAATTAAATAATAATGACTAATAAATCAGAGCAAGTGACTTGTGCATAAAAATGTGAGACGATGGTGCAAATAATAATAATAATAATAATAATAATAATAATAATAATAATAATAATAGGACAAGCCATTTCAAAATCCTCTGCAGCACAAGACAGACTCAGACCAATTCGCCCGCCGTTTATTAGCTCCGTCAATTATTTTTTTTTAAAAAAAAATTAAATTATCTTTTCCTGTACAGTTGTGAATTTGGGCAGAGATATTGAAGTATAAAAGGTTTGCATTTGTCCTACAGACCAAACATACATCCAGATACACCGTATACAGTTCACACGCAGTCCCAAATATATTCAGGTTGGGCTTTTTTTTAAAAAAAAATGTTCTTGGGTATTTTAATCTTTCTTTTCTTTTAATTCCTGCTCTGTATATATGGCATACTTTGGGGTAAGAGGAGAGAGGTTCCATCCTGCAGAAAATTAAGCCTGGAGAAATTTGTGCAAGCACCACCCTTGTTCCAAAGGTAGTCAGAAGGCAGTGGTGAGATTCTACCGGTTCGGACCGGTTCGGGAGAACCGTTCGCTCCGATTTTCAGCCGCGAGCAAACTGGTTCTCTCTTTCGTTGAAGTGGCCCCGCCGGTTCGCCCCCTGCGTTATACTTACCTATATTTCTGCTTCCGAAGTCTCAGCTGTTGGGGCGGCAGAGTGGAATGCCGCTCCTCAGCTGGTTTCCTTGCTCTCAGCAACACGGGAGTTCGATTTTCCGCAAAGTGCGTACACGCGCACGCGGGCGCAATGCGCGTGCGAGTGAAGCCCGCGCTCAGCGAACTGGTTGAATCCCACCACTGCCTGCGTCCTGAACCGATTGGTACTGGGGGCCACGGGGTCACCTTTCTATAAAACGCGGGTCCAAGGGACCGATTCTCCGTCCGCTGCCAACATCGTTGGAAGTCCTGAAGCTCCCTGACCGCCCGAACAAGAATTCCACCCCCAAAAGAAGACCTTGGAGGATGGTGCCCACCCCTCCCTCCCACCCTCACCCACCCACCCCCAGGTGGCTGGGAGAACAGGGTTGAGGCCCGCCGAAGATCTCATCTTCATCACGGGTGGTTGTTCTCCATTTTCTGGGTCTGTCCGTCCAACTCCTGGAACGTCTCTTCTGCTTTCTTATCCGGGAGTAAAACCTCCACCGTGTAACTGATTTTCTTGGCGTGGAGGTAGCTGTAAGTATTGTCGAAGCGGAGGACATCTGGGGGGGGGGGACAGAAGAAAAAGAGACCGTCAGGCAAGGATCCCATCTGGAATACGGCCTCGAGTTTTGGTCGCCGCATGATAAAAAAAAATAGACGTTGAGACTCTAGAAAGAGCGCAGAGAAGAGCAACTAAGATGATTAAAAGCCTGGAGAATAAAACACACGATGAACGGTTGTAGGAACTGGGCCTGGCTAGTCTAGTGAAAAGAAGGACCAGGGGAGACAGGATTAACCGTCTTCCAATATTTAAGGGGCTGCCCCAAAGAAGAGGGAGTCAAGCTATTCTCCAAAGCACCTGAAGGCAGGACCAAAAAAAAATAAATAATGGATGGAAACTAATCAAGGAGGGAAGCAACCTGGAACTAAGGAGAAACTTCCTGATAGTTAGAACCATTAACCAGTGGAACTGCTTGCCACCAGACGTTGTGGGTGCTCCATCACTGGAGGTTTTCTTCTTTTTTTAAAAAAAAAATTTTATTTTTATTTTTTTATCAACATATTCAAATGTAGTCTTTTGTCCATCGTTAATCTTATTCTTTAGTTTCCATTTGCTTATTAGTTGTTCAGTTCTGCTCTTCTACCATCTCCTTCCTTTATTTTAAGTCAGCCTTTCCTTTTCTTCTTCCCTTCTCTCTCCTCTTCTGTTTCTCTCTACTTTCCCTCATTCCTCCTCTCCTTCCCTTTTCTCCTTCCTCTCCTCTTTCCCCTCTCCTCTCTTCTTCTTCCCTTTCTTACCCTCTCTCCTCCTCCTCTTTCCCCTTTTTTTCTTCACCTCCTTTTCCTGTTCTTCTTCTCTTCTCTTCTCTTCTCACCTCCCAACTTTCCTCCCTTCCTCTCTTGGCTCCTCTCCCCTTTTCCACTCCCTTGTTGTTTCCTTTTTCAATTCAATCTGAGATGGTATCCGAACATCATCACAGGAGGTTTTCAAGAAGAGACTGGACAGCCACCAGTCTGGTATGGACTAGAGTCTCCTGCTTGAGGAGGGGGTTGGATTAGATGACCTCCAAGGTCCCTTCCAACTCTGTTTTTCTGTTATTAAGGACAGCCGTCCTTCTGCACCCATCCTTGAGTTGGGGGGGAAAAAATCAGGGAAGACAGCTGGTCCCTGAACTGGAAGCTAAATGACATGTTCTTTGCCGGTTTTTATCTCTTTGCATTTTATTTTATTTTTTAAGAAGGGTGCTGGACTTTACGCTATTCATTTAACTGACCGTTCGGAGTTACAACAGCGCTGAAGAAAGTAACTGACAATTGGTCCTCGGACTTATGACGATCCCAGCATTCTCCTGGTCTTGGCAACTGGCACATAACCACGGGGATGCTGCTACGGTCGTTAAGTGTGAAAAACGGTCCTCACTTAAGTCTCTTTTCTTCAGTGCTGTGGTAACTTTGGACGGTCCCTAAATGAGCCGTAAGTCGTAAGTCGAGGACCAGCTGTATGAAATGCGCCAGGGGAGGAAAAGCATCAGGTGCGGAGCAGAGGCGACTCACAGATTCCGGCATCTGGGCAGGTGAGGCTGCCGTCTTCAGGGACCAGGTGTGCGTTGTAGCGCTGGTTGGGGTATATCTCAGTCATCTCCCCGGCGTGCTGGCGGGACCCCATCTTGGTCTTCAGGTAGACGCCAAAGCCTATATCGGCCCCGTCAGACATGAATTGCCACCTTCGATTTGCAGCAGACGACAAATCAATCAGAAGAAGAGATTGGACAACCATTTGTCTGGAATGGGATAGGGCTTCCTGCCTGAGCAGGGGGCTGGACTAGAAGACCTCCAAGGTCCCTTCCAACTCTGTTATTCTATTTCTATTTCTTTCTATTTCTATTTCTTTCTATTTCTAGTATTTCTATTTCTGTTTCTATTTCATTCCATTCCCTGTTCTGTTCTATTCTATTTTCTTATTCTATGCTACGCTATGCTATGCTATTCTACTCTATTCTACTCGACTCTAAATTCTTAGTCTAGTCTAGTCTACTTCTACTTCTACTTCTACTTCTACTTCTATTCCTATTCCTATTCTACTCTACTTTATTCTAAATTCTTATTCTATTCCTATTCCTATTTTATTCTATTTCTATTCTACTCTATTCTAAATTCTAAATTCTAAATTCTAAATTCTAAATTCTAAATTCT
>WNWU01000293.1:462779-478664 GCA_012654045.1 Ptyas mucosa
TCTATTCTATTCTATTCTATTCTATTCTATTCTATTCTATTCTATTCTATTCTATTCTATTCTATTCTACTCCTATTCCTATTCCTATATAAAAAAGCGCCTTGGTGGTGCAGCAGACTAAAGTGCTGTTAAGTAGCACTTAGCTGCCAGCTGCCTGCAATTACTGCGAGTTCAAATCTCACCAGGCTCAAGGTTGACTCAGCCTGCCTTACTTCCGAGGTAGGTAAAACGAGGACCCGGATTGTGGGGGCAATAAGCTGACTTTGTATAAAAAAGAACACTGCTTAAGGGGGGACCGAAAGCCCTACTAAGCAGGTATATACAAAAGTATGAAGGCTATTGCTTAACGCATTGTAAGCCGCCTTGAGTCTCCAGAGAAGGGCGGCAGATAAATCGAACCAGTAAATAAATAAATAAATACATACATAGATACATACATACTAAGCAGGTCTATACAAAAGTATGAAGGCTATTGCTTAACGCATTGTAAGCCGTCCTGAGTCTCCGGAGAAGGGCGGCATATAAATCGAACCAATAAATAAATACAATAAATAAATAAATATTCCATTCCATTCCACTCTCCACTCTCCACTCCACTCTCCACTCCACTCTACTCTACTCTAACCATTGTGGCATGTGTCCCTTAGCCTTAGCACTTAGCGAGTAAGCTGAATCCAGTTCCTGGGCTTTAGCGCAAATCTCACTGTAATTCCTTCAAATATGAAAGCCGAGAAGCCGGTGCCATGCAAGAGATTGGACTATAACCCCTTAGCATCAAGATGGATGGATCAGCCTGTTGGAAGAACCTTAAGTAGGCAGGCGAAAGGTTCAGTTTTTAATCCAAAACTTTAAAAATACACCCATAAGGGTAGTTTCCCCAGAAATCACATATTCAGACTGAAAGAGTCATGCATTCCCTAATTAATTAACCCGCTTATCTGGATTCAGCATAGCTGATTTTTTATTTTTTTTTACCACACAAGTCTAAAGTGTGGTTAACCTATTTTTGTGGATCACAAGAGTTGAGCAGATTTTTTCAGGGTTGTGCCACAATAGAAACAATGGCGACTACACTATCCGGGAGATAGATAGATAGATAGATGGATGGATAGATAGATAGATATATGGATGGATGGATAGATAGATAGATAGATAGATAGATAGATAGATAGATAGATAATAGATAGATGGATAGTTAGATGGATGATAGATGATTGATGATTGATTGATAGATAGATGATAGATAGATGATAGATAGATGATAGATAGATAGATAATAGATTGATAGATAGAGAAATAAATATCAGATAGATAGATAGATAGATAGATAGATAGATAGATGATAGATGGAGATGATAGATGGATAGATAGATAGATGATAGATGATTGATGATTGATTGATTGATTGATTGATAGATGATAGATGATAGATGATAGATAGATACTAGATAGATTGATAGATAGAGAAATAAATATCAGATAGATAGATAGATAGATAGATGATAGATGGATAGATAGATGGATGATAGATGATTGATTGATTGATTGATAGATGATAGATAGATAGATAGATAGATAGATAGATAGATAGATACCCTGTTTCCTCCAAAATAAGACATCCCCTGATAATAAGCCCAATCGGGCTTTTTGAGCGCATGGCAATAAGGCCAAGCGCTTATTTCAGGGTTCATAAAAATATAAGATAGGGTCTTATTTTTGGGAAAACATGGTAGATAGAAAGATAGATAGGTAAATAGGTAGGTTGGTTGGATGGATGGATGGATGAATAGAGAGAGAGAGAGAGAGAAAGATGGATGATAGGTGGGTAGGTAGATAGATAGATAGATAGATAGATAGATAGATAGATAGATAGATAGATATATTAGGGTCTGCTTGGGCGAGGGGTTGGATTAAATGACCATAGAAAACATAGGATGAACAGTTGCAGGAACTGGGCATGGCTGGTCTAGTGAAGAGAAGGACCAGGGGAGACAGAGTAACAGGGTTCCAATGTTTGAGGGGCTGCCGCAGAGAGGAGAGGGTCAAGCTATTCTCCAAAGCCCCTGAAGGCCAGACAAGAAACAATGGATGGAAACCCATCAAGGACAAATTCAACCTAGAAATGAGGAGGAATTTCCTGACAGGGAGAGCAATCAACCCTTGGAACAGAAGTTGCCTTCGGAAGTTGTGGGAGCTTCATCCCTGGAGGCTTTCAAGAAGAGACTGGACTGCCATCGGTCAGAAATGGTGTAGGGTCTCCTGCTTGGGTGGGAGGTTGGACTAGATGACCTACAAGGTCCCTTCCAACTTGGTTAATCGGTAATCTCTTACATACCTCTCTAAGTGGGGCCGCTTTGTTGTGCAAAATCACTCCCCCTCACGCACACTTTGGAGAGGTGGAAATACGGTGGTGGCTCACGCTGTAGGAACCCAAAGACCAAAGATCTTGCCCGCTCGGTGAACGACCTGTGCCACGCCAACTGTCCCCGGCTAGAGAGGTGTCCAACAACTACAACGACCATCACCCGCACCGGCTGAGAACCATGGGGCTTTTACCACTCTCCTGAGAGGGAGCCCCAAGAGAGCTTCTCTGTCTCTTACCTAACAGGCCACCCCATCCCTCTTCACTCCGCCCTCCACCTGCCCCCACTCTCCCACCCTTCAAAGCAACAACCGTGCGAGGGAGGCCAGTAAGAGTTACTGCCCTGCAGGATCTTCCCTTCCCCTCCTCTCTCCAGAACCTGTGCCCTGTAGATGGGCTCCAACACCAACCCCAAAACCGAACCCCCAAACCTGGGGAGAATAAACCTTTGGCCACCGGTGATCCGACTCAGATTGGAGTCCTGCCACCTTATTGCCCGACTAGGTGGCTCTCAGTGGCCAAGACGCTGAGCTTGTCAATCAGAAAGCTCGGCGGTTCGAATCCCTGTCCTGCCTGAGCAGGGGGTTGGACTAAATGACCTCCAAGATCCCTTCCAACTCTGTTACCCTGGGGACACGCATTCGCCTTCCTTCCCGAGCTACTGTACTTATATTGGGGCGCCGCGCAGAGGCTCCGATCCCCGGAGAGGCGAGTGGAAACTTGCAAGGGAAAGGATCCAGTTGTGCAACGCTGCTGCCCGGAGGGCGCGGAGAGCGCTTTGCGTAAAGGCGATGGCGAGGGTCTCCCCGCTTGAAGCCAGCTTGGGAGGGGTGGGAGATGGGAGAGACCCTCAGCTTGGAGATGGGGCTGGGGGGCTCTGGAGTGGCTCTGAGTGGCTCTGGAGTCCCCCGGAGGCGCCATGCTGGTTGGGGCTGAGCGGCTCTGGAGTCTCCGGGAGTTTTTACGCAAAAGAGAAAGTCGCCTTTGCGCGCCTGGCTCGGCCAAGGCAAAGGGGCTCTCTCCGTGCGCGGACCCCGAGGGGGGTGGTGTGGGAGCTTCTTCTCTGCCAGGGAAGGGAAGGGAAGGGAAGGGAAGGGAAGGGAAGGGAAGGGAAAGCAGGTGCTCCGCTCACCTGGGCCAGCGCCGCCTCCTGCTTGGCACTCAAGTCACCGACGTGCCCGCTCATGGTCGCCGCGCCAGCTGGCTTCTCGCTCCCCGGGCACCGGCGCCGGTGGCTTTCAGGGGCAGCGGGCGGGCAGGACACGCCCCCCCTCCCATCCTGGGAAACGCCTCCCTCCCTCGGAGGGGAGGGGGCAAGAGGAGGAGCTTCAATTCCCATCAGGTGTAACATGACCCAAACTAGGTATCATCAGTGCGAGGAGGAGGAGGGGAGAAACTATGGGGTCCTTGGTGCTCTCAGAGCTTGGTGGGTTTTTTTGCAGACGTTTCATGACCCAACTAGGTAACATCATCAGTGCTAGAAGGGAATGGGGGTTACGGAAAGGAGGAGAAGGAAAGGGAAAGAGGAGGAGGAAGAGGAGAAGGAGAAAGAAGAGGAGGAGGATCATTGGCTTCTTGCTGCTCTCTGAGCTTGCTTGTTTTCTTGTGGACGTTTCATGACCCACCTTGGTAACATCATCAGTGTTAGCACTAGCACTGATGACGAAGAAATGGACCTTGTCCGGGAAGATCTGTCTCTACCCTTCAACTCATCTTGCCCACATCACACCCTCTACCTTGTCCCTGGTCATCCCCTTCTTCTTTTTCCTCTCTTCCGCTCTTCCTAGCACCGGAGTGTTTCCAGGGAGCTAGGTCATTGCCTAACGTTTGAAACGGGTACCTGTTGCTCCCATAATCCCCGGCGAGAATTTCGGAGCAATCTATTGCCCAATCGAGAAGACCCCAATTGAGATGATGGAGCCAAGAGGAAGAAACGTGTTTTGCCACCTGCCAAGGAACTTTTCTTTGATCAGCTTGGATGTCAGCCTGGGGTGAAGAGCTGTCCAGGGCTGGGTAGGCAGGAGGGAAGGTTGGCAGCTTGGCGATTGGAAGAAATTGGAGATAAAAAAAAAAAAGAGAACATAATAGAACGTCTGGCTTCTGGCAAGTCTGCATGGTGGATCAGGTTGCGTTTTGTCCAGCCTTTCTTACATAACCTGAGTGTTGACATCGCATATTGCTTAATCTTGGCATGTTGAGCATGGGGGGACTTCAAGTCCCAGAATTCCACAGCCGGTGTGGAATTCTGGGAGTTGAAGTCCACCCTTCTTCAACTTGCTAAAGTTGAGCGAAGAGGGTTTGAGGCGGCACATAATAATCCTGGGGGGGGGGGGGGAGAAGGAATCCTGCTGGATCTGACCTCGCCACTCCAGGATCCCGTTTCCGGGGTGGGCAGCCAGAGACGCAGGAGATTTCTTCCCACCAGTGACTGGACCGCAGAACTGCTCTGTATTCAGTTCTGGAGTAACCCAACATCACTTGGCAGCTGAAAAAGCCAACGCAACCCTAAATTGCCTTAACAGAGGGATACAATCCAGATCAAGCGAGGTACTAATACCACTCTATAAAGCCTTAGTAAGACCACACCTAGAATCCTGCATCCAGTTTTGGTCACCACACTATAAAAAAAAAGACGTGGAGACTCTAGACAGAGTGCAGAGAAGAGCAACAAAGAGGATTAGGGGATTGGAGATTAAAACATACAATGAACGGTTGCAGGAACTGGGTATGTCTAGTCTAGTGAAGAGAAGGACCAGGGGAGACGGGATAGCAGTCTTCCAATATTTGAAGGGCTGCCCCAGAGAGGAGGAAGGGGGTCAAGCTATTTTCCAAAGCACCTGAAGTCCAGACAAGGAAGAATGGATGGAATCTGATCAAGAAGAGATTCAACCTGGAAATAAGGAGAAATTTCCTGACAGTGAGAACAGTCAACCGATGGAACAGAAGTTGCCTTCAAAAGTTGTGGGAGCTTCCTCTCTGGAAGCTTTCAAGAAGAGACTGGACTGCCATAGGTCAGAAATGGTGTAGGGTCTCCTGCTTGGATTGGGGGGGGGGGGTTGGACTAGAGGACCTCCAAGGTCCCTTCCAACTCTTTGTATCTTTCTGTACTTTAAAGCAGTGTTTCTCAACCCTGGCAACTTTAAGACAGGTGGACTTCAACTCCCAGAATTCCCCAGCCAGCCATGAAAGAAGTGACTTACAACCTGTCCTCGCACTTATGACTGTCACGGCAATCCTTGTAGTCACCTGGTCAAAATCCAGGTGCTTGGCAACTAGCATGTTTGCAGGTCCCAGCGTCATCCTGTGATCTGCATTTGTGATCTTTCCAGACAGCTTCGCCCAAGCAAAGGAAAGGTGGAAGAGCAGATTGGCTTAATGACCGCACGATTCGTTTAACAACCGCAGTGATTTGCTCGGTGGATTTGAGCCAACCCACTGGGAGACGGCGAGTTCTGGTGCGTCCTTAGGCACAAAAGTCCTGGGAATGAGCCATAATGGGGAACGAAATTCTACAAAAACTCATCAGCAAACGACGACGTGGCTGACTCAGGACAATTCCGAAAGAGGAGAGGAGGCCACAAGGAAATCCCCAGGTTAGGATGAGAAGTTGAAGACACATCCCACAAGAACAGAACAGGAAACTATTTCTGCGTTGTTGCTAAGAGAATCACCATAGATGTTACTGGAATATTGGCTAGGAATCCCGCAGAAGCGGAGCTGAACAAAATACACGATCTTAAAAGCACCTGAAACATATGGGCTAATATTTCAGCTTTTTGGGGGGTTTTGTTTTTTGTCTTGATTCCTTCCTTGTAGAATCTTGCTGGAAAAGCAGGTTGGCCTAGAAGATCTCCAAGCTCCCTTCCCACCCTGTTATTCTAAGATCAATATAATGGCACAAACAATTGTGCAAACCCGATACAAAGCATTTTGAACTCTTTTCTCTCTCTCTCTCTCTCTCTCTCAAAAAAAAAGCAATACATTTATTCTCATTTTCTGTGCCTGGAAAAAAAAAAGAAACAAACAAACACAGATGAAGCAAACTTGGACTTTGGCTGCCCATGGTCACCTTTTGACAGGTAGATTCTTGTGGATGTGAGTTGCAACGTTTTACAATGCGTGTCTCAATGTATAGATTTACAAATATATCTTTAGAAATACAAGTAAGTGGATGGATTACGACAGGCCGATAGTTCTGATGTTCTTCGGTAACCTCTTTTCTAAAGGTATCAAACTTGTATTTCTAGAATCTCTCTTTCTGACTGGAGAGGCGTAATCTCTCTTTCATTTGTACTACTCCTGAGATCTTCAGATCGATAGGGGAGGACTAAAATAAACACCCAGTTCTCCCAATTAAAAATTAACTTTCCCAATTAAGATCAACCGCCCACTGATTATACAAGTAGGAAAGGATCCCCCCCCCAGTTAATCTTTCTCTGAAACAAATGAAAGACTCCCGGCTCTAATTGGAGATTAGTTTGAGTACAGAATTTCAGAGCTCGGTTACATAAAACCCCAGGAAAAAAAACCAAACGAGATCTTCAGATCTTCGTTAGGAGCAAAAGGATGGAAGGAGACAGGGAGAAGGTTTCTCACGATCACAAGAGAAGCTTTTTCTCATTTCTCCTGGGCGAGTCCAGGAAAAAAACGACTATGAGGCAGTCCTCGAACTACAGCCACCACTGAGCCTAAAAATTTCTTGTCGCTAAGTGAAACATTGGTTAAGCGAGTTCCGCCCCCATTGGATAATCTTTCTTGCCGCCGTTGTTAAGCGAATCACAGCAGCTGTTAAAGAAGTCAAAACCGTTGTTAAAAATGAGTCTGGCTTCCCTAACTGACTTTGTTCGTCGGAAAGTCGCAAAAGGGAATCCCAGGTAACCCTGGGACGCCGTTATAAGCGTGTAAATTTTGATTGTATGATCGCGAGGATGCTACAGTGGTCCCAAGTCCTCCTTAATTCCTTCTTCTTGGTCCTTAAATCTTTTAACCTTCCCTTTTATTAATTTAAAAAAAAAATAGAATGTGCTGAGATGGATAGATTGACGCTTAAGATAAAAGAAAAGGAAAAAAACCCCAGGATATATTTTTTTTTAACATGGGATTTATTTTACCAACGGTTAACAGATAGAAACAGAGGTTAGAAACGAAAGAGAATTCAAAGAAGAGAATGAACATTTGTATCGAACATTTTCTGAGACGGATAATCCAACTGTATTATTACCGCGCGATTAAGACCGATAATGTTTTATTAAGATCACTTAGTACGGTTACGGTGATTGTTGTTTGGTTTACTCAAAATGAATTGCGCCCGGACAACGCTCCGTTCAGATAGACATGGAATTTCTTTATATTTTTGAAAGAAAAAGGTAAAACATATATTCCAAAAAACGAACAAGCAAAACCCTTCCCTTCCCCCACCTCTCCTTTTGCCAAATTGCAGCAAAAGATAAATCTGTTTTGCAACAGCCCCACAGATCACAGTCTTAAACAGGACTGCGAATTTCCATCTGGGTTTCTTGTCCTACCAGTTCTGCTGAAATCTGGAAATGCTCCAAATTGAAAAAGCCTCTCTTTTTTTTTTTTGCCTTTTTTTAAATAATAATAAAAAAAAATTGTGTGTGTCTGTGTATGAGCCTGTTGTAGAAACTCTCGGGGCTAATCCGTTTAAGCTCCTTCCGTAAGCATCAGATCAGGCGATGGAACAATAGCCATTTGTTCATCGGTAGGGTACCACTGGCGTGGCTGGCATGGTGTGATATATTGGGAGGGTGACAATAATAAAAGCAAACAACAGATTGGGCGAAGAGATAAAGGAGACGGCAGATCCCTCTCTCATCAGCAGGTAGAGCAAAACGGCAAATGAAAATGCGGATGGCAAAACGGTACGTTGGCATTTTGTGCAAAATAAGACAGATTTGAAGAGGGACGTGGTGGCTCGGGCTAAGACGCTGAAGCTTGTCGATCGAAAGGTCGGCAGTTCGGCAGTTCGAATCCCTCGTGCCACGTAACGGGGTGAGCTCCTGTTCCTTGTCCCAGCTTCTGCCAACTTAGCAGTTCGAAAGCAGGTAAAAAATGCAAGTAGAAAAACAGGGACCACTTTTGGTGGGAAAGGAACAGCGTTCCGTGCGCCTTTGGCGTTGAGTCATGCCGGCCACCTGACCACAGAGACGTCTTCGGACAGCGCTGGCTCTTCGGCTTTGAAACGGAGATGAGCACCGCCCCCTAGAGTCAGGAACGACTAGCACATATGTGCAAGGGGAACTTTTACCTTTACCTTTTATACAGATTTGAAAAGATTGAGCCTGTCTGAACTGCCGTGTGAAAATGTTATGTTTTCCATAAAACATAAGCTCACATCAAAAAAAAAAGTAATTTTTATTTATAAAAGTAGTCCTCCTTACAATAGTACCATTTAGTGACCATTCAAAGTTACGACGGCGCTGAAAAAAAAGTGACTGATGACCGTTTTTCAAACCGTTGCAGGGCGTGCGATCAAAATTCAGGTGCTCAGCAACTGGCTCATCCTTATGACCGTGGCTGTGTTGCGATCCACTTTTGTGACCTTTCCTTCTCGCAAGCAAAATCGACGGGGCAGCCAGATTCCACTTCGCAATCGGGTTCCTCGCTTACCAACGATTCAGCGATTCGCTGAACATCCGTGGCAAGAAAGGTCGTAAAACGAGGCAAAGCTCGCTTCTGCAAATGTCTCGCTTAACGACAGAGACGTTGGGCTCAATTGAGGTCCCTTTGGAATGGGAAGTGAACTGCCAACGTTTACATAAAGGAATAAATAATCCATTAAGCTGCTTCTTAGATATAACAGAATAACAGAGTCGGAAGGGACCTTGGAGGTCTTCTAGTCCAACCCCGTTTGGGCAGGAAACCCTATCCCATTTCAGACAAATGGTTGTCCAACCTCTTCTTAAAAACTTCCAGTCTTGGAGCACTCACAACTTCTGGTGGCAAGCTGTTCCACTGGTCAATTGTTAGGAAGTTTCTCCTTAATTCCAGGTTGCTTCTCTCCTTGATTACTTTCTATTCGTTGTTTCTCATCTTGCCTTCCGATGCTTTGGAAAATAGTTTGACAACCCCCCCCCCCCGTTCTCTGTGGCAGCCCCTCAAATAATATCACTATCATCTCCTTCTTTTCACTAGACTAGAGATACCCAATTCCTGCAACCGTTCTTTTGAGGATGAAAGGATATTGAGGATTAAAAACCATGGCCGGCCATCAAGGCCAGGTAAGCAAGCTTGCAAAAAATAAATAAATAATAAAAAAATAAAAAAGACAGCCCATCTGCCTATCTGCAAGCAAAAGCTTTGATCTCTGCCGAGATGACGAAACCTGTCTGTTGTTTCTCACAATCGGGACTTCAGAGCTGAGCTGATGAAGAAACAGCGGCTTCAATTTTTCGAACCTGGTGCTCTGGACTGCATGTTGCCCAAGCACATTGCCCAATCAGCTCAGGAACATATGTGTGTGTGGGATGTCTTCTTGGCCAGGATGGGATGAGAGCAACAAAACCGATAAAAGGTTTGGAAGCTAAAATCAATTGAAAAATAGAGCTCTTCTCCAGGGAGTCCTTCCTTCTCATCAGGTGGCCAAAGGATTTGAGTTTCCTCTTCAGGATCTGGCCTTCTAAAGAGCAGTCAGGGTTGATCTCCTCTAGGACCGACCGGTTGGATCGCCTTGCAGTCCAAGGGACTCGCAGGAGTCTTCTCCAGCACCATCATTCAAAGGCCTCCATTCTTTGGCGCTCATCCTTCCTTATGGTCCAACTTTCACAGCCAACCATTGCAACTGGGAAAACCATCGCCTGGACTATACGCACTTTCGTTGGCAGGGTGATGTCTCTGCTTTTTAGTATGCTGTCTAGATTTGCCATAGCTTTCTTCCCCAGGAGCAAGCGTCTTTTAATTTCTTGGCTGCAGCCCCCATCTGCGGTGATCTTGGAGCGCAGGAAAATAAAATCTCTCACTACCTCCATTTCTTCCCCATCTATTTTCCAGGAGTTGAGACGGCTGGATGCCATGATCCTTGTTTTCTTAATGTTGAGTTTCAAGCCAGCTTTTGCACTCGCCTTCTTCACCGGCATCAAGAGGCCGTTGTCACCCCTAGTGTTGTAAAACATACAATGAATATTTGTGGAGAAAGTGGGTAGTTGCTGAGGTTGGGAGACACACCGTTCGAGGGCGTCAATTCAAGCTGGCTGGGGAATTCTGGGAGTCGAAGTCCAACCCATCTTAAAAGTAGCCGAGGTCGAGAAACACACAGGTCAGGATGCTTGCAAAAATGGGGGATGGCGGAAACATTTAAGGAATTTAGCAAACAAACCTTCCCTCTCTTGTCTTCTTGAGATTTGGCAGTGAAATCTGATAGCAAAGGATTCCAGGGTCATAACGGGACGAGAGAAAGATAAATAAAGCAAAAAAGCTGAGTGGAAAGAAAATAACAGCAATGGCCAAAACTGTGGAAACCTTTTGGGAAAAGTGTATTTTTGAGTTTTGATGGCTAATAACATCACTTTTTGGGGGGGGGGGGAGTTTTGAGATAATCCTATTCCACTGCTGGAATGGCGTGGGAATAGCCCTGACTTTCACCCAATTGAAAAATCTATGGAGCCGACTAAAGAAACTTGTTCATCAGAAGCAATAAAACTCAGATAATAGAAGCAATCATTCAATCTTGGTTTCACATTGTAACAGCTGCAGAACTAAAAGACTTGGTTCCCTCCATGGGAAGACGTTGTAAGGCCGTCATTCATGCCAAAATTTACCCAACTAAGGATTAACTGACACGATGATCATTTTTGTAAATCTCGTTTTTTTCTACGTGTTTCCCTTTTCTTCTTTATCCTGTAACTGCTATTCTAATAGCAAGTCCTTCATCAAAGTTATTGCATTGTATTCTCGATTAAATTATCTTTCCATTGATATATAATTTTATGGTACTGCTAAAGTGGTGTTATTAGCTAGTTTTCGAAAATACACTTTTCCCAAAAGGTTCCTACAATTTTGGCCACTACTGTATGCTTTTTTTCTTCCGCTGTTCTTTAGATCCGTGTCGATGTTTGCAAATAACAGAAAAATTCTTTTTACACCCGTTTTCAACCTCGCGTCTTCTCTGCAGAGAAGCCAGCGTCTGAAGATTTCAGCTCAAGCATGTATGAATTTTCACCGAGGCTCAGTTCATTATCTGACCACGATGCTAAATGAAAAGGGAAGGCATCTGGAATGACCTCGGTGGCTTGCCTCTTGAGGAATAGCTGGAAGATTACAGGGCGTTTAAGGGAGGAAACGTGGTATCAGTTTCTGAAAATGAGTTTCAAAACCAGGTTAAGCAGATCAGGCGTTATTGAGAATTGTCAAATCCCTGGAATTACCCACACGCTTGTTCCTCTCATATGATAACTAGGTTTATCAAGCCCATCTTTTGGGGATGAGCCAGATCTTGTGGGATGGGTTATCTGTCACAACCAAGTCTGCAGAATAATCAATGCACCAGGTTCCACCCAGAGATGATCCAGGTAAGTCGACTTACGGAGTCCGCAACGGAGCCCAAAATTTATGTTGCAAAGCGAGACATTGGCGAAGGGCGTTTCTGTCCCGTTTTACCATATTTCTTGCCGCAGTTGTTAACTGAATCACTGCAATCGATAGGTTAGTAAGTGAATCTGGCTCCCCCATCGAGCTAGCCCGTCAGAAAGTTAGCGAAAGGGGATCAGATGGCCCTGGGACCCAGCAACGGTCGTAAGTATGAATCGGTTGGCAAGCATCTGGAATTTTAAATCACGTGATCCTGGGAAATGCAGCAAAGAACTGTGAAAAACGGCCGCAAGTCGCTTTTTTTCACCGCCGTTGTAACTCTGAACAGACACTAAATGAAGAACAAAAGAAGCTTCTTGGATGAGAAGCAAAACGTCTTCAAAGAAAAAAAAAAACCCCAGAAAGACCCGGAAAAAAAACAGAAGCACCTTTAAGACAAAACCGTAACCTGGATGACTTGAGAATCTCCATAAACATCTGGAATCAATGCACACCCGGAGGGAGAAACATACGGTTTCTTTCAACATTTATTTTCAACCGTGATTGATTTCAACATCTTGTTTTCAACCTTGGGACTGGGATTATTATTATTTTTTTTTAATGAAAAGCAGATCACAAATAAGGATAAATTAACAAACAAGCCCGAACTCCTTGTGGTTAGTAATACAAGTATCATCCTAATTAGTTTTTATCATCTTCATAGAGCTTTTAATCCTGATCTTGTTGTTCCTGGCAGCAGTTTTAACAATTACCGCCATGTTCTCACATTATATAGAACGGGAACTGGTCTACACAGACCTCTGGGGTGGGTGAGATGTGGAAAAGGGATCTTGGGCAATGAGATCCATGTTCCAGGCAGACTCCACCTAACTGATCACAGCTACCGGAGTCTTGATTCCCAATTTCAGTGCATCAAAATCGATCAGGCTTTATTTCACAAAACGATGACTCAAGAAACCGTATTAAACTTCAGGCACCCAATTCCTTGCCCTGCTTAGGAATGTTTGCTGCAAACAGATTAAGGCTTTAAAAAAAAAAAATTCTTTCTCACCCTTCTTAAAATTCTAACCCAAGGGATGAAATTACCCTGCTCAGATTTCTTTATTTCTTTCTTTCTTTTTTTATAAAAGTCTTTAAAAAAATTTTTTAACACAAAGAGACAAACAAAACATATAATGTATTTTTTCGGAACAGAGTATTGGCCGGTCACAAATTTAGACTATTTTTAGTCATTTCAATTAAATTTACAATTTATATGTTCTCTTTTTGCCATAATATTTATTCTATGTTTTTTTTAAAACAACCTTTTCTTTCTCACCCTTCTTAAAATTCTAACACAAGGGATGAAATTATCCTGCTCGGATAATTTCTTTCTTTCTTTTTTTTTTATAAAAGTTTTTTTTAACTTTTTTTAACACAAACAGACAAACAAACATACAATGTATTTTTTCTGAACAGAGTATTTGGTTTTTTTATTATTATTTTTTTAACACAGACAAACAAACATACAATGTATTTTTTCAGAACAGAGTATTGGCTGGTCACAAATTTAGACTATTTTTAGTCATTTCAGTTAAATTTATATATTCTCTTTTTGCCATAATATTTATTCTATTTTTTAAAACCAATATTATCCTTCATCCTAGCCTCTGATCTTAACCAAATTCAATTTTTCCCCTCATCTCTATATTAAACCCCTTAAATTTAACATCTCACGATTCCTACTATTCCTTATTATTCCCTTTAATATAATCACTAATGTTTTTCCTTATCAGTTTATCTTCTCCGGAGACTCAGGGCGGCTTACAATGCGTTAAGCAATAGCCTTCATACTTTTGTATATACCTGCTTAGTAGGGCTTTCGCCTCCCCCCCGAGCGGTGGTCTTTTTTTTATACAAAGTCAGCTTATTGCCCCCACAATCCGGGTCCTCATTTTACCCCCCTCGGAAGGATGGAAGGCTGAGTCAACCTTGAGCCTGGTGAGATTCGAACTCGCAGTAATTGCAGGCAGCTGGCAGCTAAGTAATATCCAACATCTTAATACGAATCAATTAATTATGTAGTGTTACAATCATTCATTTCTTATAAAAATAATGAACCAAATTATTTTCTACCATACAGGATAAATCCTTGAATCTTATCTCTAATTTTCGTTTATTTTGTCAAACGTACGTATTTGTCTCTCTTCAAACAACATCTTAATCATTTCTATTTTCAGCACAATCTAATCGATTCGTAATACAATATCATTTCAACTTTTTTCTTTTTTTGACCTTGCTTGGATTTCTGTTGACAGCTTGAATGGGCAAAGGGAGCTGCGAAGCAGGTGAGTGCTCACACAATACAGGCAGTCCTTGACTTACGACCACAACCGAGCCCAAAATTGATGTTGTTAAGCAAAACGTGGATCTCGCTCCGTTTTACGACCTTTCGTGCCACAGTCCTTAAATGAATCACTGCGGTCGTTAAGTTAGCAACACGGTTGTTAAGCGAATCTGGCTTTTCCCCGTTGGCTTTGCTTGTCCGAAGGTCGCGAAACAGGGATCACATGACACCCCCCACCCACCCGGACGTTGCGACCGTCATAAATATGAGTCAGTTGTCGAGCACCTGAATTTTGATCACCCGACCATGGGGATGCTGCAACGGTCGTTAAGTGTGAAAAGTGGCCCTTTTCAGTCACATTTTTCAGGGCTGTTCTAACTTCGGTCACTAAATGAATCGGTTGTAAGTCAAGGACTATATGCATTTGCCTCCTGATAGTCTAAAAGAAAGCGAGATTGTTTGAAAGAGGGGAAAAAAACCCGGACATTTGTCACTTGTCTGAAATGGTATAGGGTCTCCTGCTTGAGCAAGGGGTTGGACTAGAAGATCTCCAAAGGTCCCTTCCGGCTCTGATGGATTGATTGGAACAAGGCATTGCTTGGCTGATCAGCTGATTTTTGTTTACAGCCACAATAATGTCCCCTACCAGGCACCATAGAACAGGCAGCACTTCCTTCTGCAATCCCAGCTGTGACCTCTAGAGGGCATCTCAGCCCACCAGCTCTTCTCTGGCCGGAGCCTTCTGGGAGTTGAAGTCCACACAGTTTTAAAGTTGCAGAAAACCGATGCTCTGTAGAAGGGAGGCCAGATGTAAAGGGCCACATCTGGAGGGCTTGGCTTTCTGAGCTGTGCCATAATCAGATTTTTGTGTCCGCCCTGCAAGAAAGCCACTTCTCTAAAACACTGGACACAATTAAAGTGGTTTATTAGTGAAGGATTGCATTTTTGCAGACACCAAGATTTATTATCTTCGTGCTTGCAACCCCAAAGGCAGTCCTCGACTTATATAACCATTCCTTTAACGACCGTTGGAAGTCACGATTGTGCTGGGGAAAAGTAACTGATGACCAGTCCTTGCGCTTAACGGCAGCATCCTCAAGAGTTACACGATCAAAATTGTGATCCCTTGGCAACTGGCGTAGATCTACGACCCTGGGTCATCTCTGATCTCCATTTGTGACTTTTGCTGGTTGTAAGTAGAGGACTCCTTGTCACTGGCTAGCTCTCTTTTCGTCACACGCACCTCTGCAACAAACCATTGCAGAGAGGAGAACGATGTAATTCCTCTCAGCCAAGGCTTTTGGTAGCCAACTGTTTATGATGTTACTTTCCCCATGTTCCTTTGCAATTATATTTGCATTTTGGTCTGCGACCGCAAATAAAAGTTATTACTATTATAAACCATGGTTAAGAGGCGGTTTAATGGGAGCAGAGCCTCCATGCATCCGGTCACCAAAGCAAATCATGGCTTAGCAGCCCCTCTCCAACGAACCCTGGCTAAGAGACAGCTTAGCGGGAGCAGAGCCCCTATGCAAACCATGGTTTAGTCCCTCTCCTGTGCATATCAACGGATGCACCTCTGCAACAAACCCCAGCTAAGAGGCGGTTTAATGGGAGCAGAGCCCCATGCAAACCATGGCTTAGCAGCCCC
>WNWU01000293.1:487968-528120 GCA_012654045.1 Ptyas mucosa
AGGCTTCGTGGCCAGATGTGCATCGAGAATGCCCAGCTGTTTTGCAGCCGCTGCCCCCATCAGAGTACAGCTGTGGAGGTCCCCTGAGTTGGTCTGGAACGGGCAGGCTTCATGCCCAGATGTGCAGCTGCAGGCTCAGCTGGCGCTCTGCACGTTTCAAGAAAACATTTGGGTTGCCCCAGCAGTTTTTAGATCTCGGGTCTGGCTCCAGATTTTAAAGCTCTTTTTCGATCAGTGTTGCATCCCGAAACGTTCGTTGCCTTAGCTCCGTGATGACGAACCGATGGCACGCGTGCCACAGGTGGCACTGCGGAGACATCTCTGCGGGCACGTCAGCCGTCGCCCCAGCCCAGCTCCACCACGCAGGCGCCCCGAGCCTCCCGCCGGCCAGCTGGTCTTCGGGTCTCTGCTGTGCAGGGGTGGGGCGCAGTGTGCATTCGTGCGTGCGCCCGCTTTGGGTGCTCGGCACCCCAAAGTTTTAACCATCACTGAGAGGGTGGTCGATCCAGGGCTAAATTCAGCAATAATAGAGCCTTGGTGGCGCAGCAGACTAAAGTGCTGTTAAGTAGCACCAGCTGCCTGCAATTACTGCGAGTTCGAATCTCACCAGGCTCAAGGTTGACTCAGCCTTCCATCCTTCCGAGGGAGGTAAAATGAGGACCCGGATTGTGGGGGCAATAAGCTGACTTTGTATAAAAAAGAACACCGCTTGGGGGGGCCCCGAAAGCCCTATTAAGCAGGGATATTCAAAAGTATGAAGGCTATTGCTTAACGCATTGTAAGCCACCCTGAGTCTCCAGAGAAGGGCGGCATATAAATTGAACTAATAAATGAACTAATAATAGATGATTGATAGATGATAGGTAGATATTGATAGATGATTGATAGATATTCTATAGATGATAGATGGATAGATAGATATTGATAGATACTGATAGATTCTATAGATAGATGATAGATAGACATATAGATAGATAGATAGATGATTGATAGATAATAGATATTGATATTGATAGATGATAGATAGATGATTGACAGGTAGATTGATAGACAGATAGATATTGAAAGATGATTGATAGATGATGGATAGATAAATAGATGATTGATAGATATTCTATAGATGATAGATGGATAGCCTTGGTGGCGCAGCAGACTAAAGTGCTGTTAACTAGCACCAGCTGCCTGCAATTACTGCAAGTTCAAATCTCACCAGGCTCAAGGTTGACTCAGCCTTCCATCCTTTCGAGGTAGGTAAAATGAGGGGATAGAGTGGGACAGGAAAGGATCAGGGGTCTCCAAACTTGGCAACTTTTAAGACTTGTGGGACTTCAACTCCCAGCAAAGCTGGCTGAGGAATTCTGGGAGTTGAAGTCCACAAGTCTTAAAAGTTGCCAAGTTTTGGAGATCCCCTGACCTTCCTTCCTTCCTTCCTTCCTTCCTTCCTTCCTTCCTTCCTTCCTTCTTTTATCTTCCTTTCAGGAAACTGTTGCTGAGACAGGTAGCAAGTCCTGTCCTTCCTGCACTCCGAGGGAAGAGGCCGTCTTTCCAAGAAGCCATCGCTCTAGAGAAGCAGTGTTTTTTTTTCTCAAACCTGACGGCTTTTAAGATGCATGGACTTCAGCTCCCAGAATCCCCCAGCCGTCTCTCCCAGAATTCTGGGAGTTGAAGTCCACCCCCTCTTAAAAGCTCGAGAAACATTGCCCTTGAGTTTTGGATATGTTTCTGGGGTTGCTTTGAGCAGAGAAGCAGCTACACTGACTATACTCGGGGCCCCACCAGGACAGGAACTACTCCAGTAGCACATGTAAATAATACGTTCATATCTTCCTCCGGCCTGTTTGTGCATCGTCTCCTGCTACCACTTCCACCCCCCCCCCCGGATTGGAATCCGCTCCCTTTTTTTTGGTGTGTGTGTGTCCTCCGGATGTTTTGTGCAGCTTGGATCTGAGCTGGGGCGAACCTGCCCTTCTGGGAACCCCCTTGGGGTCTTTCATCTCGTGAAGGAACAAAAGACAAGGGCCGACACGCATGAGGCTTCCAACTAACTCTAATTTTTGGGGGGGGGACGGTTTGCAAAGGAAAAAACGAGATTCAGCCGGTGGGATGGGGATGGATGTTTGAAATGCTTCTTTATTTATACTAACTTATTTGGGCGAGGGTCCTGGGACGACATCTCAGAGAAGGCTGGGATATTCCTGACTTCGTTGGGAGGTGTGTGTATATATATATATATATACATATAATATAATATATTATATGTATAATATATATACTTATATATATATAAGCCCCTTGTCCTAATTAAAACAATTCTAGCAAACTAAAACGGGTGCCACCGGTGCTTTTTCTCGTCGTATTTTTTTTCCCCCCTCATCCAGACGTTTACAGAATTACAGGGTTGGGAGGGACCTTGGAGGTCTTCTAGTCCAACCCCCGGCTCAAGAAGGAGACCCTAGACCCCTAGTGGTGAACCTATGGCAGGCGTGCCAGAGGAGGCGTGCAGAGGCCTCTCTATGGGCACTCTCGCCATCGCCCCAGCCCAGCTCCATTAGTTTTCTCCAGGGAAAGAGAGGGAAAGAGAGAGAGCGGGAGGGAAAGAGAAAGAAAGAGAGGGAAAGAGAGAAAGAAAAAGAGGGAGATGGAGGGAGGGGAAGGGAAGGGAAAGGAGGGAGGGGAAGAGAGGGAGGGGAAGAGAAAGAAAGGGGGAGGGGGAGGGAGGGAAAGGAGGGAGGGAAAGAGAAAGAAAGAGAGGGAAAGAAAGGGAGGGAGGGAGGGAAAGAAATTATACTACAGAAGTTTTTCTCTTTTATTGTTGCTAAATGTAAAAAGGAAGGGCATAAAAGTGCATTTATCATGTTTTTCTTAGAACAATTAGCTGAACTTATTAGCGTGCCTTATTTTGTGGGCGTGGTTTAGTGGTCATGTGACAATTCTTTAGGATTTAACAGAGGTACTGGCTTTTAACTGCTTGCAGAGCTGTTCTACCCATTGGTCTACCCATTTATTTTTGCAGGCACCGGTCTACCACCACACTGCCTTTTAACACTGATCAGCTGTAGGGCGGCCCTTTGAAGCCCCACGGCAAGAGTTTAGACAGTTTTTTTTTCCTTCTAGCCGATCAGCTGGGACTCGGGAGGCACCAATAGATTGGGAGCGGGGCCAAATAAAAGGTAAGAATAATGCAGGAGAGCTGGGGGGGAGGGCAGAACCGGTTCGGTGACGTCATATCGTCACCGCTACCGGCTCGGCCGAACCGGGAGGAACCCATCACTGCCTGCATCTCTCGAGACATCCCCTCTTCCCCCCCCTCCCCCAGTGACACTCCTGGAGTCCTTCTTGAGCGCGCTTCTCTTTATTTCTGGTGGTTGCGGGTACAGTAACCTGGCGGAGGCGGGCGGCCTCTCCCTTTGACCTGGGCGTAAGGGTTGCTTACTGCCTCCTTGTAGAAAATATTGAAGGGGGCGGGGCCCAAGGGGGTCCTGGGCGGCTGGTTGCCGGAAGTCCATTGCGGGGCGGGATTGTAGGCCGTGGGTTTGTTCGGAGGTCTGTGTCGCGAGGCGCTTCCTGTGGCGCTGCTCGTCGGAGGCCTGGAAACCTGTCCCTGAAAGCCGGACCCTGCGGGGTACCTGCAAAAGGAGCCGTCGGAGAAGCCGGTGCTTCAGAAGAAGCGTGGTTCCCCCGTCCCCCATTTCAAACCGATCTCCCTTTGGGGATAGCCTACTCACCCCACGGGAGGCGGCACCGCGCTGTCTTGAGGCCCGGGTTTTTCGGCCGACCGAATCCACAGCTGGGTTGGAAGTGCAAACTACGGAAAGAGGAATTCCCTGTTAGGCGTCCGTATCCTAAGAGACGGAAGGAAGGCACTTCTGTTGATTGCTATCCGAGGAGCGCAGACGGGTGTTACTGGGTCATGATGGAAAACGGTGGTCGGGGTGGTATTCAGCCGGTTTGGACGGGTTCGAAGCGCACGCGCGGAAGGTCACGCCGGAGGTGAGTTTCAGCAGGTTCTGACCGGTTCTGGAGAACCGGTAGCGGAAATTTTGAGTAGTTCGGAAAACCGGTAGTAAAAATTCTGACTGGCCCCACCCCCATCTATTCTCTGCCTCCTGAGTCCCAGATGATGGGGAGGAAATGGGGATTTTGCAGTAACCTTCCCCTGCCATGCCCACCAAGCCAAGCTACACCCACAAAACCGGTAGTAAAAATTTTTGAAACCCACCACTGCCCCCGCTGCTGTCCAAGTGGCTGATAGCCTGATGCCTTCGGATTGGCGCCCTTCCCCTCTGCCCCGTCTCGGGTGCCCAGGGGAACACACACACACACCCATCTACCTTCTGCGTCTCCTGCTGGGGCGGCTCTTTCATTTTGCCTATCGCGTTTCGGAGACGGGAATTCTCTTCCTCCAGAACGCTGATGCGGATATTGTTGGCCTGCAGCTGTTTCCCCATGTCTTCCATGACATTCCCAGAGACTGCAAAGAAAGAAACTCGGTTGGGGATCTGTGCCAGAGTGGAAGGAACGGAGTTTTTGAAATTGCTGTGCTCGAAACGAGGATGGGTGGAAGACCCCGGCTGGCCCTTTGTTGTTAAAAATTGACCTGCTGCCCTCCGGTGGGGGGGAAAGAGATTTGTTATGGTTTGGGACAATGCGCCCCACCCCACGCACATGCACGAGCGAACCCCAGGCTCCAAGAAAGCCTCTAGAGGCCAGAAAAATGGCCCGTTTGCTGACTTCCGGTCAGACCGGAAGTCCCTTTTTTCGCCCTCCCCGGGCTCCAGAGGCTTTCTAGGAGCCTGGGGAGGGCGAAAACAGGCCTTCCCCATCCCCTCAGAGGCCCTCCGGAGACCAGAAATGGCCCGTTTGCCGATTTCCGGTAGGCCCGAAAGGCCTGAAAATCAGATGCGCGTGCCGGAGCTGAGCTAGGGCAACGCTTGCGTGCCCACTGATATGGCTCCGTGTGCCACCTGTGGTACGCGTGCCATAGGTTCGCCATCACAGTTCTATGTGGTGGTGTTGTGGTCCGCCAGTAGTCGACATGTGAAATTAAAGAACGTGGTTTGCTCATCCAGATTAACCTCCCGTGGGGAGAACTTCGGTTGAGGGGTGGGTGGTCCAGATGCACGGCATTTAATCATCAAGCCGCTTCAGCACCCCAGACCCCACCCCCAAGGACTTACTTTCAAACTTGGTCTCGACGGGGATGTGAAGATCTGGGAAGAAGACCAAAAGTTTCTCCTTCTCCTTCATCTCGTGGATCAGCTCCCCCAGCTCGGAGATGGTCCTCTGGAGTTCGGAGGCAGATTGCTCCAAGCTCTGCTTCTCCTGCCTCAGTTTCTCGGTGAGCTTCTGGGTGGAGAGAGCGGTGCAGGTGACCTTGCAAGCTTTCTGAATTCTACAGCAGAGCTCCTACGGGGAGACGGAAACTAAGCCTGGCCTCGGAACTAGCGAGCGCTGGGAGGAAAGCGCAGCAAAGAGCGATAGCATTTAGACTTATAGACCGCTTCATAATGCTTTACAGCATTTTCTTGAGCGGTTTTATACAGAGTCGGCACATATGGCCCCCAACAATCTGGGTCCTCGTTTTACCAACTTCAGAAGGATGGAAGGCTGAATCGACCCTTGAGCCGGTCAGGATCGAACTGCTGGCAGTGAGCAGAGTTAGCCTGCAACACTGACTTCTAACCACTGTACAGGAAGGAAGGAAGGAAAGGGAAGGAAGGAAAGGAAGGGCAAAGCAATAGCACTTAGATTTATATACCGCTTCACGATGTTTTACGGCCCTCTCTAATTGGTTTACAGAGTCAGCCTCTTGCAAACCCCAACTATCTGGATCCTCATTTTACCCACCTCGGAAGGAGGGAAGGCTGAGTCAACCTTGAGCCGGTCAGGATCGAACTCCTGGCAGTCGGCAGAATTAAGCCTACAGTACAGGTATAATCCCCAACTTACGACCACAGTTCCTACCCCACTGCCTTTCCCCAGACCTTCTGGGCCTCCAGCCGGCTTTGCATCTCCCATTTTTCTTCCTGGATCTCCTTCAGCCTCTCTCTCATCATCTGCCGGTCATCTTCGCTGTCGGCCATGGTGGTCTTCAGCTGCTCGTATTCTTGGTCCAGGCTGTCCAGCTGCTGCGTTAGATTCTGTTGTTTGACCTGGAGGGACTGTAGGGGAGAGATGGAAGGGTGATATTATGGGGCTGAAATGCCAGTAAAATGATATATATATGCTATATATATATGATAGAAAAACACTTAATCTCTCCCCTGGCTCAAGCTGACGAAGGGAGGAGAACTTGTGGCTCAGAGGTTAATACAACTGCTTAATATGCAGGCAGCCCAAGTTCGAACCTGAATAAGGGTATGGCTAGCTATAGTTTGAAATAGATCTATACTAGTTTCCCTTTATTTCTTTATCAGCAAATATAAATTCGATATACACACACACACACATATATATATATATCTATCTTCAATCGGTCAGCTAAGGGTTTCCATTGCTGACCATGAGTGTCAAGAAAGCTTCAAGAGCTTTTCACAGCAAGCTTCATGGACATATCCCCTACTTTTCTTGGCATGAAGACAGAAGTGGCTTCTTGTTCCTTCTTCCATTTCCCAGTCTAACTTAAGAGTTTCCTGGGGGAAAGGAAGGAGGAGGACACACCTCCTCCTTGGACAGCCTCTCTGCCCCACTCCTAGCCCCTCTCACCTCCTGGTGCTGGAGCATGCTCTCCCCTCTGGCTCTCTCTTTGTTGAGCTCCAGGCTGGTCCAGTTCAGCTGCTCCTCCACTCTCTGCAGCTGGCTGCCCAGGGTCTTCAGCTGCTCCTCCCGCTTGTCTACTTCGCCCTTGTCCACCATCTTGGACTCCATCTCCTCTTGCAGATCCTTTCGGGCCTGTTCTGTGAAAAGCACAACCGTTCGGGGAGCCTGGGGTGGAAACAGCTGAGGAACTGGGTGGCTCCCGAGGCCTTTTCTTAACGTGTGTTTTAGGCTTAGAATAACAGAGTTGGAAGGGACCTTGTAGGTCATCTAGGCACGTGGTCTCCAACCTTGGCAACTTTTAAGACTTGTGGACTTCAACTCCCAGAATTCCTCAGCCAGCAGGGACTCTGGGAGTTGGAAGTCCACAAGTTGCCAAGGTTGGAGACCCCTGGTCTAGTAGAAGTTTCTTCCTGGGACTGTTTGCTTCCCAATTTTGGTTGTAGTTTGATTAGCGCACGATAAGCTGTGTCTCTTCTTCTCCTCCCCACCTTGGAGTAGAACAGGGGTCTCCAACCTTGGCGACTTTAAGACTTGTGGACTTCAGCTTCCAGAGTTTCTTCCAAAGCTGGCTGAGGAATTCTGGGAGTTGAAGACCACAAGTCTTAAAGTTGCCAAGGTTGGAGACCCCTGATCTAAGCCAACCCCCTGCTCAAGCAGGAAACCCTACACCATTTCTGACAAGTGGCAGTCCAGTCTCTTCTTGGAAGCCTCCTGGGATGAAGCTCCCACAACTTCTGCTCCATGGGTTGATTGTTCTCAGTGTCAGCAAATTCCTCCTCATTTCCAGGTTGAAGCTCTCCTTGTTCAGTTTCCATCCATTCGTCCTTGTCTGGCCTTCGGGTGCTTTGGAGCATGGGTTGACCTCCCTTCCTCTCTCTGGCAGCCCCTCAAATATTGGAAGACTGCTATCCTGACTCCCCTGGTCCTTCTCTTCACTAGACTAGCCATGCCCAGTTCCTGCACCCGTTCTTCGTACTTATGCATGTGTTTCCCCCATGATCACGTGATCAGAGTTCAGAGGCTTGGCAAGTGACTCATATTAATGACAGTTGCAATGTCTTGGGGACAGGTGAACCCCTTTCGTGACCTCCTGACGAGGAAAGTCACTGGGGAAGCCAGATTCACTTAACAAAAAACCCTTTTACTAACGTAACACCTGCAGCGATTCACTTAACAACCATCTCCTTGGCAACAGAAATTTTGGGCTCCATTGCGGTTGTAAGTTGAGGACTACCTATAGTAACACAGCAATTACAGTACAAAGAGATTAAGATACACTTAAGGTAGTCCTAGTGCGTATAGTCAAGGCTCTGATGTTCCCAGTTGCAATGGTTGGTTGTGAAAGTTGGACCACAAGGAAGACTAAGGGCCAAAGAATGGAGGCCTTTGAACTCTGATGCTGGAGAAGACTCCTGCGAGTCCCTTGGACTGCAAGGCGATCCAACCGGTCAGTTCTAGAGGAGATCAACCCTGACTGCTCTTTGGAAGGCCAGATCCTGAAGAGGAAACTCAAATACTTTGGCCACCTAATGAGAAGGAAGGACTTCCTGGAGAAGATGATGGGAACGATGGAGGGCAAAAGAAGAAGAAGGGGACGGCAGAGAACGAGGTGGATGGATGGAGTCACTGAAGCAGTTGCCATGAGCTTCAATGGGCTCCAGAGGATGGTAGAGGACAGGAAGGCTTGGAGGAACGTTGTCCATGGGGTCGAGATGGGTCGGACACGACTTCGCAACTAACAACAACAAAGGCAGTCCTGGCTGAACGACTACTCTATTTAGCGGCCGTTCAAAATTACGACGGTGCTTTAAAAAAAAAGAGTAATTTTTCAACTAGAAACACCCATCTCAATTCAGTGTGCAGTTTGTTCTTACCCAGTTCCTGGATGGTGCTTTCCTGTACCTGCAGCTTTTCTTTCAAGGTGGAAAGACTCGCCTCCAGAGAAACAGCTCCTGAAAGAAGCCACACAAAAGACTCTTTAGGGGAGAGCGGGTCGAAACCAGCTAAGAGGAGAAGCGGATTCGGAAAGAGAGGAACGATTCTGAATTGGGGCCCGAAGAACGGAGAAACACCATTCCGTCATTTTAATTTATTTACTTATTAAATTCACAGGAGCGGTGCGGTGGCTTAGAGGTGGAACTCTCGCCTCACAATCAGGAGGCTGTGAGTTCGATCCTAGGTAGAGGCAGATATTTCTCTCTTTTTGGGCACAATGAGAATATATCTGCTAAACAAAACTCCGTACTGGTGACAGGAAGGGCATCTGGCCAGTAAAACACTCTGTTAGCTCCAGACCTCTCTAAGCGGTTTACAGAGTCAGCTTCTTGCCCCCAACAATCCGGGCACTCATTTTATTGACCTTGGAAAGACAGAAGGCTGAATCAACCTTGAGCCGGTCAGAATCGAACTGCTGACTGGCAGTCGGCAGAATTAGCCTGCAATACCGCCTACTAACCACTGCGCCACCACAGCTCTTAAGACTTACAGACCGCTTCACAGTGCTTTCACGGCCCTCTCTAAGCGGTTTACAGAGTCGGTCTCTTGCCCCCCCCCCCCCACCGACAGAGCTGTCCCCTCTTCCCCCCCCCCCCCCCCCCCAACCATCTGGGTCCTCATTTTACCGACCTCTGAAGGACGGAAGGCTGAGTCAACCTTGAGCCGGTCAGGATTCTTCTCTGGAAGAAGGGACAGCTCATTCTGTGAGAACCAGAATGGAAGAACCGCTGACCTTCCGAAGCCTTCCCAACCTGTGTGTCTAAGCTGACATTGACAGCAAAAGCAGGGCTTAAAGAAAGAGACTAGAGAGAGATGCTTACAATCTTTTTGGACTGTTGCCTTCCGGCAGAAGATACAGAACAATTAAAACTCGGACCACATGTTTTCCAAATAGTTTTGATCCCAGAGCTATCATTGCACTCAACCACGAACTAAAGGGCCACCGTCAGTGAGCTGTTGGACAGCATTACTTGGTCTGTTGTGTGGATGTTTGGGTGGTTTAGGGGGTAGGGAATTTGTGGTGGGTGGGAGTGTGTTTGGGGATTGTTATATGTGTTGGACCTGGTCTTTGGGTGTTGAGTGAATTTCGTTGTAAGGGTATACTGTGTATACACGTACAATGACAATAAAGCTACTATTATTTATATTTACGGTTTCCGAGGTCCTCCTTCGCCTTCTGCAGCTTGGCCATCAGTTGCTGGCTCTCCCTCTCCTTTTTTTGCAAGAGCTTTTCGGTCTCCTCCCTCTGTTGCCTCTTGGCTTCTTTCTCCTTCTGCAGGCATCCGTCCAGGTTCTCCAGCTGCTGCTTCAGCTCGTTCTTCTGCTTCTCAAACTCTTCCAGTTCCCCCTTCAAAGGGTTGATGAGCCCCATCAGCATCTGGATGTGTTTGTTGATGCGGGAAAGGTCCTTGCTCTGCTCAGTGGCCCAGTAGCCGACATCCATGACAGTCAGCAGCTTGCCTCCAAGCCTTTCCTCCACCATCTTGAGGAACTTGCCCAGGGAAGACGAGATGTTCAAGGAACTGCAGAGGTCGATGATGGCCTTGCCCACTTCCTGCAGGCTGGCCTGGGTGCTTTCACACGCGTCACAGGGCACCAGAGCGCTCTCAATCGTCTGGGAGTGGACACTCCGGCCGGGCAGATTAACCGAAGGATCCGAGCGGGCACTGAGGGCATTGTCCAGCAGCCTGCTGCCGGCGGAAGACATTAACGGAGATTGAAACATGGGCAAAGTCACATCCGACTCGGGAGAGCCACTTTTCAATTGTTCGTTTTCAGCTTTTGTGGCCCGGTAGGAATATTTTAGATTAGAAGCATATTTTTTCTAGGGGAAAAAACAAAAAACAAAAACTGGCATCTTAGTACGAATTATTATTTCACGTAATTATAAATAATAAATTCCACCTTGCAGGTTGACACACCTCAGCTTTGGACGAAATTGGTATGTTCAAAGAAACGAGGGGTATAATGAAATTTGGAACAGGGCAACGGACGATGAATTGGTTTTGGTTTTATTTGGCTTTTAAATTTTGTATGTATGTTTTTTACTTTTGGCTGTTCACCGCCCTGAGTCCCCTCGGGGAGAAGGGCAGTATATAAATCTAAATAATAAATAATAAAATAATAAATAATTAACAACAGAAATTACATTTAAAAAAAGAGATGGTCAAAGGGAACAATTATAATGAAATACAGGGGAATTTATAAAATCGGTGTTGGCGGAAGGCAAAGGGAATAAACCTACTCAAGAATATATGTTGTTTTTGGGGGGATAAGGGCACAAAATTGGAATATATTGTATATCTTTTAGTTGTTATAGATGAAGAAATATAGGGTGGGGGGGGAATGGTTTCCGGGATGGGTTGGATGCACTGTAATATTTGTTTTTTCCCTCTTTCTTTTTTTTAAAATTTAGATGTGTACGTGTTTGTATTTAAAAAATAATAAATTTAAAAAATGCACACACAAAAAAATCACTTCGGCCTAAAATCACTCAGAATGAAATTTGGGGAAGGGGCAAGGGAAAGAACAAAGGAAAAGAAGAAGAAAAAAAAGTCTGGAGGCTGACATCAGGGACCAAACGGCTTTGGAATATTTTGACCAGATAATTAGAAAAAGAAATAAAAAATGTTTTTTTTTTGCTGCTCTGTCAAGCAGTTGAAACTGACAAACGGACAGTGAGGAGGCTGGGGAGGAACATGGGCCAGTCCTGGGGGCGGGGGAAAGCTCGGACGAGGGCTCTGCGTCGGAGGCAGAGAGGGAGCTAGACGGCAGCGAGGCAGAGGAACAGCTGGAGCCCGTTCCCAGTGTGCGCATGCGCAGAGCTGCCAGAAGAAACAAGAACAATTAAGAAGGCAGGGTCGATTCGGGAGTAAGACCACACCTTGGAGGAGATTGGCCCCTCCCATAGGACATAAAAAGAGGAGCCAATGGGACGTGGGCTTTTGCAGGAAGCGATCTGTTCATTGGGTCGATTCAAGCTTGGAAAGTTCCGGTTCGTGACTCTAATAGAATCTGTGCCAAGTTTGGCCTTGCCCTGCGTTTGGAAACTGGTTCTCTGGCAGCGTTCCAAGGGAGATACGGTGGGTGTTGATAAGCGTTCCTCTGAAAGACTGTTTGCCAAAGCCTTGTTGACTGTGAATGACAGTCATTCACCGTCGTTTCAATAAAAGAGGTTTGGCCGGAATTAAAGACTTTGCTTCAGGCTTTCTAAGGACGCCTGGGTCAGAACAGCATGCTTGTATGCAACTGCAGCAGTGAGCAGATTGATGGATCGTGTGGTTTGGAGGCCTTGCCCTGTTCGGCGGAAGATTTCGGCTTGGTCGCTAAGCGTGGCCTGTGAAAACTCAAGAGGAGAAACTGCAAGGGGAAAATATATATATATACCTTTGGCTGCACTGGGACAGACGGACATTTGCCTACCTCGGCCACCAGCTGTTGGTAAAGGGCACCCAGTTTCAGCATGCTGTTCCAGTATTTCCTTACAGTCAGCCCTATAGACATGGACGGCCCTACCGCCCGGGAAGGGGGCACCGCTTCTTCGCTGATGAGGCTCTCGGTATATCCTGTGAAACTCTGGAGCAGCAACAGAAGCCTTTGGGAGCCAAAAGGAAATCTTGCTTTCATTTCATGGCAACTCCATGCCCCACCGCTCCTTCCTTAAGGAAACCCAACACATGGCAAGACAAACGATATTTAAAAAAAAAAACAATTGTGGAAAATTAAATGGAATCGGCAATGCAGGGGGAAGAACAGCTCAATTAATCACCCCTGTGCTGCAAGTGGTTCTCGACGTACGACCACAATCATCATCATCCTTTTAATGACCCCATAATCGCTTGCAGGGTGGAGTCTTGGGCAACTGAGAATTTTACTGGCCGGATGCCTTTCCTGTCGCCAGAGCCGAGTTTTACAGAACTGGTAGTAAAACCGGAGGGAGGCTCCGCCCACCCACCCCGACGTCATCAAAACCGGCCCCATTGCGAACTGGTAGTAAAGGTAAGTAGGACCCACCCCTGGGGCGCGGGTAGCTAGGTGGAAATTCCAAAAATTTTCCTACCTTTTCCTGTGGGCGTGGCTAGGTGGGGGGGTGTCATGTGACTGAGTGGACATGGGCGTGAGTGACGTCAAGTTGGCCACGCTCACTCAGTCACATTTCCCCCCCACCCCCACCTAGCGACGCCCACCGAACCGGTCGCGTAAATTTTTGAAAAACACCAGTGAGCGAAAGTCGTGGGAACTTCAGGTGTAACTTTACCTGTCGATCACCAGTTCCAGAAGAACGACGTGAGAATGCTGGGTAAATTCCGGGTCATTCTCCACAAAGTCATATTGTCCCATCAAAGCCACCAAGTCCAAGTCACAGGACACTTTATCTGGGAATTTCCAGGAAGGGAAACGCACCGCTCCAGCATGGGAGAACACGCTGATGACTGTCCCTTGGAGATCCGTGATGTCCTTCCGCAAGCTCTCCATGCAGTTTTGGTTAACCAACAAACTCACCATGATGTCCCCCTCCCCAGATGTCCTTTGAACCATAAGAAAAGCGCCTTTTGAGTCTTCAGACAGATGTTCCTGGAGGGAAGCAGTTCAGGTAAGACGCTGGCATGAAAATGGCTTACCTGAAAGCACAGGAAAAGCAACTGAAAGGGGAAGCTAAGGGAAAGAATAAAGCAGAGGTCTTCAAACTTGGCAGTTTGAAGTCCTCTGGAATAAAGCATCTGTATCAGAGGTGGGTTTCAGTAAGTTCTGACCAATTCTGGAGAACCGGTAGCTACGCCCAGAGAACCGGTAATAATAAAAAATTGAAACCCACCACTGATCTGTAAACATTTCATAAATGTGCCTATTGCAAAAGGCAGCTTTACCCGGGACAGCTTACATCCTGCAGGCATTTAACCCCACATCTGCCTATCCTAGGTCTTTGGGAAGGACTTGATAGGTGGGCAAAAATTCCAAATTTAGTTGGGCAACTGGCCAAACCCACCATAATAAAGTTTCCTATAAACTTTATTATGAACAAGGTTTGTCGTATTCGCTTCTGCAGCTCAGCAACCACTCAATATCGCCGAGCTTGGAAGTGAGGCAGCATATAAATACACTTCATTTATTTATAAATAAATTTATTTATTTATAAATTTATATACATATACATATACATATACATATACATATACATATACATATACATATATATATATATATATATATATATATATATATATATATATATATATATTCTGAGGTTTTCGGGTGTTTGTATGTAGGTCTTTGGTTATTCGGGTTTTCTCCCACGTAAAATTGGAAGTGTCTTGGCGACGTTTCGACAAAGTCTCATTCATCATCTTCAGGCTGGTGTTCTCGGCTTCGTGCTTCCAGGAGCAAATTGTTTATATATATATAAGTTTATATATATAAACTGATTTTAGAAGAATGGCGAGCGCATTAGCTATCCTAACTAGGATTCCTTTACATTTTGCTCTACCTTCATTGCTATTTTACCCCCCCCCCCAATTTTTTTTATTTTTTAAGACAAACAAACATTTAATACATCAGTCTCCCCTTCCCTGTTCCCTGTTAATATTGATTTAGCAACAAATTGTCATTTTAATGGTTTGGATAAAGATCAAGATAGAAGAAACGTATGGAAGAAGGAGAGCCTTGGAAGATAACACCGAGATGTCACAGGGAAGGGATGACATTTAATTGATGTATTAAATGTATGTTTGCCTTAAAAAATAATAAAAAATTGCTAAAAAAATAAACAACCAACCAACCCTGCGAGGTGGGCTAAGGCTGAGAGAGAATTGAACCCAAAGGCAACCAGCTGGCATTCCCACTCTCCTGGCTTTCTAGCCTCTAACCACTAAGCCCCTATGTTGTGGATTGAGCCAGAAAGCAAAAGGCACTCTGCCCATGCCCAGAGGCACTCCCCCCAATGCCGCAAAACAACATCCACCACCCCCCAGAGCAGCCCAGACTTATGGGTTCCTTGCCTCCCAGAGGCCCCCCCCAATGAAAAGCTGGGGAGGGGTCCACGGGGGTGGGGATGGGGAGAAGGAAAGACCCACTTGCCGAATAGCAGCCCCAGCCGCCGGCTCTCGCCAGGCGACGCGCAGGCTTCCGCTGCCATGGCAACTGCGGGAGGCCTTCCCACCTCCGTCGGCGCACGCGCGGGCTCGACGCCCCGCCCCTTTGGAACGCTGGCTACAAGGTCCTCCCCACCCCGCCCGTCTGCTTGATTGGGGGGAAAGAGGGGGGGAAATCCGTAAACAGCGCCACTTTAGTGTGCGCAGGTTCTTATTAGGCTCCGCCCTCTTCGACTCCCTTTTGTGCGCGCGCATTCTGGCTGCGGCCGCCATTTTATCGCCGAGGTTTACAGTCCCGTTTTTTTGCGCGGAGCTTCGGTCCCGTCACGGAGAAGGGAGCGCCATGCCGGCCGGACCGGTGCAGGCGATGGCGCCCGCCCAACCAGCCCCTCCGGAACCCAAGCAGGTACTTCGCGGCTTTCGTCTTCGGGAATGAGGACTCCCCCCCCCTCTCCGTCGTCACTCCGCTTCTCGGCCCCCGCGCCTGGGGCCTCTCAGAGGGGAGCGGATGGGGGGGGGGGGAAAGAGGCTTTCTCCCAGAGTGCTTAGCGAGAGGCGCGGGGTGTGCTGGGAGTTGTAGTGGGGAAAGGGGCTGAACATAGCTCTTTGCTGTAGCTCCGCCCTCCCATAGGTGGCGCTGCAAATCCCATGGTCCCCAGACATTATTAAATTGCAAATTCTTTTAAAAATTTTGAATATTTCTTTAGAAAATATTTGAAGATATTTTTAAATTTCAAATGGAAAATATTTTAAAATTTTAAACCATCCAAAATGTTGTAAAATTTTCAAATGGAAAATATTTTTAAATTTTAAACCATCCAAAATATTGTAAAATTTTCAAATGGAAAATATTTTTAAATTTTAAACCATCCAAAATATTGTAAAATTTTCAAATGGAAAATATTTTTTTTTAAAATTTTCAAATGAAAATCATTGTTAAGTTTTTAATTCACCTGGTTCAGCAAATCAACCTTTGAGGTGGAGCTACAAAGGAGTTGCAAATCAGCTTTGGAGCCCCTTCTCTCCTTCCTGGTGGGGGTCTGGGGGAGACCCCCTTGTAGGCCTGCTGGGTGTCAAGAATTACTATTTGATCCAGCTAGAGGAAGGATCAGGGGCTGCCACCCCACCACCCCTACCTTTGGGATATTAGGTCTGTGGTTGTTCCCCCTCTTGAACAGAAATACAGGTAGTCCTCGGCTTACAACAGTTCATTTAGTGACCAACGGCACTAAAAAAAGTGACTTGGGACCATTTTTTCACACTTATTGCGGCATCCCTACATTCACGTGATCAAAATTCAGATGCTTGGCAACTGACTCATATTTATGACCGTTGCAGTGTCATAAAGGGGTCACTTGGTCCCCTTTTGCGACCTTCTGACAAGGTCGCAAAAGGTCAATGGGGAAGCCGTTTAACAACCGGGTTACACGTTGAAAAATTGCAATGATTTTGATTCTGAAAGCCTAAACGATGCCTTCTCAATGTCTCCATGCAGCCAGAAGATGAACCGCAGAAGGAAGAAACCACGCCTGCCAAACCAGTTGTGGGAATTATATATCCGCCGCCGGAGGTTAGGAATATCGTGGACAAGACAGCCAGCTTTGTGGCGAGGTGAGAAAGCTTGGACGAAGCTCGCGAACTCAATTCCGTTTGCGGCACACAAGCAGAGAGGCTTTGGGGTGGCCTCTGTCGGATTGAACCGGGTTTATTATTATTTATTAGATTTGTACGTCGCCCAACTCCCAACAATTCTGGGTAGCTCAGGGTAAAAACAAAAGAAAAACACAATAAGTAAAAGATGGCAAGGATGACAAGAATCAGATCGCAAAAGTTGAAACAATCCTACACTTGCCAAAGACCTGGAAAAGCCAGGACTTCAGGGCCACTAGAGCAGGGGTCGGCAACGTTAAACACTCAAAGAGCCACAAAGGTCCTAACCGGAAGCCCCCTGTTCAATTCTGGAACTGACCGGAAGTCCGGTTCCCCCACCATAAAGTCTCTTCCTAGCGTGGCATCCTTTTTTCTGCTGTTAACCAGAAATCTGGTTTCCCCACCATAGAGTCGTCTCCTAGCACGGCATCCTTTTTCCTCTACCTGTCCTAACCGAAAGCCCTATCAATTGTGGAGCTGACAGGCGACAGGGAGCCACAGCAGAGGGATGAAAGAGCCACATGCGGCTCCAGAGCTGCGGGTTGCCGACTCCTGTACCAGAGAGATAGGGGCCATCCAGATATCATGCGCTAAGAACTCCCCAGTGGAACAAGTTGCTTTCTGATCGTGATCCCTTGAAATAATTTCTCAGGCTGCCCTCCATTAAGATAAGAATGTCTGATTAGGCACAGAAAAACTTTCTGATGCTTTGCTGACTATTCTGGAAGTGTCTGGAAACTGTCTCCCATCTCGGATGCCGAGATGCAGGCTTTTCAGGCTCAGAATAGTTCAGCAGTGATTTTTGTGGCTTGGAATCTTTTGAATTTGACATGTCTTGCTTTGAGAGAGATGCTGGGGGTGTCTTGCCTTGGTTTCTGAGCAACAGTTTGGTTTGGTTTGGTTTGGTTTTGATTTCTCCTCTTACCATTTTCCAGAAACGGCCCGGAGTTTGAAGCTCGGATCCGCCAGAATGAAATAAACAACCCCAAATTTAATTTCCTGAACCCCAATGACCCTTACCATGCCTACTACCGCCACAAGGTCAACGAGTTCAAGGAAGGAAAGGCGCAGGAGCCCTCCGCGGCCATTCCGAAGGTTATGCAGGCTCAGCAAATTGCTCAGCAGCAGCTTCCCCAAAAGGTACAAATATCTCCTCTCTGGGCTTCGTCTTTTTGTGCAGCTCCTTCCTCCCTTTGCGATTGTACACATAAGGCCAAGATTTTTTTTAAAAAGCTTATAGCTTCTCTTGGACTTTCTCATCTCCTGGGAAGATATTGCTAAAAATAAGCCAGAAATGGATGAACATCTTTCGTCCAGCAATTTCTTTTCCTTATCCTTGAGAAATAGCTTGGCATCAAGCAGGGAGGGCACGCTGCATATCCTGTCGGTGAAGAAATTCCAACCGGTTGGGATCTTTGCCGTTGCCCCCACCCTTTGGAACACGTTATCCTCAGAGGTGAGGCAAGGCCTCACGGTGTAAAAACCTGGTTCTGTCAATCAGCGTGGGAGGCCTTAGAGCAGGACACAATTTTAGGGATGGCTGATGCCTGGAGATTTCTGCCTCGTTTTAGCCTTTTGAATTCCGCTTCTACTTCGCAAGTTTTAACTTCCTCCTTAACCCCACCGTCGTCTGTTTTGAATGTTCGATTACGTCGCTGAAAACCACTTGAGTCGTTTCTACAATGTCAGGGTTCCAAGTAACACCCCCAATGATAGAAGACTCCGAGGCTTGGAAGTCCTCAAAAGTTCCGTTTTATCAGAGATGTCATATTGGCACATCTGGGAAAACCTGAATCTGAACGCTTCCAGGTTTTCCCCACCCAAAGGAAAGTCCAGGTCCCTGCCCAGCACCCACATGTCCATCACATGGTCCAATCCAAGCACCATCCTAACTGAGGATGCCTCCCATTTCCAGGCCTCCATGTGCGGGCAAGATGTCCTTGACTCCCTGAGAAAGGAATGTTATTTTGACTACATATCTCCCATGCTCCATACAATCCCCCCCCTCCCAGTTTCCCACAGCAGTAAATGTGACAGCCCTGACGGCCCAAGGCCAAAGATGGCTTCCAGGCCTGACAGTAGAAACGGAGCAGGTTTCTTAGCAACTTAACCTTACCGAATAACCAATAATAATGAAATAAATAATGAAATAAAATGGGTGGAGCGGAGAGAGTATCGGAGTTCTGCGCCTCTTTTCTCTGCAGGTCCAGGCCCAGGTGATTCAGGAAACGGTGATTCCCAAGGAGCCCCCGCCGGAATTTGAGTTCATTGCAGACCCTCCCTCCATCTCGGCTTTTGACCTGGACGTGGTGAAGCTGACCGCCCAGTTCGTGGCTCGCAACGGCCGGCAGTTCCTGACCCAGCTGATGCAGAAGGAACAGAGGAACTATCAGTTCGACTTCCTGCGTCCTCAGCACAGCCTCTTCAATTACTTCACCAAGCTGGTGGAACAGTACACCAAGGTGAAGGATCAGGCTCTTTGGACCCAAGGGGAGGGTTTACAAAGGTGGTTTTTCTACCCCCCCCCCCAAAAAAAAAAAGTACTGGAGAAATAGAATTGGTTTCCTGAGAAATCTTGCCTACTAAAAGGATGTGTTTTTACAGATCTTGATCCCACCAAAGGGCCTCATTATAAAATTGAAGAAGGAAGCTGAAAATCCAAAAGAAGTCTTAGATCAGGTGACTAAGGAATTTATTTTCTTTCTTTCTTTCTTTCTTCTTTCCTTCTTTCTTTCTTTCCTTCCTTTTCTTCCCTCCCTCCCTCTCTCTCTCTCTCTTTCTTTTTCTTTTCTCCCTCCCTCCCTCCCTCTTTCTTTCTTTCTTTCTTTCTTTCTCTCTCTCTCTCTCTCTTTCTTTCTTTCTTTCTCTCTCTCTCTCTTTCTTTCTTTCTTTCTTGTATAATTTACTTCTAATATTTAGATCCTTAAAATTTTCTGTCCCAGATAAGAATTTTAATCAGGTTGGGTACTGTTTTCTAGTTGGGTGCAACATTCACGTGGGTTTCAATAAGAAGGATTGAGTAAATCTGGATTTTGGTACAAAATGGGGGTGTTTGTGGATAGGGTCAGGGTTTTTTTTTCATTTTCTGATCATTTTGGGGGATGCTTGGAGTTTCTTTCTTTTTACCAAAGGCGGCTTATGCCTATTTAAAATCTACCCTGCTGTTTCCGTTATTTCTTGCCTCAAAATGCCAACAAATTGAAATGCTCTTTTTATTTTCATTGTTTTTGACCAAGGGAGGGTTTGGCAAAAACGCCCAGGCTACCTCATGCTGACTTAGAAATACAATTCACTCTCTTCCAAAGGATTCCTGAATTTAACGAAAAAGGGGAACTTTCCCAAATCCTGTAAACAAGGAAGGTGGTTTTTCTATGGCCTCTCCTCATAAGGACTCTCTGTTTCCCTTGGTTGGTGTCGTCGGCAGGCGTGCTACAGAGTCGAGTGGGCCAAATTCCAGGAGCGTGAGCGGAAGAAGGAAGAGGAGGAGAAGGAGCGCGAGCGGGTGGCTTACGCCCAGATCGACTGGCACGATTTCGTGGTGGTGGAAACGGTGGATTTCCAGCCCTCGGAACAAGGTTCATTCCCTCATTGATTTCAAAAGCGCCATCTGTTTTTCCAGAGGCTCTGTGCAGCCAGGGACCACTACGGATACCAGGAAGGAGAAATCAGACATGAACTCTTCGGGATCTGGTCCTCCAGCATGGTTTCCCCCTTCGGTCCCAGCCGGCTTTTGAACAGGGAGGGGCATCGCAGAATAAATTAGAGTACCAAGATCATAGTTGATTCACAGCAGTCAAGCGCCCCCCCCCCCCCTCCAAACCAAAGTTGATCAGCTTGCAAAGAAGATTTGCTTTTAGATCCTGATTTGAATTACAATTCAAAGGTAGGCCGGACATCTCCCATCATTACAATTAACAAGAATTTTTTCCCCACCCCTCCTTTCTCTTGAAGGAAATTTTCCTCCTCCGACCACTCCCGAGGAACTCGGGGCTCGCATCCTGATCCAGGAACGTTACGAGAAGTTTGGGGAGAGCGAAGAGGTGGAGATGGAGGTGGAATCGGACGATGAAGACGACAAGCAAGAGAAGGCGGACGAGGCTCCCTCCCAGCTGGACCAGGACACCCAAGTGCAGGACATGGACGAAGTGAGTGATGAAAACAGACCCCCATTTGGGGGGTGGGGGGTGCAGTTTGACAGGTTCCTCCAAATCTCACACTTGGGGTGGGTGGGTGGTATGATCGCATTGAATGATCTTCAGGGCTTGGAAGTGAACAGGAGCAATTGGAGATTGATTACTACCGTCTCACCCTCCTCTTCCTCCTCCTCCTCCTCTTTTTTTTTTTAAACCCTTGAAGGGTTCTGATGACGACGATGACAGCCAGAAGGTCCCTCCACCTCCAGAAACTCCAATGCCCCCACCACTGCCCCCTACTCCAGATCAAGTCATCGTCCGGAAAGATTATGATCCGAAAGGTAAGATGAAATCCAGAGCCTCTGTCAGTGTCTCTTAACCTTGGCCACCTATATTGTCATTGTGTACATCATGTATACAATGAAATTGGTTGCAACTCCCTGTGGGTGTAGACTAGCTTTTGCCCACTCACTTCACTGTGACACCAGGAGCTCAAAACTTCATTGTCTACTTTTCCCATATCATTAAAAACCTGAAATATTCCTGTTGGGGATCTTAACCAGAAGTTTATAGTAAAGACAATGTATATTTGAATATTCGTGTAATAACCGCAGCTAGAATTCGTATTTGCACAAAACTGGAAAAGCGAAAAGATCCCTACGGATGAAAACATGATTAAGAAAATATTCGAATGATGTGCAGAAATGAATAGATTAACATTTGCAATTCAAGGAAAGGAAGAATCAGATTGCTATAATACATGGGAGTTATTTTATCAATGGTTAGAGAATAAAGATGAGAGCAAGGTATTGTAAAATCAGATAAGTTAAGAGGAGAAATGTTAGGGTTATGTTATTTTATCGTTATTATTACTATCTAGTATTAATATAAGAATGTAAGCAATGAACATGGTAGTAAGTTAAATTGTTAAGACACAAAGAATTTTATACTCGGCCGACTCACAGTTTAATGAAAGATGGAATGCTTGTATTAAAAGAAAATTTAAAAAAAATTAAATGCAGCGTCTACGCACACCGCCATCTTGAATGATATCTTTAAGATGAGGGGACTTCAACTCCCAGAATTCCCCAGGCAAGACTAACCTACTTGGAGAGGTTTATTTTGCACACTCTGATCTCCACAGCCGAGAAGGGGGGGAAAAAAACCCCCCGTTGTTAACATGTGTCTTTTCTGCTCCTTCCAGCCTCCAAGCCTCTGCCCCCAACCCCAGCTCCAGATGAGTATCTGGTCTCCCCCATTACCGGGGAGAAAATCCCTGCCAGCAAAATGCAGGAACATATGCGGATTGGCCTTCTGGATCCCCGCTGGTTGGAACAAAGAGATCGCTCTCTCCGCGAAAAGCAGACGGATGACGAAGTGTATGCCCCAGGTGAGTCCAGCCAGGATCTCCTCGTTGGCTGTCACCTGCTCATTTAAATAGCAATTTGGATTCGATTAAAATGGAATAGCGGTGAGTTAGATTACTCTGCAGCAGCTCAGAGCATTTGTAAATTTTATTTCTAGCAAACCGGGATATGTTGAACTTTTAAAAAGCGAAGAACCTTCTACAGGTAGTCTTCAACTTAACGACTGTTTAGCAACCATACAATGCTGGAAAAAATGGACTGACAATCGATCCTTATAGCCACAGCAGTTGCACCTTAGACTTATATACCGCTTCACAGTGCTTTCCAGCCCTCTCTAAGCGGTTTACAGAGTCAGCCTCTTGCCCCCAACAATCTGGGTCTCCTCATTTGACCGACCTCGGAAGGCAGAGTCTACCTTGAGCCAGTCAGGATCGAACTGCCGGCAGTCGGCAGAGTTAGCCTGCCATGCTGCATTCTAACCACTGTGCCACAGCTATACTTGCGACTGTCACAGCATCTCTGCGGCCACATCTATCAAAATTCAGCATGCATTTACAAAGGATACAGCATCCCAGGGTTACTGGGGACCCCTTCCTTGTCCTATTTTCCTCCCCAATGACGACAACAACCTTGTGAGTTAGGCGGAGAGAAAATGACTGGCCCAAGATTATCCTGCTGGTTTTCATAGCCAAGGCGGGACTTGAACTCACAAACTCTGGCTTCCTAGCAAGAATGGTGCCCTCTGGAATGAGATCTTTCCTAAGATCTGGATTTCTCCTGACCTGGTGGCATTTAGGAAGGCTTTAAAAGACCCAGAATGGAGTCCTGTTAAGAGATAATTGATACATATTTTTGTTCTTGCGTTGATGTTGTGTGCTATTGTGTTATTTCTGTAATTTTATGTTTACCGTGTTTCCCTGAAAATAAGACCCTGTCTTATATTTTTTTTGAACCCTGAAATAAGCGCTTAGCCTTGTTGCCATGCGCTCAAAAGCTCATATTATCAGGGGATGTCTTATTTTGGGGGGAAACGGGGTATGTTATCAATAATGTTTTTTTAAGCTAAGTGGCCTTAACGGGTCTCATTATAAATAAATAATTTTTTTCTGGGAGTTGGGGAACGCCCGAGGGTCTTCGAATTGTGTCCCATCTTGAAAAAAATGAAACCTTTTCTTACTCGTGTCCATTTAGGCCTGGATATCGAAAGTAGTTTGAAGCAGCTGGCTGAGCGCCGTACGGATATTTTTGGCGTGGAAGAAACGGCTATCGGCAAGAAAATTGGTGAAGAAGAGATCCAGAAGCCTGAAGAAAAGGTACGTCCCTGGCAGGACAGCCAAGAGAAACTCTTCCCCTTCCATACCTGGCCTGCCGTTAGCTTGCAACCAGAGGTCCCAAAGGAGCTTTTTCAGTAGGCAACTGGGCTTTTCTGGTTTTTCTTTGAAAACGTTTCGCTTCTCATCCAAGAAGCTTCTTCATCTCTTGATGAAGAGATGGGGGAATGGGGAATGGAAGGATTTACGCTCAGTATAAATATATATATATATATATATATATATATATATATATATATATATATATATATATATATCTATCACAATCAGGAGGCTGTGAGTTCGATCCTAGGTAGAGGCAGATAATTTCTCTCTCTGAGCACAGTGAGAATTTATCTGCTGAACAAAACTCCGTACTGGTGACAGGAAGGGCGTACGGCCAGTAAACACACTGTTAGCTCCATTCAGTTGCCCAGACTCCACCCCGCAGGGAATGATAGGGTCGTTCAATGAAGATGACGATAATGATGATTATAAATATATACAGAATATATATACTGACCGAGCTTGACCCTTGTTCCACCATGGTGTTTCAGGTGACTTGGGACGGCCACTCCGGCAGCATGGCCAGGACGCAACAGGCAGCCCAGGCCAACATAACCCTGCAAGAGCAGATCGAGGCGATCCACAAGGCCAAAGGGCTGGTGCCAGAAGACGACACCAAGGAGAAAATCGGGCCAAGCAAACCCAACGAGATGCCTCCGCCTCTGTCCTCGGCCCCCAACATCCCAAGCGGTGCTCCGCCCATTGCCTCCGTGCCCCGCCCTCCCGCGGTAAGCCTGTTCCCTGAGAACCTTCCCTCCTTAGTCCTCCTCGCCTGCTGTAGACACAGGTAGTCCTCGACTTAACAACAGTTCATTTAGTGATGGTTCACAGTTACAGCATCACTGAAAAAAGGGACTTGTCACCGGTTTTCACACAACCACAATCATGTGACCAAGATTCAGAAGCTTGGCAATTTTTTTAAAAAAATTTAAATTTATATGCCGCCCTTCTCCGGAGACTCAGGGCGGCTTACAATGCGTTAAGCAATAGCCTTCCTACTTTTGTATATTTATACAAAGTCAGCTTATTGCCCCCCACAATCTGGGTCCTCATTTTACCCACCTTAGAAAGGATGGAAGGCTGAGTCAACCTTGAGCCTGGTGAGATTTGAACTCGCAGTAATTGCAGGCAGCTGGCAACTTAAGTGACTCCTATTTATGACATTCGCAATGTCCGGAGTCACGCGATCCCCTTTTGCGACCTTATGACAAGCAACGTCAATGGGGAAGCCAGATTCACTTAACAACTGCAGTGTTATTTAACAACTGCAGTGACTTACTAACTTTATTAATTGCCGGGTTATTAACTTTTTAACAACCGTGGCAAGAAAAGTCGTAAAATGGAGTCAAACTCGCTTAACAAACATCTCACTGAGCGACCCAAATTTTGGGGTTAAATTGCGGTCGTAAGTCGAGCACTACTTGTATCGACTTCATCTCGGCAGTCAAAATGTTTGCAGGGTTAGATTTATATCCTGCCTTCTTGTGTAAGTGTTCCCTCGTTCTATTTTCCCCACCACCTCTGGGTGGTGGGCTCTTCCAAGTTGACCCAGCCTCTGCTCCAAAGTGAAATTAGAAATATCTTGATTTCTGGTCTGGTTCCTTTCCCACAGCTTTCCCTTGACTCTGGTTTGCTTTCCAGATGCCCCCTCCAATTCGCACCACCGTCGTCAGCGCAGTTCCGGTCATGCCTCGCCCGCCGATGACTTCCGTGGTCCGTTTGCCACCAGGTTCTGTCATCGCCGCTCCTATGCCCCCAATCATCCACGCCCCCCGGATTAATGTCGTGCCGATGCCGCCCTCAGCTCCGCCTATTATGGCCCCGCGGCCTCCTCCCATGATTGTACCCACAGGTCAGTGCTCCTCTTCCTAGCCGTCACTGTAGGGGACACGGAAGGTCCTTAGAATCCAAGGTCTCTCAGGACTTCCTTGGAGGGGCATCCTTCCCAACGCTCACACCTCCCACCATGCCCTTAACAACAGCATTAAATGTCGCTTTTTAAAGAAAGCTGAGGCTCAACCATTTCGTTACAAAATTCCATGTAAGGTTTTTATTTTTTGCTGTTAAAAAAAAATGTTAAGCGCTGAAAGTAAAATATTCTTCATCCTGAAGGAGGCCAACATTCGCCTACTGGCTACTTTCAAGCAAAATATTAAGCGTAAGCTGTTGTGACTTCGGCTTCCTGAGTCATTAAAACACACGAGTAGTCCCAAAAACCTCTTTTTATTGCAACAGCTGTGAATTACGTTCATTCACAGCTGAGTCCCTATTAGTTGGCAAAAAGTCCTTCGGGAGAAGTCCTTCGGGATAATCACCCACCTTTATCTCCCTTGACACGCTGACAAAGACCTACTTGGCAAAGCCCCACGGAGTCCAGAATCAAACAGAGATGCCGACTGGGAACAGGATTAACAACCTTGCTTTCCTGCAAAGGGCCCACGTGCCTTTGCTCTTCTTTTAAGCATTATGGGAGGGGACAATCATCTCCAGACTTTACTCCCGAGTCGTCCCTTTTGCTTTAACTGTTCTTGCCTTCTGGCAACTCTGCGCATGCGCACACTAGGAACAGGCTCCTCCTGTTCCTCTGCCTCTCTGATGTCTGACTCTGGAGGCTCCGAAGTCTGCACATAACTCCCAGATGGCCCTGGCCCTATCTCTGCCTCCGGCGCAGAACTCTCGTCCGAGCCTTCCCCAGACTCCAGGACTGGTCCATGGTCCTCCCCAGCCTCCTCACTGTCCGACTCCGCCGCCCGCTCCGCAGGCTGGTGGCGGACCACAACATAAGCCAGACTCAAACCACATTCTGGCTTGATAGGGTATACATTGTGTTTTTAAATGGTAGAGATGCACGTACCTAGCCAATTGTGATTACTGTCGGCAAACAGGTAATTAAAAAAACCAAATTAATTCAGTATTTATATTCAGATACTGTTCGGTCACCCTTTAGAGACAATTCTGTAGTGAATGTTTGCTCTCTAAATTGCTTTCTGGGCAACTTTGGGTTGCTTTTTTATAAAGAAGAACTGTATTCGGGCAACAGTCATTTTATACATTGTTTTTACATCCAAAGTACAGAAAGAGATGATGGACAAAGACAGAATTTGCCAACCTTGGTCTCGACAGACCTTGTTTTGCAAAAAAAAAAATTAGCACACCTTGTCCTTCTCATCCAGTCCATCATCCTAATTCTCTTTCTTATTCCTTTTTTTGTGTGTGTGTGTGTGGGAGGAGACTGGGAATGTTCCATCGGTATGGACGAATGTACACACTACCCACCCTAATCGTTAGAATTCAGTTAAATAAATGCATATATACTGTTTGGCAGCATCCCTTGTGCAGGGTAGATTAACGGACTGGGATTTGCATTTCAGGTCGAAACACGAAAAAAAGCTAAGCCAGGCTCTCTCTGATGATCATAGGCCGCAGTTGAGCTAAGCTGTTTGACTAATGATATTTAATTGTTACAATATAGGTTACAGACAGGGACCGGTCGGCAGTCCAGGTAACTTCTTAAATGTCACTGTGATCTCAGCTAATCGCTAACCTTTTCAAGTTGAGCTCTGATCTGCATGCATTCACTTCTTCTTGTCTGTCCGGAGTGGGGAACCCTGGCAAGTCCTCGCTGATGTCTGTTTTGTCTGTCTGTCAGTACTTCTGATCCTGTAGATTCCTTGGCCTGATTGTTTCTGCTCTTCTAAGGTGTTGTGTGGTTGCATGTTGACTTGGGTGCCGGAGAGCTCCACCTTGTCAGGGAGCCAGAGGCCTCCTACCACAGAAGGATCCATCGTAGGGGATACGCCAAAAAAAGAAATAACATTCGCTGAGCTGCATTGCATTGCAATAATTGTTCTGCAGCTGTTAAGTTTGGCTTGCCAAGGGCACAAGTAGGAAAGTGCGCTGTTTGGTTTTTTTTTTTTAAAGTGGAGATCGCAGCCACAATAATGTACTACAGTGGCCAAAAACGGATGTGTTCAGATCGAAGCCGAACAGCTCTATGAGATGGGATGGCTTCGAGTTCCCGCTTTGAGGAAGGAATTGGATTTATTTGCATTTAATGCAAGTTTAATGGATTTAATTACCGTATTTTTTGGAGTATTAGATGCACTTTTTCCTCCCCTAAAAGAGTCTCAAAATTTTGGGTGCGTCTTATACTCAAATTGTAGCTCCACCCATCTGCCGTCCCCTACCCTTTGGCCTCTGCCTCCCACCAATTTGCCTCATTGCAACAAACAGCCAGTTTCAGCTTCAGCACCGCCTGATTAGCACAAGCAGCTGATTGTCGATTGGATTGGCCTCCCGACCATCAGCTGTTGCAGGGATCACCTATTGCCGCCTCTACGTGTGCCGTTTTCGGCCTCTGCGCACCCCATTTTCCGCCCATTCCAATCAACAATCAGCCGCTTGTGCTAATCAGGCTGTGCTGAAACTGAAACTTGCTGTTTGCTGCAAGGAGGCAAATTGCTGGGAGGCAGAGGTAGAGGCAGATTTTTTTTTCCCCTTGTTTTCCTCTCCCCCCAAGTAGGTCCGTCTTATAGTCCCGACCGTCTTATACTCCGAAAAATACGGTCCTTTAAAATGATCTCTTGTCCCCTCTTAAGAGTTTAGGACAGGTAGATATCTCGGCAGCGTAGGTTGCAAAGAGCCGATCGGCGCATCCTCTCGCTGGACGCGCCACACAGGAAGTGCGGGAGGGCATCACCCTTTCGTGACAAAGATTTAATTTAATTTAATTAGTTCAATTTATATGCCGCCTTTCTCCGGAGACTCAGGGCGGCTACCTTATGGAGGCTTAGAGGCTTATATTTAACCTTCATGTTTCTCCTGCAAAACCCACATTTCTTTTTTTTTTTTTTCGAGAGAGAGAGAGGGACTGAAGTTTAGCCTCCTGGCCGAAGAAATCCAGTTGCCTCTTGGAAAAAAAAAACACCTTTGGGACAACCATGACCTGGATAACTGAGAATCTCCCTAGTCTTTTGGCCGATGGGGTGCCCAACTTGTGGGGTGTTTGGGGAAGAGAAGAGTGCCAGGCTTCCCCCGAGCTTTCAGCTGAACTGACCTCTGATTTTTAACACAGCTTTTTTTTTCTTTTCTTTTCTTTTCTTTTTTTCCTTTTGCTTTGGAGTTACGACCGGTTACTTTCCTCTCTCTCCTCCTTTTCCTCTCTCCTCCTTTTCTTGTGTCTTCTCCTCCTTCAAAGCAGCGGGTGTCCGATGGGTCTGTGGCCAGGAAGCGCAGCTGAGCCCTGCATCGTTGCACGCAGCCAAAGCAGCCGGCATTTGCAAAATTCAGTCGCCCCTCTCCGACGAAGAAGCGGGGCGCTTAACAGCAGCAGCGTCTTTATGACTGCTGTTTGCAAGAAGCCATTTACTCAGGCAAAGGAACAGTCCCGACTGTTAATTCTTGACTCTGATGTGGAAATAACTATCTATCTATCTATCTATCTATCTATCTATCTATCTATCTATCTATCTATCTCTATCTATCTATCTCTATCTGTCTGTCTGTCTATCTATCTATCTATCTATCTATCTATCTATCTATCTATCTATCTATCTATCTATCTATCAGTTCGATTTATATGCCACCCTTCTCCGGAGACTCAGGGCAGCTTACAGTGCATTAAGCAATAGCCTTCATACTTTTTGTATATACCTGCTTAGTAGGGCTTTTGGCCCCCCCAAGCGGTGTTCTTTTTTTATACAAAGTCAGCTTATTGCCCCCACAATCCGGGTCCTCATTTTACCTACCTCGGAAGGATGGAAGGCTGAGTCAACCTTCCATCCTGGAAGAGTCCTGGTGGCGCAGTGGACTAATTCACTGTTATTAAGATCAGCTGCTCGCAATTACTGCGAGTTCTAATCTCACCAGGCTCGAAGTTGACTCAGCCTTCCATCCTTTCTAAGGTGGGTAAAATGAGGACCCAGATTGTGGGGGGCAATAAGCTGACTTTGTATAAATATACAAAAGTAGGAAGGCTATTGCTTAACGCATTGTAAGCCGCCCTGAGTCTCCGGAGAAGGGCGGCATATAAATTTAAATTTTTTTTAATATCAAATTTTTTTAAAAAAAACAAAAACACCTTGAGCCTGGTGAGATTCGAACTCACAGTAATTGCAAGCAGCTGGTGCTACCTCACAGCACTTCAGTCTGCTGCGCCACCAAGGCTCATCCATTTCGACACCGTCTTTGGCACCCGCTGCTTGAGGAAGGGGTACAGCCCTGTTTCTCCTCGCCCCCCCCCCCCCCCCACTCCCACCCCCACCCCCCTTTCCAAATATCCCTTGCAGTTTTCTTACCAAACCGGCGTTTCTGTTATTTCAGCCTTTGTTCCAGCCCCGCCTGTAGCTCCTGTCTCGGCTCCGTCCCCCGTGTCTCAGGTTCACCCTCCACCTCCCATGGAGGATGAGCCGGCTTCCAAGAAACTCAAGTCCGAAGACAGCCTGATGCCAGAGGAAGAGTTTCTACGCAGAAACAAGGTGCGGAGTTATGCTTTGATTACAGATTAACAGGCTTGGAAGGGACCTTGGAGATTTTTTTTTAAAAAAAATTAAATTTATATTTATATGCTGCCCTTCTCCGGAGTCTCAGGGTGGCTTACAATGCACTAAGCAATAGCCTTCATCCTTTTGTATATTTTATACAAAGTCAGCTTATTGCCCCCACAAACCGGGTCCTTATTTTACCCACCTTAGAAAGGATGGAAGGCTGAGTCAACCTCGAGCCTGGTGAGAATTGAACTTGCAGTAATTGCAGGCAGCTGGATGTTAAATGCTGCCTTAGTAGAGGCATTAGCCTCCTACGCCATTCATCTAGTCTAGATCATCTAGTCCAACACCCACCCAAGCATTGGGCATCTCCGAGGATGGCCGTCCAATCTCTTCTTGAAAGCCTCCAGTGATGAAGCTTGGAACGACGCTTGGAAAGCCGCCTCTCGCTGACCAGGGGGAAAATTTGGCCAAAAAGCTAAAAAAAATCTGGAAAGTTTGGGCCAGGCTGATCTTACTGTACGCCTTTAAAGGCATACGGTGCCTGTATGCCTTTTCATGCCATACAGGCACTCCTCGGCTTGCGACCAAAATGGAGCCCCGAAATGTCCATCGCTAAAGAGAGACAGTTAAGAGCGCTTTGTCCCATTTCACGACCGTGCTCGCCACAGCTGTTAAGTGAATTAACAGTTAAGTTCGGAGCACGGTTGTTGAGGCCCATTGGCTTCGTTCGTCAGAAGGTCACAAAATAGGGATTGCATCTCTATTCCTTCCTCCCTGTCCCTCTTCTCCAGCGTGTCAGCGCTGAAGTCTCAAAAAGGCCTCAGTCAGTCCAGCTTCAGGGTTGACATCCAGATTTCTTAAACGGGCCGAGCTTCAGAAGTTCTATTCAGTTGGTCCTAGACTTAACGACTTTTAACCGAGCCCACAATTTTGGTCATAAGTCAAGACAGTTATCAGTGGAATTTTTACAGAGTGGAACCAGCCCTTTCTAAAAACAGCCCAGAAAGGGCCGTCCTTACATTTAAAACTCAATTTCAATCATTTTTTTTCTTCATTATAAAATAATAATAATTAATTATACAATAAAATAATTCTCATCTTCTGCTCCACCAGGGTCCAGTCACCGTCAAGGTCCAAGTTCCCAACATGCAGGACAAAACAGAATGGAAGCTGAGCGGCCAGGTGTTGGTCTTCACCCTCCCGCTCTCCGACCAGGTAGGTAGATCGGCCAAACATTGTACAGGTAGAGAGACCAGAGTTCATTTGATGGCGGATCGAAGTTACGACATCAGAAATGTTTGGGCTCAATTGTGACCGTAAGTGGAGGACTCCCTGCAATCAAGGGATTCTGAGAGTTTGCAGTCCATACTCTTGCAAATAGCACGAAAACACTGTGACGATCACGGGTTTCTTAAATAAACCCAGTTATTTCTGGCCCCGGCTCGATCCGAGTCCTGGAGAAGCCCCAGACTGACGTAACTTCGAATGGCCACGAAACGAATGGTTGTAAGTCAAGGAGTCACGCTCATCTGGATGTTTCTTTTTTTAAAAACAAACAAACAAACAAGTTTTATTGGGTTTTTTCCCCCCTCCCAGATTTACCCACACCTTTTTAGAACAGAGTATTGGCCATATCTTACCTTATACAATTCATCAAACTCAAAATACATTTTACTCAATTACAGTGTTTGCCAAAATCGTTTTTCCCCCTTTTCTTTTATCACGTCTCAATATTTCTATGCTTGCTTAACATAAACCACATCTTCCTTTGCCCTTAAATTCTAATGATTGCTATTTATTCATATCCGTTCTCTTGTATTCTTTATAAACAATTCATTCTTTTATCTTAATATCTTAATATATTTGTTCAGGGTTGCCTTTCTTCCATTTCGTCGTCTTTATTGTGCGGCAATCTTTCTCCTCAAACCTACCGCCTCTTCTCTTTTCTTTTCTTCTTACTTTCTCTTCCCCTCCTCTTCTCCTCCTTCCTTTCTCCTCCTCCTCCTCCTCCTCTCTTCCTCCCTCTCTTACCCTCACATCTGGGTGTTTCTTAACTGCCCATCATGGCAAAATCCTGGGGGCTTTTTTTGATTCTTCCCTAATGCTGCACCACGTTCTCCTAAAGAGGGGCCTCTTTTCTTCGGCCCGCAGGTTTCTGTTATCAAGGTGAAGATTCACGAGGCCACCGGCATGCCCGCTGGGAAACAGAAGCTCCAGTACGAGGTGAGTCATCATCCAGCCTTGGAAATGGAACCTCTTCCGCTTCCTCGGATGCCGTAATTCAACAGTAGATCCTCCGTCTCTTCTTTACTCCAGCCCAGGAGTGGGTTTTGAAAATTTGGCCTAGTTGGCCACCTGCACCATGGGAGGGGTGGCGTTTTCGCCCTCCCCAGGCTCGGGAGGCTTTCCTCGATCCTCTGGGATGGCGAAAACGGCCTTCTTGTCCTCCCCTCTGGTGCTTTGGGAAATAAGTTGACACCCTCCCCCTTCTTCTTCTTTGTGGCAGCAGGCATACAAATCCTGGAATATTGCAGTCATGACACCCTCTAGTCCCGTGGTGACGAACCTATGGCACAGGTGGCACGCAGAGCCATATCTGTGGGCACGCCAGCGTTGCCCTAGCTCAGCTCCAGCGCGCATGCGTGCGCCGGCCAGCTGATCTTCTGGCCTTCTGGGCCCACCGAAAGTCGGGAAACGGGCTGTTTCCGGCCTCTGGGAGGTGGGGAAGGCTGTTTTTGCCCTCCCCAGGCTCCAAGAAAGCCTCTGGGGCCAGGGAAGGGCAAAAAATAAGCCTACTGGGCCCACCGTCCCATTGGTGCAGGGGAGTGCACATTGAATTATGGGGGGGGGCCCCCAACCCCCCCCCCCCCCCCCCCCCCCCCGGATTCCCCCTGCTTTTGGCACGCGACGGCAAAAAGGTTAGGCAAGTGTTCTGCCCCAGCTACGGACCCCCAAAGAAGGCAGCGCACCCACAAAAGTCTGTGCAAACCTTAGTTTGCTAAATTAAATCAAGTCTTTTTCAAACCAAGGCTGTTAATGAACTTTCTTAACAGCCGACAAGAATCCAAAGAATAAACAATCGTAATCTTACTAGGGTTGGCAGAAAGCCCAGAAGCAATTTGCAGGAAACTGATAAGAGAACTAAAATCAAGACGCGAAGGAATGTGAACGAAGTTGTTCCCTGCAAATTGTTTCAGTCGGCGTTCCTCCTTAAATAGGCTAAGGGAGTGGCCAATTAGCCCCAAGCTTTACTCTCGAGGAGACCTCCTCCTGAGGAGCCACTCCTGCCTTTTGCATCGAGAAGAGGCTCCTCCTCTTCTTCCTCTTCACCCATGGAAGCTTCTGGAGGTTCTGAAGGCCCTGGCTGAATCCCCACATCTTCTCCAGCCTCCTCATCGTCCGACTCGAGCGCCAGCCGCACAGGCTGCTGGCGCAACACCACACCAGCCTCCTCGCTGTCGGAATCAGCTACTAGCTGCACAGGCGGCTGACGGGCCACAACCGCCATCACTGCTCTCCTCTTTGGTCTTGAAACTGTGTCTTGCGTCTTTCAGGGCATCTTCATCAAAGATTCCAACTCCTTGGCTTACTACAACATGACCAGCGGTTCCGTGATCCACCTGGCCCTCAAAGAGAGAGGGGGCAGGAAGAAGTGAGCGTCCACCTCCGGCGTGATGTCCAGCCGGCTGATTGACTTCACCACCACCTTAGTTTCAGCCGTTGTGTCTTCTCCGGGCTGTTTCCTTGGCCCCGTGCGTTTTGTTTGGTAATCCAAAGTCTAGAGGAAATCGACCCCTTACCCTTACCGTCGTCGTGAAGATTTGTGCTAATTCCGCGTTACTTTTCAGCAGCTCGTGATGTCATTCGTAGTGTGGGTCTTGTGTTTCCAGCAAGTGCTTGGTTTAATTCCTCATGGGGGTCTTTCCCCCCTACTGGCTGAACCCTGGCAGAGCCTGGCTTTAATGTAACCTTAATGTCTAAGATAAGTTGGGTGGGATCTGTTTTGGTTCAGAATCTTTTACCTGCTGGGTGAACCAGTTCGTTTAATTTTTCTAGGGACGAGCAAGTTTCGGTAAGTTAATAAAAACTTCTTTTTTTTTTGATTTCCCACCTGAACCTCGTGAGATCTCCTTGATTGACAGTGCACAGCTACTCTTTCGTCTCCTGAGTGTTTTGACAGTGTGCAAATAACATGCACACCAGGGGTGAAATCCAGCAGGTTCTGACAGGTTCGGGAGAACCGGTAGCGGAAATTTTGAGCAGTTCGGAGAACCGGCAAATACCACCTCTGGCTGGCCCCAGGAGTGGGGAGGGAATGGGGATTTTGCAGTATCCTTCCCCCAGGAGTGGGGAGGAAATGGGGATTTTGCAGTATGCTTCCCCTGCCACGCCCACATCACACCCACCAAGCCACGCCCATAGAACCAATAGTAAAAAAAATGGAATTGCGTCACTGATCCACACTGTTTGTGATTCCCTGCTCAGAATATTTTCCAAAGGGGATTTCGTGACTGGGAGACACTCCAACTGTCATAAGTACATGCCAGTTGCCAAGCATCTGAATTTTGATCACATGGCTGTGGGGATGCTGCAAGGATCGTACATGTGGGGGGAAAAACGGTCCGCCCAGTAGCACTGATGGTGTTACCTAGTTGGGTCATGAAACGTCTGCAAGAAAAAAAAGCTCAAGAGAGCACCAAGGACCCCCCCACAGTAATCCTCCTCCACAAACCACACTCCTTTCTAGCACTGATGGTGTTACCTAGCTGGGTCACGAAACGTCTGCAAGAAAAGAAAGCAAGCTCAGAGAGCACCAAGGACCCCGCAGTAATCCCCCTCCTCAGCAGAATCAGAAGAAGCCTGGTAGCATTTTTATTCAATGCTTTATAATGATTCCCTTACTAAACAGCCGACGCTTTTCAGTAAAAGTTGGAAAAGTTACTTTCGGAGTTCTGGCAGTTCTCTATCCTAGGAGGCCAACCCAGCCCGGACCACCAGAGGGCGCTGTTGATCACCACCCCAGTCCAAGTTCAAAATCCAGGTGAGATCTGGAGGGTCGGAAGGAATTCAGGTAGGGGGAGTAGATTGATAACAGATTTAACAAGAGTTGGGGAAGGGACCTTGTAGGTCATCTAGTCCAACCCCATGCCCGGCCAAGCAGGAGACCCTACACCATTTCTGACAGATGGCAGTCCAGGAGACTTTCTCTGCCTGGGCCTGATGCCTCCTTCGAGGCAGGGGGGTTTCTCCGAATGGGACCCCTTCCCCAAAAGCCTGGCCCCAAAGCAAAGCTGGCTGGAGAATTCTGGGAGTTGAAGTCCACAAGTCTTCAAGCGGCCAACTTTGAAGACCTCTGCCCTAGCTGAAGGATGCTTGCCCGAATGACCCTGAACCTCTCTGCCCGCCTACCCAGCCAGACTCTTCCCCGGGATAGGAGTGAGCCACAGGTGGGTTTCAGCAGGTTCTGACCAGTTCCGGAGAACCGGTAGTAAAAATTCTGACTGGCCCCGCCCCCATCTATTCTCTGACTCCCAAGTCCCAGCTGATCAGGAGGAAATGGTGATTTTACAGTATCCTTCCCCTGGAGTGGGGAGGGAATGGGGATTTTGCAGTATCCTTCCCCTGGAGTGGGGAGGGAATGGGGATTTTACAGTATCCTTCCCCTGGAGTGGGGAGGGAATGGAGATTTTACGGTATCCTTCCCCTGGAGTGGGGTGGGAATGGGGATTTTATGGTATCCTTCCCCTGGAGTGGGGAGGGAATGGGGATTTTACAGGATCCTTCCCCTGGAGTGGGGAGGGAATGGGGATTTTACAGTATCCTTCCCCTGTGGGGAGGGAATGGGGATTTTACAGTATCCTTCCCCTGTGGGGAGGGAATGGGGATTTTACAGTATCCTTCCCCTGGAGTGGGGAGGGAATGGGGATTTTACGGTATCCTTCCCCTGGAGTGGGGAGGGAATGGGGATTTTACAGGATCCTTCCCCTGGAGGGGGGAGGGAATGGGGATTTTACGGTATCGCCCACCAAGCCACACCCACAGAACCGGTAGGAACAAATTTTGAAACCCACCGCTGGCCACTGAACCCCAAGAGTCAGCAGTGGGAGGGGGAGAGCGAGGGGGGGGCAAGCCCAGAGGACGCAGCTCCCTTCAGGATCCGACCAGGCAAGAGAGGCGGCAGGCAGGCAGGCAGGCGCGGACCAGGGAAGCTGCGCGGGGCAGGGGGAGGAAGACACCCCCCCCCCCACCTCCACCTCGGGGGGGCTCCATCTCGGAGGGCTGGAAAGCCCCGTCCCCGGTTGCGCCTGGAGCCGTCTTTGCAAGCGGGATTCGGGCAGGGCCGTCGACCTGAGCCGAACCCAGCCCCGCAGCTGCCGGGCGGGCGTGGTGGGTGGGTGGGTGGGGCTGGCGGCCGCCCCTCCCCTTTCATGTTGCTCTAAAGTGGGGGGGGGCTGCTCGCCTGCAGCTGCCGGGTTCCGCGCTCGTCAGCAGGCGCCCCTCCTGCGGGGGAAGCCCGGATTGAGCCCGACCAGCTTCGGGGCGCGGGGAGTGGATTCCCCTCTTCTTCCTCCTCCTCTGCCCTCCTTCCTTCCCTCCCTCCTCCTCTTCGTCTGCCTTCCTCCTCGTCGTCCTCCTCCTCCTTCTCCTTCTCTCTTCCTCTCTCTTCCTCCTCTACCTTCTTCCTCCTCCTCTGCCTTCCTCCTCCTCCTCTCTCTTCCTCCTCCTTCTCTCTCTCCCTCCTCCTCTTCCTCCTCCTCCTCCGCTTCATCTGCCTTCCTCCTCTTCGTCGTCCTCCTTTGCCTTCCTCCTTCTCTGCCTTCCTCCTCTCTCTTCCTACTCTTCCTCCTCCTCCTTCTCTTCATCTGCCTTCCTCCTCTACCTTCCTCCTCCTTCTCTCTTCCTCCTCCTCTCTCTTCCTCCTCTTCCTCCTCCTTCGCTTCATCTGCCTTCCTCCTCTTTCCTCTGCCTTCCTCCTCCTCTGCCTTCCTCCGTCTTCTTCCTCCTTCTCTCTCTTCCTCCTCTCTCTTCCTCCTCTACCCTCCTCCTTCGTCCTCCTTCTCTTCATCTGCCTTCTTCCTCTGACTTCCTGTCCCTCTTCCTCCCTCCTCCTTCTCCTCCCTCCGTTTTCCTCCTCTTCCTCTGACCTCCTCCTCCTCCTCCTCCTCCTCCCTCTCCCTCTTGCAACCAGCAGCGAAGCCTGCGGGCAAAAGCGACGGTGGGCAGACATGGAAACAGTGAGCAGAAGCCCCGGGGAGCGCTCTCCCTGCCCGGCTCTGCGCGCCCCTCTTTGGCCGAGGCTCTGCTGTCTCTTCCTCCTCCTCCTCTTCCTCTTCTTCCTCCCGCGGCCGGGCAGCTGCACCTGGACCCGCGCGGGGCTGCAATTCGCCTCCCGCAGGTAAGAGACGAGCTTTCCCCCCCCCTTCCTCCACCCCGACCTGGCGGGCCAACCCCACATCCAAGACCCGCCCTGGAAGCGAGGAGCTCCGGGCGGCCGGTCTGCCACTCGCCTTCCCCGCGGTGCAGGAGCCACACAGATAGGGTGCTCCTGAAAGGGGAGGCTCCACTTTGAGTAAACTTAACAGGACTTTGACCGTGGTTTCTTTGCAGCTGGGGTCGTTGGAGCGAGGCTGCCTTGCCCAAAGCCCGTTCTCACGACCCCAGCGAGCCCCGACACGTGTCAGGCCAGGGTATTGTGGGAATGCAGCCTGCGGGAGCTCAAAAAAAGAAGAAGAAGAAGAAGAAGCAGCGGGAGTTATGAATCGGGATTCAATTAACTCTGGATGAGCGTTGTTGGGTGGGTGTAAAGGCAGCGCTAGGTTTAAGCTAGAATTGCCCAGAATCTTGCATCTCAGGTTATGGAACAAACCACCAGTGTGAGTTGGACACTGCATTACAACCAAAATAAATCAAGAAAGGAGAATTATGTTGTGTCCTGCTGCCTGAATCCAGCTGTAGTCTGACTTGACTTGACTTGACTTGACTTCTTTATTGGCCAAGTGTGATTGGACACACAAGGAATTTGTCTTTGGTGCAAAGGCTCTCAGTGTACATAAAAAGACAAGATACATTTGTCAAGAATCGTAAGGTACAACACTTAATGATACTCATGGGGTACAAATAAGCAATCAAATGAAGGAGCCTGAGTGGTGTAGGAGGCTAATGCCTCCTACAAGGCAGCATTTAACATCCAGCTGCCTGCAATTACTGTAAGTTCGAATCCCACGAGGCTCAAGGCTGACTCAGCCTTCCATCCTTTCTAAGGTGGGTAAAATGAGGACCCGGTTTGTGGGGGCAATAAGCTGACTTTGTATAAAATATACAAAGTATGAAGGCTATTGCTTAACGCATTGTAAGCCGCCCTGAGTCTCCGGAGAAGGGCGGCATATAAATAAGAATTTTTTAAAAAAATCATACTAGGAAACAATCAATATAAATCGTAAAGATACCAGCAATAAGGTTACGGTCATGCAGTCATAAGTGGGAGGAGATGGGTGATAGGAACGATGAGAAGACTAATAGTAATAGTAATGCAGCCTTAGTGAATAGTTTGACAGTGTTGAGGGAATTATTTCTTTAGCAGAGGGATGGCATTCGGGGGAAAACCTGTCCTTGAGTCTAGTTGTTCTGGTGTGCAGTGCCCTATAGTGTCATTTTGAGGGTAGGTGTTCAAACAGTTTATGTCCAGGATGCGAGGGGTCTGTCGATATTTTCACAGCCCTCTTTTTGATTCGTGCAATATGCAGGTCCTCCATGGAAGGCACGTTGGTAGCCATTGTTTTTTTATGCCATTCTAATGATCCTCTGAAGTCCGCGTCTGTCTTGTTGGGTTGCAGAGCCAAACCAGACAGTTATGGAAGTGCAGATGACAGACTCCATCGTTCCTCTGTAGAACTGGATCAGCAGCAGTTTTGCTGATGGAACTCTGGAATTATTTTTTTCCCCCTCTTCCTTTCCTGCTCCCAACAGAGTTAAAACCGTCCAAGGGCATTGCTGACAACATCAGTTGCGACACTTAAGCCAGGCATATGGCCGCTGTATCTGGGGTCAGGATCCTTCCCGCTCAAGGCTCTGTGTGAAAACAGGGGGGGGGGGGGGAGAGAAATAATCAGAATCTGGATAATAACAGGGAGGAAAAAGGAAGTTGCTGCGTTTCCTGTGGATGAATGAAGCAAGGAAAGGGCCTTTAATTATAGATCCGAGGCTGGGGCGGGGGGTCATGGAGACGCCAGCATGGACCTCCAAGCTTCCTCTGGAATTGGACCATCAACAGCCTGGACCAAGTGGGGCACAGCTGAGTCCCCAAACGCCCCCAACTCCTCTGGGCAACCTTGCGTCTTCAGCTCTGAGGGTGGCACCCAAACTGCCTGCTTCCAATGCCTTGTTGGGTGGGTGGGTGGGTGGGTTGGGGGAGGGGACTCCTAAGGTGGTCCTGCAGCCAGAGGGAGGGCGGGGAGGAGGGGCAGATGAGAGAGTAGGGAACTGTGCCTTCCACTCCTCCGAACCCGCTGGCGCTCGTCCATCCAGCTGCGGGCAAGCCTCCATCATCCCAAATGCTGAGCCCAGCATTCCAGCCACAATTGCGGCTACTTCCAAAGCAAGAGACCTTTTTAACCTCCCTGTTCCCAGCCAAAAGTCCTCTGGCCAAGCAGGGATCATCCGGCCTGCCGGCTGACCGACCGACCGACCGACCGACCGACGGGCCACCCACCCACCCACAGGCCTTCAGAAGAGGCTGAATTGCAGGGAAAGGCAGCGCATAAAGAGCCTTTTGTGATATAGGGAGGGGGGGGCCCTAGCAGGCGATCGGTTCCCCCAGGACTGGCAAAAGGGGGGTTGCAAAGCCGGCCAAGGACGTCGCAAGCCAACATTTGGAGAAATGTTGGCTTGCGACGTCCTTGGCCGGCTTTGCAAATAAAATTTCTCCAAATGTTGGCTTGCAAAAAAAAAATTTGCTGAAGAGATTCCCAAAAGCTTGGGAAGGAAGAACATTTCCCCTGGGGTGATATTAAGCGATTAACGGGGTGTATTTGTTTGAGGGTAGCATGCTAAGCGAACGGCAAATGTTATTAGCTCCGATGTAGGTGGTTGTGGGAATGCAGGAGGGAATCCAGAGGAATCCTGAGCGGTGCCCGTTCAGAGTTTGCGCCGCTGTGATTCCCAGGTGTCGAAGATTTCGCGGCTGTTCTGTTGGCTCTGCGTTTTCGTTTATAGTCGATCTGATTCAACTGCAGCATAATTGAAATCTTCTCGCTGGGAAGAGGCGCCTGGGGCTGCCTTGATTTTCCCCCCCCCCC
>WNWU01000293.1:555439-584467 GCA_012654045.1 Ptyas mucosa
TTTTGTTTTTGTGCTCCATTTATTCATGTCCGGAGTGGAAAAAAAGAAAATTGCAAGCAGATAAATCATAATTCTGGTTTGGAAAGGCATCTTCTGTGCCTGCCTTCTGCCCCTCAACTCCTGGCTGCCTTCTAGCAATCCAGGTAGGCCCAGATGAACCTGCGTCTCCCGCGGAGAGTTTGAAGCCAGCCTGCAGCCTTTCCGTGCTCTTGCAAAACCAGCTTCTGTTCTGCCTCGCAGCCCTCTTATCTTGCGGCATTCGTGGCCACTCCGTTTCTGCCCGGTCTGGCTGGAGCTCTGCCCCCAATGCCATCTCATGGGTTGGGGATTGACTGAGGTTGTGTGACAGGAGGCGCTGAGCGGGTCTCGGACGTCACCACGGCTTGGTCCCCCACGTGGCCTCCGATCAGTAGAGAGACGGCTCCTTCCACGTGGCCGGTGGCTGCCAGAGCGATCACGGCCTCTTCCGTGGCAAAGCCCATCTTCTGCAGCTGCTGGAGCCTGGGAAGAGGGACGAAGAGAAGAAGGCAGCGTTGGCATCAGAGGCCGGACGGTCAGGCCCACGAAACAAGAACAATGGGTGGCGTCATTTTTGAAATTACTTCTGTAGCTTCTTTACGGTTGTTTACCTGCAGACAGAATCTTGCCAGAGTAAAACAACCTCGTCCATCCCAAAGGTGTTTTTTTTTTGTTTGTTTGTTTCAAGAGGCAACTGGACTTTCTGGTTTTTTTTTTGAAGGCGTTTCGCTTCTCCTCCGAGGAGCTTCTTCAGCTCTGAAGAAGAACTGAACTGAGAACTTGAAGAAGCTTGCTGGAGGAGAAGCGAAACGCCTTCAAAGAAAAACCAGAAAGTCCAGTTGCCTCTTGAAAAAAAGCACCTTTGACTTGGATGACTGAGAATCTCCATAAACCTGTGTGCATATAACTATAAATATACAGGTAGTCCTCAATTTACAACAGTTCATTTAGTGAACGGTTCGAAGTTACGACAGCCCTGGGGGGGAAAAAATGACTTGGGGCCGTTTTTCACCCTTACGACCGTTGCAGGGTCACGGGATCCAAAATCATGGAGGCAGAAGTCTCCTTTCGTTTGTTTCCCCAGAATCTTGCGCTTAGAGATACACTGCTCCTACAGCTGGAGGTTCTACTCGGCTCTGCCCACCCGATTTCTCCCAAGGACTTGCCGGAGGGAAGAGACGGAAGATTTGAGCAGCTTCACTTCCTCTTCGTTTCTGTCTTGCAGAGAAGCCCGGATTCCTGCTTGTATCAGCTCTTCCTCCGTCGGGAAATTCGGGAGAGAGAAGTAAGGGGAGCCCAAATCCTGGCCGGGATCTGAGAAGGGGTGCTGGGAGGTAGGAGGAAACGGCAGCTGGGACTCCTGGGTTACCCTTTCATCAGTCCAGGATGGAGGAGGCGGCGGAATCTGGATGGCAACCATTCCTGCCAAGTCGGGTGGAAACGATTCCTGTGCAGGAATTCTGGAAGACAGAAGAAAACGGGTCAAAATGAGTCAGATTGGAACAATTGTCTATTAGATAGCAATAGCATTTAGACTTACAGACCGCTTCATGGTGCTTTTGCAACCCCCTCTAAGCGGTTTACAGAGTCAGCCTCTTGCCTCCCCAACTATCTGGGTCCTCATTTTACCCACCTCGGAAGGACGGAAGGCTGAGTCAACCTTGGTGAATCTGGTGAGATTTGAACCGCCGAACTGCAGCTAGCAGTCATCTGAAGTAGCCTGCAGTGCTGCACTCTAACCACTGCGCCACCTCGGCTCTAGATTGTGAACCGGGCAACTTGGGACGGCGACCCCACCGGACTACCCTCCCTCAACTCCCTGGCTAGCAAGGGGTGTTGGGAGTTGTAGTTCGGCAGCTCTGGAAAGCAAAACTGACGTCGTTCCAAAATACCTTTCTTTTATGTCCGTAGTTGGGAGGGTGCCGGAGGCAAAGGGCCTGGTCGAGTGAGGAAAAACCCTTCTGAGGTAGCTCCAGCCTGCAATCCTCTTCTGAAGCCTCGCCAGGCGCCTCTTGGATGATCTACCGGCACCGCCTGAGGCATTAAGGACAATCGTAGAATCATCAAATCATCCGAGGTTTTCTAGTCTACTCTAGTATTTTTTACCCCCTTTACACCAAAAAATCATCAAAAAATCTTTTTAAAACCTGGGAGGGCTGCCAATGATTTGGGAGCCACATGGGTCCTAGAAGTGGCCCCTATCCCCCCCCCCTCGGAGCCTGTTCTGACTTAGGCGCCCTTAAAAAGCAGGAAGCAGAGTCTTGGTCCCGGCGAAACCTCTTTTATTTACACGACTGTGAATTCCTTTCATTCACAGTCAGCAAGGCCTGTCCAAACAGTCTTTCAAAGGAATATTTATCAACCCAGACCTTATCTCGCTTGGATAGCTGCCAGGTAACTAGTTCCCAAACGCAGTACAAGGCAAAACTTGGCACAGAGTCTCTCAAGAGTCACGGAACGAAGGAATTGTTTCCTGCAAAAGCCCATTCCCCATTCGCCCCTCTTTTCTTTCCTAGGGGAGGGGCCAATCACCTCCAAGGTGTGGCTTTACTCCCAAATCGACCCTGCTTTCTGAGTTGTTCTTGTCTTCTGGCAGCTCTGTGCATGCGCACACTGGGAACGGGCTCCAGCTGTTCCTCTGCCTCGCTGCCATCTAGCTCCCTCTCGGCCTCCGACACAGAGCCCTCATCTGAGCTTTCCCCAGCCCCCAGGACTGGCCCATGTTCCTCCCCAACCTCCTCACTGTCTGACTCTGTTGTTGCCGGCGGGCCACAACACTGCCCACATGTTTGCAAAGGATACAGGCCAGTAGTCCGGTGAGCAACGCGGAGACGTTCAGGAGGAAGGGAGAACGCGGGGACAGGATCTCCCCGAGGCCGAACAGCAATCCGGCCAGCAGAGCCACGGTCAGCCACCCCGAGCGCTTTCCGTGACAGCCCAGCAGAGCCAGGTGGACAGGGATGTAGCCGCTGACGGTGGCCTGCGGTTCAACTCCCCAGAGTCCAGCCAGGAACACGTAGACCAGGGCTGAGACGGCAGCAGAGACCGTGTTGGTCCGGAGGTAACCAAGGGCCCCTTGCTGGAGCTCGAGGTGCCAGCTCAGCAGTGGGAAGAACAGCAAGCTGGTGGCCAGGAGGGAGCCGTTGGCATGGCCCAGGCAGTACGTCACGAGGCGGAAGGCTGCAAGAGAAGAGACCTCGTGCTGTTAACGCCGCTTCCTTTTCTGTCGTTTGTAACACCCCATTTGAGGTGCTCCGTGGGCCCTGAAATAGATTGTGGTTAATTCAGTCGATTGATCAATCAATCAGAATAGAGCGAGAAGGGACCTTAGAGGCCTTCTAGTCCAACCCCCTACTCAAGGAGGAGACCCTATACCAATTTACACAAATAGCTGTCTAGTCTCTGTGATGGAGCGCCCACAACTTCTGGTGGCCAGCTGTTCCACTGGTTAATTGTCCTCACTGTTAGGAAATTTCTCCTTAATTCCAGGTTGCTTCTCTCCTTGACGAGTTTCCAGCCACTGTTTCTTGTCTTGCCTTCTGGTGCTTTGGAAAATAAGTTGACCCCTTCCTCTTTGTGACAGCCCCTCAAATGCTGGAAGACTACTAGCATATACCCCCAGTCCTTCTTTTTCTCTAGACTGGCCATGCCCAAATCCTGCAACCGTTCTTCCTATGTTTTAGTCTCCGGGCCCTTCAATCATTCTAGTTGCTCTTCTTTGCACTTTTCCCCAACGTCTCAACGTCGTTTTTGTAATGTGGTGACCAAAACTGGATGCCGTATTCCAGTTATGGCCTTACTAAGGATGTACAAAGCAGTACTAATACTGATTTTGATTCTACGCCACGGTTTATACCACCAAGGATTGTATTAGCTTTTTCGGCTGCCCATGCTTAAGGGATCGTCCACTGGGACTCCCAAGGTCCCTCTCGCAGCGACGGGTTTTGAGCCAGATCTCGCCTAACCTGTACTTGTAAGCCGTCGCTTAAAAATGCAATGCGACAGAAGCACGAAAGAAATCTGTAAAATTCCAGATGGAATTGCTAAGTATTTGTAATCGGGATGTCCAACCTGGGCACCTTTAAGATCTGTGGATTTCAATGCCCAGAATTCCCCAGCCAGGCAGCCACTTGTTGTGTGGTCCACCAGCAGCCTGTGGAGCTGGCAGCGAGCTGGGGAGGACCATGGACCAGTCCTGGAGTCTGGGGAAGGCCCGGATGAGGGCTCTGCGTCGGAGACAGAGATGGGGCCAGGGCCATCTGGGAGTGATGAGCATGGACTCCAGAGCCCCCAGAGTTGGACAGCAGAGAGGCAGAGGAACAGGAGGAGCCTGTTCCCAGTGTGCGCATGCGCAGAGCTGCCAGAAGGCACAAACAGTTAAAACAAAAGGGACGACTCGGGAGTAAGGCCAGGAGATGATTGGCCCCTCCCATAAGGCTTAAAAGAGCAGCAAAGGCTCTTGGGCTCTCTGTAGGAAAGCAACGTTGCTAAATCTGTTTCCAGTCGGCGTCTCTTGTTTCTGAACTTTGTGGGGCTTTGCCAAAAAAGGCCTTTGGCAGGGTGCCAAAGGAGATAAAGGTTTGTGATAATCCCGAAGGACTTTTTCTGAAGGACTTTGTTTTGGAATTAATTTGGACTAAGCTGGGAATGAAGTCATTCTCAGCTGTTATAATAAAATAGGTTTGTTTGGGACTAATTGTAATGACTAAGTGAGCCTAGGTCACAACACCACTCAAGTATGAGACACCCCATCATCCTTAGCTGGCTGTAATTCAAGGCATGTAAATCCCGGAGCGAGGAAAGTCGTCTTAATACAAGAGAAGTTTCAAAGATGGAGACCAACCTTGCAAAGGGCTACTTAGCAAGCTGGGTGATAAGACTAAATGTTCTCCGACGCCGGTCACCCAGACGACAGTGAGGAGCAGCATCAAGACGGAGGAAGTGATGGGGAGATGCTGGACCCATCTCAGCCTTGGGATGAACATGCCCCCTAGGAGAAGAGAGGGCTGTTATTAATAGAATAGAGGAGTTCAGCCGGTTATTGAAACTTTTATTCCCAATAAAGCTCATAAAATATGTGCTACCAGGGAAGGATGAAGGATCTTGCTTGGATAACTTCTGTGTCCTGCAAAGATCAAGATGTCCATCGTCAACCTGGCACCTTGCTGGGTCCCTGCCATCGAAGGGAAATGGTGGGGGTGGGGGAGGCATTTGGGGCAAATCCACACCTGTGTATCTAATGGTGGGAAATGGGGAGAGGGAGTGGACATGTGAAGACGACCAGAGCTCTTTGGACTGGTTACGTTGGGTGTGAATCTTGGTGGCGCAGTCGTTAAGAATGCACGACTGCCGGCTGCCTGCAATTTGGCAGTTCGAGCATGACCGGCTCAAGGTTGACTCAGTCTTCCGTCCTTACGAGATGGGTAAAATGAGGACCCAGATTGCTGGGGGGAAGAGGCTGACTCTGTAAACCGCTTAGTGAGGGTTGGAAAGTCTAAGGGCTGTTACTATTGCTCCTTCCTTCCTTCCTTCCTTCCTTCCTTCCATCCATCCATCCATGGTGCACAGTGTTAAAATGGAGTGTTGCAGGTTAACTCTGCCGACTGCCAGGTGTTTGAATCTCACCAGGCTCAAAATTGACTCAGCCTTCCGTCCTTCCGAGGTGGGTAAAATGAGGACCCAGATTGTTGGGGGGCAAGAGGCTGACTCTGTAAATCGCTTAGAGGGGGCTGTAAAAGCACCGCAAAACCTTAAGTGCTATTGCTATCTGCAAAACCGCTCGTCCTGGGTGTGAAATTCCAGCAGCCTAAACAACCCCCAGTTTCTCACAGCATCCTTTGTTCTTTTACATCCATGTGTGGGTCTTTCTATCTCGCGACGCCAAGCATTTAATTTTTCCACGGCTTTCTGAGTGCCCCTCATATAGCTTTCGGACCGATCGATCGAAAACTTTTCTCTTCAGGCACAGTGGGGGAGAGCTTGTTAAGTTTGCCAAATGCCTGCCAATCGCACTTAACACGCCGTTCAATTTCCTTTATTGTTATCACCTTCCGCTGAGATCCATTGGCCAAGTTATATGGAGTGGCCTACTACATCTAGTTCTTCTCCAGAGATTAACTTTCTTCCTTCTCCTTCTCTCTAAATTTAAAACATAAATGGTGGCAGGTTTATTTTTAAACCAACTGGCTCTCCTCGCTTTATGAAGCTCTTGTATGTGTCTTTGAAGCTCTTCTGGGTCTTGGGAGAACACCGCGATCATCAAATGTCAACCCACATATCAGGGCAGAATCGAGCATAGCGATTACGCGTCGGTGCGAGCGCACCATTTTGGCAAAATCGCATCGGTTGCACGCTGCACATTTTGCATTGTTTGCTAATCTCCAAAAATAATAAATAAATAAATAAATAAGAGTGGGATCCGTTTAGGACTTACGGCTGATCCGCAGGAATGGAAGACGAGCAGGAACGCAGTGGAGCGTAAATTTGAATTATTTCAGTTCATTCTGTACGTTGCCCTGATCCTAACAAGCAAAATGAAATTTTAAAAAAAATCACATCAGGCGCCAACAGCGAAGACTCGGTGTCCTCTTCCCAACGCAATCGACAGGAGTTGAATCTGACTCAAGAAAGTCTTTGTTTATTTACTTATTAATTTTTTGATTCCATGCCATCAAGTCAGCGCTGACATTTGGCAACTGGACGGATAGATTTTTATCATCGCTCGTTTAATTTTTTTAAATACTCCGTGTGGTTTTTCTCAGTAAAAATACAGAAGCGCGTTCTGTGTGGTTTACCGCTACCTTCTCCCACGTGGTTTTTTTGTTGACAACTTTGCGATCTAGTGTAATTCTGGCCGCGTGACTTCTTACCTGGGTGAAATGGCGCATCGTTTTTGAACTATGCCACCACAAATAGGCTAACTTCTAGAATGCATCCAAAATCTAGGACCCCATGACTTTTTATGGCAGCTTCTGTTTTACTAGCTCATCACTTTAATGTTCTGTGATAATTTCCCAGCCACTCTAGCAATCCCCTGCTCCTTTACTGACCCAGCAAAAAAAGAACTGACTTCATGTGGCTCTTGAAGAAGCAACAATTTTAAAGTGCCTGGATATTTTTTATGGCTTTATGTGTCCTTTCTCTGGTGCGCAAACACACACATGTATCTACTGAATCATACGGAGTAACAGAGTTGGAAGGGACCTCGGAGATCTTCTAGTCCAACCCCCTGCTCAAGCAGGAACGCCCTAGATCATTTCAGACAAGCGACTGTCCAATCTCTTCTTATCACATCCACAACTCCCATCTTTATTCAGGAACTCAAGGTGCAGACATCCTCCGCCATCCTATATTTCTTCACAACAACCCTGTGAGGTTGCTCGGGGTAGGAAGTCCCCGGTGAGTGCTATGCTGCAGATGGAGTAGAAATTAGATCCCTCCAGGGAATACCTCTTAAGGATGAGAGCACAGGCTGCCTAGTTGCAATCATTCATCGCCAGCTGTCATGGCTGCATTCTCCTACCTCACTCCTTGCTTTCTCTAGGTTGCTGCGATGACCTTCACATTTGGATTGATCCTGGTGGGATTATCTACCCTTGGCCTGCACCCAAGGTTCTTCCCTCATCCCACCCAGGAACAGGCCCTACCCACAATCACAGTGAAGCAGCACCGAAGGATTTGAGAGTGTGTTTGTGCGTGCAGAATTGAATTCCTACCCTGCTTTTATATTGGGTTAGGAGCAATTCTAATGTTCGTGTCTCGTATCTTCTTCACAACAGCCTTGTGAGGTAGGCTGGAGAGAGAGAGGGAAAGAGAGAGAGAGAGAGAGAGGAGAGGGAGAGAGACCGAGAAAGAGAGAGAGAGAGGAGAGGGAGAGAGACAGACAGAGAGGGAGAGAGAAAGAGAGGGAGAGAGAAAGAGAGAAAGAGAGAGAAAGAGAGAGAGAGAGGATAGGGAGAGAGAAAGAGAGAGAGGAGAGGGAGAGAGAAAGAGAGAGGAGAGGGAGAGAGGCCGAGAGAGAGAGAGAGGGGAGAGGGAGAGAGACAGACAGAGAGGGAGAGAGAAAGAGAGAGAGGGAGAGAGAAAGAGAGAGAAAGAGAGAGAAAGAGAGAGGATAGGGAGAGAGAAAGAGAGAGAGGAGAGGAAGAGAGACCGAGAAAGAGAGAGAGAGAGAGGAGAGGGAGAGAGACAGACAGAGAGAGGAGAGAGAGAGACAGAGAGAGAGGGGGGGGAGAGAGAGACAGACAGAGAGAGAGAAAGAGAAGAGAGAGAAAGAGAGGGAGAGAGAGAGAGGGAGAGAAAAGAGGGATTGGCCCCAAAGCACCCAGCTGGTTTTCACACCTCAGGGAAGATTAGAACTCATGGGCTCCCTGGTTTAGTCTAGTACAGGTAGTCCTCGACCTACGACCATTCATTTAGCGACCGACAGCACTGGGGGGGAAAAAAGCCACTTGGGACCTTTTATCACACAGATGACTATTGCATCCCCCTGGTCACGTGATATTAATTCAGAGGCTTGCCAACTGGCATGTACTTATGACAGTTGCAGCGTCCCGGACGGGGGGGAGGGGGGGGGGGAAAGTCACGATTCACTTTTGCGACCTTCCGACATGCGAAGTCAATGGGGGAAGCCGCATTCATTTAACAGCTGCGTTGCTAACGTAACAAACGGCAGTGCGATTCGCTGAACGACTGGCGGCAAGGAAGGAAGGAAGGTCGCAGAGCGGGGAGGAGGGGGGCAAAAATTGACTCAAACCAAGGTCTCGCTTAGCAACGGAAAGGTGTTGTGCTCCGTCGTGGCCGTTAAGTCGACGACTCGCTGTAAAACGTGAAAGGCGACCCCCCCTTTTTTTTTTGAGTTCCCCGCGTTCAAAAGCAGTTTACCTGCCGCAGGGAAGGAGGGTGGTTTCGGGAGTTCCCTCGAAAACTGGAATTTAAAAAAAAAACAAAAAACGGATCTTCGGTGGATTTGGGTTCCCGTCCCTTTTGCACATCCTGCCTCTGAGTCACATCGCCCCCCCCTTCCCCCCGCCTGCAATGCAAAACCTCTGCAATTGATTTAAAGCCCACCCACTCCCGCCTTTGCAGCTGTCCATTCTATAGGACGCCCCCCCACCCCCCCAACTTGACGACAACCCACCCCATTCTGCAGCCCTGGAGGCTTGCAAAAAAGAGGGACATTTCCCCACCCCAATTGATTTCACCCTGGTCGAGGGAGAGGGAGGGGCAGGGGGTTGGTGGGGTGGGGGGGATGCCCGGGGGGCCTGTCTGTCTGGCAGCTGATCTGTTTGGAGGCGGCCGGCTTTGCAGCCATTTTGGCCATGCCAGATGCTTGTCCATGCGGGCACGGCTTGGCACATGTTGGAAAGAACGAGGGAGCATCTCGAAAGAGGAAGCAGGGTAGAAGATGCTGGGGAGAGGGAGGGCTCTCCCCCACCCCCACCCCACCCCCTTCCAAGTCTTAAGCAAGCCAACTCTTTGCCAGGGGTTGCAAAGACCCTGCTGGACCCCATTCTGGGGGGAGAGGGGGGCACATACGCAGGTTGGTGTGTGCGTGAGCTTATCTCTTATCTTTATTATTATTTTTTCCTCCACTGAGCCTGGCGTTCTCTTACTACTTCCTTCTTGCTTTCCTACACCCGTTTCACCAGTCCATTGACAGGCTCCAGCAAATTCATTGGAGTGAGAAGCCGGCCGTCTCTGACAATCTCTTAACAAACCACGATACGGGGGTCCTTTCTGGAGGAAGAGGAAAGGCCGCCGAACTTCAACCCAACCGTTGGTGTCTTTAAGGAGAGGCCGGTTCTCCATCCTGGAGGCCAAAGTTGAGGTTTTGCAACAAAACCGGTTCGCTAATGGCTTAAGCTACGATTTGTTGGATGTTGGGTGGCTGGCTGGATTCACACACACACACACACACACCCCGTGCGAAGCCAAACTCAAAAGAATTATTCTTGGCTCCGTCGGATCCACCGAGGATGCTCCCTGATTACATGAAATTCTGAAATTTTATTTATTGGTTCAACTTGTATGCCGAAATTAAGTTTCACAAATGAAAATGAAGAAATGCTAAAAGCAACCTGCATTTCCCTGAGGAAAGTAGCAGTTCAGAAGAAAAACCACCAAGGAAAAAATCCTGCCCCCGTCAGACAAACGTAGAACAAGAGTTGGAAGGGACCTTGGAGGTCTTCTAGTCCATTTCAGACAAATGGCTGTCCAATCTCTTCTTAAAAGCCTCCAGTGATGGGGCACTCACAACTTCTGGTGGCAAGCCGTTCCACTGGTTAATTGTCCTCACTGTTAGGAAGTTTCTCCTTAATTCCAGGTTGCTTTTCTCCTCAATGAGTTTCCATCCGTTGCTTCTTCTCCTGCCTTCAGGTGTTTTGGAGAAGAACAGAGTTTTGCAAGGGGCCTTGGAGGTCTTCTAGTCCAACCTAGGAGGACCGTAAGCATCCCAGACAAACGTTCTCTTCCTTCAAAACCTCCAGTGATGGAACACCCAGAGTTTCTGAAGGCAAGCTGCCCCCCAATTAACCAGCAGAACAGCTTGCCACCAGAAATTGTAGGAGCTCCATCACTTGGAGGTCTTGAAGAAGAGAATGGACCACCATTTGTCTGGAATGGTATAAGGTCTCCTTGGTTAGTTTCCATCCGTTGTGTTTCTTGGTTTGCTTTTTGGTGCTTTGGAGAATAATTTGACCCTCTTTTTTGTGGCAGCCCTTCAAATACTGGAATCCTGCTCTCATTATTATTGTTCATTGGTTCGATTTATATGCCGCCCTTCTCCAGAGACTCGGGGTGGCTTACAATGTGTTAAGCAATAGTCTTCATACTTTTTGTATATACCTGCTTAGTAGGGCTTTCGGCCCCCCCAAAATGGCGTTCCACAATCCGGGGGCATCCTACCTCGAAAGGATGGAAGGCTGAGTCAACCTTGAGCCTGGTGAGATTCGAACTCACAGTCATTGCAGGCAGCTGGTGCTACTTTAACAGCACTTTAGTCTGCTGCACCACCAAGGCTCTCTCATCATGCCCCCACGTCCTTCTTTTCTCTAGACTGGCCATGCCCAAAATCCTGCAACCGGTTCTTCCTATGTTTTCCTCTCCAGGCCCTTCGATCATCTTAGTTGCTCTTCTTTGCACTTTTTCCATTTTGCAATGTGGGGAGCAAAACTGGGTGCAGAATCCTAGCTATGAGTCCTACTAAGGGTTTACAATGTGTTGTAAATGTGGTGTGGATGGGAGTTTAAAATCCTAAGCCAGGCACCAAGGACAGTACCACCTCCTAATCGAGCCCCCTGCCCTTTTGTGCAAATTGACCAAAGTACAACCCCTCCCATCATCCACCACCCACTCCCCAACCCAATTCAACCCCATTGGCAGATTCCTCCACGTTTTCCCATCCTTCCGCCTCTTGAGCGAGGATCCCTAAGATGAGCCCGGAAGGTACCATTCTAACATCTGGCGCGGGGGGTGGTGATACATCCTAGCGGGAGGGGGGGAAAGACCTACAATCGCACTCTCGCTGCCTTGGCCGGGCTTTTCTCCTCTGTCTTACCTTTATTCTCTTCTTTGAGGTCCCCTCTCTGGTTTTCTTTCCTGGGAAAGAAAGGCGCGTCCGCGGGAGTCTCCCCCCCTCCTCTTCGCCGCGCGGTGGTAGCGTCCCTTGCCGAGGTGTGGGCGGGGGGAGGAAAGGAGGAGGAAGAAAGGCTCGCGCCTGCGCAGTCGCGGGCTGCAGAAAGACCGGGAGGACGTTAGCGAGGAGGAGGAGGGAGGAAGACGGAGGAGCAGGAGGCGGAGAAACGACGCTGACGACGCCGAAGCGGGACAACCAGGCAGCGCCGGCGACGACGACGACGACGACAGCAGCGGAGGGGAGCGCGGCCCAGCGAGCGAAGCGATGGCGTCGACGGGTGAGGCGAAAACGAGGCTGCGGCCTAGTCTGTGAGGTGGGGGGGGGGGGGGGCGGGGAAGAGAGAAAGGCGGCGAGGGCGCCGGCGAAGTGCGCAGGCGCGGGGCCTTGGCGCGGAGGGCGCATGCGCAGTGCGAAAGCCGCGCTGCCACCGGGCCTCGTTGCTCCATTGAACGTAGGGGGGGGGGGGGGGAGGGGGGGGGGAGGAGAGGCGGAGGGTGGAACAGCCGCGCTATTCTCCCTCCCTCCCTCCTTCCCCATCCCTTCTTTTAATGGACTCCAATGGACTGATTTTATTTATTTATTTATTTTATTTTTTCCAGGCTTTTTTAAAATTTTAACCTCTTGCTGGCTTTTGCGCCCTTCCTGTGCTTTTTTCCCCCTTCCTTTTCCCGTTTTTAAAGACTTCCGCCTCTTGATTCTACTTTTTAATCTGTTGCTTTCCCTCCCCTCTTGCTCTTTTTTGCTCCTTCCTGCTCTTTTTTCTCGCCCCCACCAGTGTTTCTCAGCCATTTTAAGACGACTGTAGGACTACAACTCCCAGAAGGCAGTAGGGCTGCAATTTAAGATGGCGGTAGGACTACAACTCCCAGAATTCCCCAGCCAGCCTTGGGAGTTGGAAAGTCCTACCGTCTTAAAAAGGGCCGAGGTTGAGAAACACCGCTCTTATTTACAGGTAGTCCTCGACTTAACAACAATTCATTGACCGTTGGAGGTGGCGCTGCCAAGAGTGACTGGTGACCGTTTTTCACACTTAACGACCGTTTGCGGCATCCCCCCTGGTCAAAATTCAGACCCTTGGCTCTCAAGTTTATGACGGTTCCCTTTTGTGACCTTCTGGCAAGCAAATGATTACAAATAATTAATAATTATATATACCGTTATCTCCAATTATAGGAGCCAGATTCATTTAACGACCATGTTACTAACTCAGCAACTGCACTGATTCAACGCCTTTGGCAAGCAAGGTTGTAAAACGTGGCAAAACCTAAGTGTTTCACTTAGCAACAGAAATTTTGGCTCAATTGTCATAAGTCAAGGACTACCTGTATTAGAATCACACTCTGGTTTAGGTCGTCCACCCCCCTTTTTTTAAATTTCTCAAATGGAAAAACTGAAATTTGGTTCATAGAGTGACCGGCCTGAAATCATTGGCTCTTTTTAGGGATGATTCTGCTCTTTCCTGGAGATTCTTACATGGCCTCCCTTTATTTTATCTTCTGTTGCTCTTCCTCTTTGCTCCCAGCTCTGTTTCTGGCCCCTTTGATCTTCATCTTGTAAACATTGCTGAATATTTTCTCCCTGCACGAGTCTCTTCTGCTGCTGCCTGTCTTTACTCCAGCTTCGCAACTTTGAGACGTGCGAAATTCAACTCCCAGAATCCCCCTAAGCAGCATGGGAGGGTGGAAGTCCATGCATTTTAAAGTTAGTGAAAGTGATTTAGACTAGGATTGGATTTTGATTTTACTGCTTTCAGTTTATGCTGGAGCTGACCGATGTTTTACATTCTTCATTATTAAAAATGGTTTACAAGAAAAGCAATATAGCTGTATCTAAAACACAAGACAGTCAACCAAGTTTTTATTTCTTTAAAGGAAACAGATGTGTTAAAATGAAACCTCATTTTTAATCAGGGAAATACATTGTTCTTAAAATATTCTTAGCAATGCCTCCCCCCCCCCTTTTGTTGCTCCAAGCAACCAGTGGTAGCAATTTACATCTAGTTTAGAAAAGTTAAAAGATATAATTTGCTAAATTCCAAGGTGGCAGAACATTATTTACTTTTGCTGCAGCTGATAATGGCTCTACTCTGAAATTTGTCCTGAGGGTATAAAAAAAAGGCAGTTCAAATATATGTGTATAGAGCATAATCCAATCACAGCTCTGCATTTTAAAAGGTCAAGATCAATAGTACATTTGGAAATAAGCCACTGCACCATATTAGTGAGCAGGTTTATGATCAAGCTGAAAAGTCTGTTAATTTCAGTTGGAGACTTAAGGAATAAGATTTGTTTAGTTTCTTTCCTCACTGAGACTTTGAAGTGGTTTGGCTGTTACGCTTATACAGGTAAAAGAATTATAAGGTGCTTGTGAAGGTTACCTGGGTAGAACATGTAAACACATGTATATTTTAGTAGTATATGCCAAAAAAACAGCTTATAGTTCTTTAAATAAAGATTCCATTTTGAATGCTGCTAAACCACATAAAATACAATAATATCCCTTATGGAAAATGAAAAACCAAACATGGAATGAAAACAGATTTTACTGTTGATTAGAAAATATTTTACCTAATAAAGCAGGAAAAAATATTTGAAAATAGTATTTTTTTTTTTTATTTGATTTATATGCCGCCCTTCTCCGGAGACTCAGGGCGGCTTACAGTGCGTTAAGCAATAGCCTTCATACTTTTGTATATTTATACAAAGTCAGCTTATTGCCCCCACAGTCTGGGTCCTCATTTTACCCACCTTAGAAAGGATGGAAGGCTGAGTCAACCTTGAGCCTGGTGGGATTCGAACTTGCAGTAATTGCAAGCAGCAGATGTTAATAGATGTTAATAACAGGGTGCTTTAAACCACTGTACTACAGGCTCTTGCCTGTAGAGTATGTGTAGAGATGTGAGGTGGTTTTTTGTTTTTGTTTTTTTGCTAGTCATGGCACTGTATTTGCAACTAAGTGAAAAAAAGTTGCTTTGTGGAATGGAAATCATGTTAGTCTGTCACAAAGTTAAATCTATTTTTGGCTTATTTGATCCCATATGTTCTTTTTTACCAATGCCCCCCAATCAAACCCTTGATTTGAAATTGGTTTATAAATCCCAGCTCGTTTGATGTGCCAGATCCAGAGAACTGGATCTAGAATCCCGGATTTTCATGCTTCACTGTGTTGCAAAAATGTGTGGAGGTTATGTGCCTCCAATTCTGTTGGCCATATTTTTTTCATAGCTAGTTTCTCCCCAAATAGGAAGAAAAATAAAATCACATTCTTCCTTCTCAAAATCAAGCATATAGAAAGTACCGCTTATGTGAATGCAAGTTGGCAGGATATTGGATAGATGCATAGCTACAAAACATAAAATTGATAACAATTCTCAAGCACATGCTTTACAAAAAATTCTGGAAGAAAACAACCTGCATATATCAAAACTAAACACAACACCCAAATTGACTACCCAAGATACAGTAGAATTTGGTTTTGTTCGTTGAACATTTTAGCTTCACATTAAAAACCAAAATTTAGAGTCTGACTGCATTATATAAATTGCATTTTGCTTCTGTAATGGTAATTTTTTTTAATCGGTCCATCTTCTGATGACTATTAGCACAAGGTTTTTTCTCTCAGGAGTTCTTACACCTTTACTCTGAAATGAAAAAACTGGATTTTAGATTGAGTTGGTTTTATAGTGATTTTTTTCACCCTTACTCTTGGTTTTGTCTTCTTACCATCTGCAGATTATAGTACCTACAGTCAAGCAGCTGCCCAGCAGGGGTGAGTTTTTCTATATATAGTAATGTTACATAAATTAAAAAAAACTTGGATTAGAGTTCTAAAGTATTATCAGTTTTGTCATTGCAAAGTTGCATTAGGAGCTTTGCTTTTACTTTACATCAGAAGCGATGCATTTTGCTGCTTTTTAAACCGAGTTCTTTTGTTTTATAAACCTTCCAATATCTCCTCTTCTTTTCATAGCTACACTGCATATGCGGCTCAACCAACTCAAGGATATGCACAGACCACCCAGGTAAAATGCAACCACCAGGATAACAATAGAAACCCTGACCAGTTTGAAACTTTAACAGATTTTCTAGGATTAAACAACAAGCTGTTAAATTGGAAAGTGCCAACCTCGTCTCTGTTCACAAAAATACCCCCCTTGTATGGGCGGTCTTAGGAAAGAAAATGCCAAAAGCCCATGAAAAATGTTGGCAAGCTTTCTGTAACAGCCACTTCAATCTCTCCTGATTGAAGTGTTCTTTTCAAACAAGCTTTTGTGTTTGGTTGGTCGTTTGCTTCCTTGCAGATGTTTCATTACCCAACTCGCTTGATGACGTTACCTAGTTGGGTAATGAAACGTCTGCAAGCAAACTTGGGACAGTTCAATTCTGAGCTGCAAAGATTTCTTTCCTGTCGAAAATAGGTTTTATGATACATGGAATATAGAGGCACTAACTCATTAGGGTCACTGTTGTGGGAGAAAATGGGAAGGAAGGGTGCATGTGTGGCCTTGAGGTTCTCAGTGAGAGGCACAGGGTAACATGTCCACTATGCCGCCCTAAAGAGTCTGTATATTTCGGAGTTTTTATGTAAATGTACGTTTTATATCTAAATACGTTTCTAATTGTTGATGCTACAGGTAGTCCTTACTACAGTTCACTTAGTGACTTTTCAGAGTTACAAAGGCACTGAAAAATATGATTTAGGACCGTTTTTCACACTTAACCGTTGCAGCAACACTCCCCCCCCCCCCCCCCCCCCCGGTTACTTGATCAAAATTCAGCTGCTTGGCAACTGGCTCATATTTATGACTGTCGCAGTGTCCCCTGCAAGGTCATGTGATCCCTTTTTGTGGCCTCCTGACAAAGTCAGTGGGAAAGCCAGATTCACTTAACAACCGGGTTACTAATTTAACAGCTGCAGTGATTCGCTTAACAATTGCGGCATCATAAAATGGGGACAAAATTCACTAAAAGTGTCTCACTTTAGCAACAGAAATTTGGGGCTCCATTGTGGTCGTAAATCGAGGACTACCCAGATTAAAAACAAACATTAAAACGTTTTAAATGTTTTAACAAAATACTTTTTTAAAAAAAAGTTAAAAATGACAATAGCATTGAAAACTAATGATACTAAAATTCACTGAAATAACCCCCAAAGAGCAACTAACTTAGTGGTAACATTTAATCTTTTTCCTATATTTGCCATTTTGACTCTTTGAAACCCTGGCAGGAATAAGGGGGTTAGCTACCTCTGAATAGATGATGCTATGCTCTGTACAGTGAGGCATTTATATCTTTGAAGCTCCGTTCCCATACATGCTTCTTGGGAGTCGTCTTCATCAAAACGTGCGGATCGTGTTAGAAATAAAAATACCAAAGTTGTTTATACAGGCTTGGCTCTTAATTGCTGTTTACAAGCAAGAGAAATGCTTTTGCTTAGCACTTCAGTATTTTAAAGAAACACAGCGTACTGCAGACATCCCAAAGATGCTTCTTGCAAAAGACAACTGGACTTTTCTGGGTGGGGGTGGGGGTGGGGGTTTCCTTTGAAAACATTTTACTTCTCAACCAAGAAGCTTCTTCAGTTTTAAGTAAGCTTCTTGGATGAGGAAGAAAATGTTTATTTAAAGGAAGAAAAAACCCCCCAAGAAAGTCCAGTTGTCTTTTGCAAAAAGCACTTTGGGACATCCATGACCTGGATGATTTGAGAATCTCCATAAATATTATGCTGCAGAGTCGAAAGAAAATGACGAGAGAATTTGAGGAGATTTTAGGGTGGAGAAAAGTAAGAACAGATCACTTTTGCTAAATGTTAGTTCTGGGCTAAACGAAATCATTAACTTGAACTATCTGCTAATGTACCATAATTGATTTTTCCTCTGTAACGTCATCCTGGCAAAAGAGAATGAATTGGGCTTATGGGGGAAGCCCTGAAAATTTCTTGACCACCAACTCTATACCTGTTTCTCTTTTTCCCTTGGGTCTCGCGGGTATTGGTAATGATACCAATGATGAGATGAGATGATTCAGTTGTTCCGACTGACTTGAGGATGTTTCAAAGTAGGAAATGGGATGGTGTAACCTCTGACATGCCCACACCTAAGAATTACAATCAAAAAAAGTAAGATCCTCACATCTGTTCTTGAGTGGCGTAGTTTTAATATATTCCTTGTTGCCAGCAGGCCTACGGACAGCAAAGCTATGGCACGTATGGGCAACCCACGGATGCCAACTATACCCAGGCTCAGACCACAGCTACCTACGGGCAGACTGCATATGCGGGTTCTTACGGGCAGCCTCCAACTGGTGAGCACATCTGTTTTCAGTCACTCTTGTCCAGGTAGTCCTTGACTTACAACAGTTCGTTTAGTGACCGTTTGAACAACGGCACTGAAAAAAATGACTGTTGAAGCATATCCCCATCGTCTCCTGACCAAAATTCAGGCGCTTGACAACTGACTCATATTTACGACGGGTGCAGTGTCCAGGGGTCATGTGGTCCCCTTTTGTGACCTGATGAGCAAAGTCAACGGAGAAGCCTGATTGACTTAACAGTAGCAATGACACTTAGATTTCGATCCCGCTTCACAGCCCCTTTTAAGGGGTTTCCAGAGTCGGCCCATCGCCCCCAACAATCTGGGTCCTCATTTTACCGACCTCGGAAGGATGGAAGGCTGAGTCAGTAGCAACAGCGCTTAGACTTATAGACCGCTTCACAGTGTTGCATAGCACTCTCTAAGCGGTTTACAGAGTCAGCACCTTGCCCCCAACAATCTGAGTCCTCAACCACGTTACTAACTTAACAACTGCAGTGGGGAAAATTACTTCACTGTCTCACTTGGCAACAAAAATGTGGGGGCTCAATTGTGGTCGTAAGTCGAGGACTACCTGTATTTATTTATTTATTTATTTATTTATTTGGGACGGGAGAGAGAACGATGCCGCGGATCAATTGGCCGTTCAAGAAAGATTGGGGCTATTAGTCCTCACCTAATTGAGATGCTTCTGAAGGCTAGCAAAAAAAAAAAAGTGGCTCCTTGCGAATGAAACATTCCTGGGTGTTCTGAGACTCTAGAACTTCCCCCCCCCCTCTTGTTTCGAGGAAGTTTATTGATTCATTCATTTATTATTTATTAATTCAATTTGTATGCCGCCCTTCTCCGAAGACTCAGGGCTTAAAGTTAGCTTAAAGCGTGCTTGCGTGTTCTGCTGAAATGCCCTCTTACTTTTTGTCTCGTGCTTTCCACAGTAGAAGGGACCAGCACAGGTTTGAATCTCCTGCTCAAATTTTGCATGGGAAGTGCCGTCCATTTTGTCCGAACGTTATGGTGTTCACCTTTTAGGAGTTTTGAATTTTGGCAGCAAAAACCTGCAGCGTGGTCGTACAAAGGCCCATTTGGCGGTTTGCTACTCCGATTAGAAAGGCCACGTTTCTATAAAAAGGGCCATTAATCAGTTCTTTCCGGCTGCTGATAAAATTATTTTTAAAAAAAAACAAAAAAAACCCCTCAGCTGTGGGAAAAGACCATTTGGCTTAACTCTTGCTTTTCTAGTTTCCTAAAAGGGTGAGCAACATAATAAGGCATCTTTCAATTGTTACATCCCTGCACGTTTCATTTGACCGATCGCTCCTCCAAAATGTGTTATCGACATTCAACGTTTTGTAAACGTCCTGTAGAATACTTTGCTTGGGATCCGAATGCTACATGTTGATATTGCAAGAAGATTGCCTTTTGAAGGATGGGCCGAACCCCGTTGAAATTTCGGTGCATGCAAAAACACTGTGAAAAACACTTCTTACTCCCTTTCTAAGTAGCATGGTTCCCCCCCACCCACCCTCCCCCCTTGTGCTCGAAACCTGCGTTATCATGGTTAGGGCTTTTAAAGAGAAAGAGGGCAGAGGTTTCAACAATGCAATTTATGACGGAAGCACTTCAGAATAACTTGGAAGGAACCTTGGAGGTCTTCTACTCCAACCCTAAACCATTACAGACCAATGGTGGTCCAGTCTCTTCTTAAAAGCCTCCAGTATTGGAGCAACTACAGGAAGGAAGCTTTTCCATTGAGAGGCTTTTCTTCTCCTGCTCCACAATTGGGCAACTAACTGTACACTGCATTTGTCCCAGCAAGCAATTCCTGTCTCGTTTTCAGAATGGTACCTTCAGAATTCCGGCACATTTCCTCTACTGTAATACATTGCATGGTTCTCTCTTGTTTTCACATAAAATATGAACAATTTTTTTAAAAAAAAAACCTTTTAATTGTGGAAATGAGGAAAGTTTATATCATTGTTTCTCCGCTGGTTACCTTGAAATGAAACTAGCGATAGCTCACAAGGCAGTTCTTTAGTAATTGGCTTTTGAAAGCTGGGTTGTATAATAACTAGCACCACCCGTGGCCTCTTAGGTAGCAGCAGGAGAAAATACACTGCCTTAAATACCTTTTTATACATTGGATGGCCTTCCCGCAAATGGTTTTCAGCTCCCCGGATTCCTCGACAGTTGTCAATCCTGATTAGGGAATCCTCTGGTCTTTAATTTAAGACTTCCTTGATCTCAGATTAACGTTATTTCAGGTACCGTAATATCTATGTTTGTACAGGTAGTCCTCGACTTAACAACCTTTCGTTTAGTGACGTTACAAACGGACTGAAAAAAGTGACATAGGACCATTTTTCACACTTAACGACCGTTGCAGCATCCTCTTGGTCACGTGATGCAAAATTCAGCTGCTTGGCAACTGACACAGATTTATGACAATTGTGGTGTCCCGTGATCAGGAGTTTGCAGCCTTCCAAAAGGGGAAGCGAGATTCCCTTAACAACCATGTTACTAACTTAACCACTTGCAGGGATTCATTTAACAATGGCGGCCAAAAAAAGGTTTTAAAAGGGGGCCGAATGTTAAGAAATGTCTCGCTTAGCAAGAGAACTTCTGGGGGGGGGGGGGGCCACAAGTCAGAAGTCAGGGACTGCATGTACAATTTGACAGATAACAAGAAGCACCACAGTTTTACTCGCTTACTTTCCAGGTTATACCACCCCAGCTGCCCCTCAGGCTTACAGCCAGCCCGTCCAAGGGTACGGCACCGCTGCTTATGACACCACGACTGCCACCGTTACTACCACACAGGCTTCCTATGCCGCCCCATCTGCTTACGGCACTCAGCCAGCTTATCCTACCTATGGACAGCAGCCAACAAATACTACCGCTGCAAGGTAAAGTACGGATTTGGTTGGGTGGTGGTGGTTTTTTTAAGTTCGTATCGTGCCTCTGTTCTGCTTTTTTTCCTTGGATTCCAAATGCAAATTACTTCCCTTAATTATTCTCCAGTCTTCTCTGCCCCTTCTCCATTAAAGCATAAAGTGAAGCAGATCACGTATAAGATTCACTCTTGTGTTGGGTGGAAAGATATCTGTACTCTGGATTTTTTAAAAAAAATAGTTTGCCTTGGTGATTGGGGCAGATTGTTATCTTGGTTCAAGGCCAGTTACTAAGAGCTACAGACATGCCTCCCTCCAACACACACACACAGAATAAGAGAGCATAGGTAGTCCTCGTGGCCATTCGAACAAAATGACTTACGGCTGTTTTTCACACTTGTGACTGTTGTAGCATCCCCACGGTTAACGTGATGAAAATTCAGACACTTGGCAACCTGTTCACATTTATGACGGTTGCAGGGTCACCTAATTCCCTTTTGCAACCTTCTGGCAGGCAAAGTCAGTGGGAAGCCAGATTCACTTAACAACCATGACAAGGAAGGTTATAAAAAAGGTAAAGGTTCCCCTCACACATATGTGCTAGTCGTTCCCGACTCTAGGGGGTGGTGCTCATCTCCGTTTCTAAGCCGAAGAGCCAGCGCTGTCCGAAGACGTATCCGCTGGCATGACTCAACGCCGAAGGTGCACGGAACGCTGTTCCCACCAAAGGTGGCCCCTATTTTTCTACTTGCATTTTTTTTTTAACGTGCTTTCGAACTGCTAGGTTGGCAGAAGCTGGGACAAGTCACGGGAGCTCACCCCGTTATGCGGCACTAGGGATTCGAACTGCCAACCTTTCAATCGACAAGCCACTGAGCCACTGCGTCCCTTAGAAGAATGGGGCAAAACGCACTTAATAACTCTCTCGCTTAGCAACAGAAATTGGCTTCATTGGGGTCATAAGCTGAGGACTACCTGTAGCCTTATGGATGGTGGTTTTGCAGAATTTATGTTTTCTCTCCATATATATATATATTAAAAAGAGACTTTGAAACTGAAGAATTATAAAAAGAGATAACTGCATTGTGAAAGAGGAAAGTGCTTTTTTTTTTTTTTACAGCTTGTTAACATGACGTGATAGCCAGTTCTTTACCTGAAAAGCAGGGAAGAAAGCTTTGTATAAAATACGCTTCTGTTTCTTGATTTCTCCATTTAGACCCCAGGATGGCAGCAAACCTACAGACACCAGCCAAGCTCAGTCTAGTTCAACAGGCTACAGTCAACCGAGCCTAGGATATGGCCAGAGTAACTACAGTTATCAGGTTCCTGGAAGTTACCCAATGCAGCCGGTGACTGCACCTCCAGCCTACCCACCAACTAGGTGAGCCTTCACAAATCCTGTCCTCCCTCTCTCCGTGTTTGGTTTCTGCTGGATGAAACGTCCTAGGATTGGAGGATGGTCTTTTTAACAAGAAGCATTGAAGCTGATGTCCCTTCTGAAGTTTACACTATCCTGGACCTTTGGTAACCGAAAATTTAAATGTCTTGGATAGTGATTGTCAACTTGCAAAGCTTTCAAGTTGCCGTGAGCAGGAGGGAGGGAGAACTGATAGAGCTGACTGATTTCCATAACTGAAGCTACATTCCACAGATGCTTTCTTACCGCAATCAGTAGGAGGGTGTTGGGTTTCACAGCCAGCCAAAGTGGTTAATTGGAGAATGCGATTTATCACATGGCCAGGGAGGAGGGGAGAGACAGGGTCACAGGGGAACGTAAATCTACGTGAGATTAGTTCTAACTGCATCCGAACATTTGGATCCGTCTCCCACAGAAAAGAAAACACCGGGAGCCACAAAACCCTTTGACATCTAAAATGAAGATAACGCTGCATATATCGGGGGTTTTTTTTACCTTTATGCTATGTATAAAAAAACCGATAGCGTGTTGCATTTATAAAATCAGTGAATTGCTACAGAGAAAACCAATTTTTATTTCTGCATGCAACAAAAACATTTTGAACTCCGGGAAAAAAAAAAAGATGGCTTGAAAAGCTCAATAAATCACGTGCCAGCGGGTGTCGTACATTGGCAGTTGTGACACATATTTTAAGTGACAAGGGAGCCCCAGCAGAGGGATGAAAGAGCCACACGTGGGTTGCAGACCCCTGAGCTAGGCCATCTTTTAAGTCCCCTTCAAAAACTTTTCTCTTGTTTTAACCGGTAGCTGCTTTCCTGTGCTTTGCCATGTCTTTTCAGCTACTCTTCCTCTCAACCAAGTAGTTACGACCAGAGCACTTACTCCCAGCAGAGCACCTACGGGCAACAGAGTGGCTATGGCCAACAGAGTAGCTATGGGCAACAAAGCAGCTATGGGCAGCAGCCTCCCACCAGCTACCCACCTCCCACTGGATCTTACAGCCAGGCACCAAGCCAGTACAGTCAGCAGAGCAGCAGCTATGGGCAGCCAAGTAAGTAACACCCTCCTCTCTCTCCTCCTTCCCCTCTCCCGACCTTTCAGTCCAAGGTCCCCATTTCTGATACAAAAGTAGTCCTTGCCTTACGACCACAGTTGAGCCCAACGTTTCTGCAGCTAGGCAAGAGAATTGTAAAAAAAAAAAAAAGGCCTCATTTTACAACCTTTCTTACCACAGTTGTTAAGTTAGTAAGGCGGATGTTAAGTGAATCGGGCTTCCCTGTTGGCTTCGCATATCAAAAAAGTGGCAAACCATGACCACCCCTACCACACCACCACCGTCAATAAGTACATGCCAGTTGCCAAGCCGCCTCCAAATTTTGATCGTGTGCGACCGCGGGGGATGCTGAAACGGTCATAAGTACGAAAAGGCAGCCTTCCGTCGCTTTTTTCCCCAGCGCCGTTATCACTTCGAAACGAGTTAAGCCATTAAACCGGAACGGTTGTAAGTCAAGGACTGTTTCAGTTAACGGCTAATTCTGAACGGTTCCGTTCCTCTCTTAAAAAGAGATCTCTCTTCTCCTGCCAGATCCCAACTGCGAATCTTCTTGCTTGCCTTTTAAATCCAGCGTTCCAGTTGTTTAGGCTTGTTCATGCCATATCGCTGATGAGAGAAACGTAAAAAGCTTGTCAGGTTTCTGCTAGAGGTTTCGGTCTCGCCCACCAAAGGGAGACCCCTCCCGTTCTCTGTGGAGGTTTCTGCCCCTTGGAGAGGAGCCTCTCGTGTAGTTCGAACTTACTCACCGTAGTAGCAAAAGGGATGCTTCTTTAATTGGGGTTGTTGCCAAGCCTTAGCATCAAGCCAGCCGGTAGAGTTCGCAGAGTCTTACTTGAAGTTCCGCAACCGTCTCGGGGGTCTTGCCGAGGCCCGCGTCCCGCGTCCTTAATGCTGTGTGAATTGTTCCTTAGGTTCATTCCGCCAAGACCATCCCAGCAACATGGGTGTGTATGGCCAAGACTCTGGAGGCTTTTCTGGCCCAGGAGAAAGCAGGAGCTTGAGCGGCCCTGAAAGCAGGGGCAGGGGCAGAGGGGGATTTGATCGTGGAGGCGTGAGCAGAGGTGGGCGGGGAGGAGGAGGCCGCGGCGGAATGGGGTAAGAGTAAACCTTTTTCTTCCTTCCTTCCTCTCGTTAATTTGATTTTAAACCCTTGTAGGGTGGTATGCGGCATCGAGAAGAGCTGAAAGATGCCAGAGCAAAATGGCCTCTTTATTTATTTCCTCTCTCTCTCTCTCTCTCTCTCTCTCTTCCCATGGAGGAGTGGTTGTTAATAGCAAGGAGCTGTTATCGCTCGTTAATCCGTGGAACAATCTCCTTAAGGGGAAAACTAGGCGCAGGATGTATTTTCCCTGCGGCGATGATGGGGAGCCGGGTCACGAGAGGGGATTTGGGTGTCTCTAAATTAATGAAACTTTCAGCTGCCTTCCACGCGGAACAGAGTCGGGGCGGGGAAACCTCCTCTGTGGGTTGAACACACACATACCCCCCCACTTTTCCAAGGTGGTCTGCATGTTAAGCCTTTGGTGGTCCTGGCTGGGTTTTGTTTTGCTGTTTCAGGTATATGTACTAAGGTGCCCCCCCCACCCACCCCTCCCCACTGCTTTTTTTGGTATAAATCCTTCCCTCGTCCTAGCTCTGTTTGCTGTCGGCCATAGCTCCTTGAGTTAGCGGCAGAGCTGCGTGGAAGCCTCGGCCACTTTCTCAAGCCCCACAATGGCTCTGGTGTGGCCATCGCCTTCGTGCCAGCCATGCCCTTAAAACGGTCCCAACGAAGCCCAGAGATCTTGAGTCTCCCCCCCCCCCCTTCCCCAAAGGAGCTTTTCAGGTATCCCTAAATCAAGTTCCCGGCCATTTCCAGCGATGGCGGGATCTGATTTGGGAAGCTCGTGCCGTCCGTTCTCGTTTGCCCCCGTTGAGTGATTGATTGATTTAAGGTTTTAAAAAAAAAAGAGAGACACGGTGGTCGATCGAGGGTCTTTTGATAACTGAAGGTGTCATTTATTGTGTGTGTGTTCTACCCACGTATGCCACGCTACGCAGAGGGGTCCACTCGGCAAACAGATTGGATTAAGGGACCACAGGCTGGCGGGTGGGAAGGAAAAGAGTCCCAGTTGTTATCACACCTAATGCGACACGCATCTTCCCAGCTCCGTTAGGTCTGATAACGCGCATAAACCAAAGCGTCCCTCTGCATAGCTGAAGCACCGACGAGTCCAAATGGTTTGAAATCTTTCTATTGCTCAGTTAAATCGCTTGATTTTTATGACTTCAAAACCAGCTCATTTTAATGAACCCTTAACCCTGCTGAAGAAAATAACCCTTGCGGATTGGCTTAAGTGGAAAAGGGCTCCGTAGTTTTATATGTAAACTATTTCATTTGTTGGGTGTTCCTAGATGTGTTTTAAAAGTAAGACGTAGACACTTGAAATGGCCATCACCACATCTCTCTCCTCCCCTTCCCCCCCCTCCCCCCTTTTCTTTTAAATCTCAAACTCACCTCTAGCCTTTTTTAACCACAGGGCATCCCAGTGTCTTCAGGTTCATTCAGGTGCCCAAAATGCCACTTTAAAATTGAAAATTGGAAAGGGAGGGGGTTGCCCTTGCTATTGGCAGTAGGAAAACCGCACCTCAGAGCTGGCCCGGTGATGTCAGCCCCAGGGTTGGTGCGGGGTCCCTGGCTCCCGGTGTGGTGATGCATTTCAGTCTCTATCCTGCAAGGTAAGGAGCCCGATGTTCTTAACATGATGCCCTTTTTTTTTTCACTGCCTCAGTATTTTTATATTTTCACTGGCTGTTAAACATGGAAACTTTTTAACATGCTTTGTCGCATTTATATGCTACAGGTTACAAAGTGAGATCCTTGTATACACTTCAGTACTTAAAAAGTACCCGTATTCAGTACTCAGCCGGCAGCATAATGAAAAGTGGGACTAGACACGGTGTCCATATGGAGAGGAAAAATATATATATATATATATACACCTAGAATATTTTTAAACCAAATGTGTACAATTGTATAAATGGAAACCTTCTGTAACTTTGGTAACTGCATATAGTATTTCATGTTACTTAGAAGGGGAGGTGTGATAACTTTAGAATTGTGTAAAATTAAAAGTGTAAAACATCTGTTAAAAAAGGGAAGGATTACATATATGGTGTGTACTTTGGGAAAGAAGGAAAGCTGCATGCATCAGCTTGGAAATGTGTTTATTAAATCTTTTATGGGTTAATGATGCAATACTTGCTCACCGTTAACTGTTCTTCTCCCTCCTTTTTCTTAAATTCACATTCTTGTCCTTTTAAAAAATCATCACCACCACCCCATTGTGGGCTGATTTGCCCACAAATTGTATTTCACGATTCTAATGCCCTGCATTAAAAAAAAAAAAAACCACAGATACGGACCTTCGTGGAGTTGCGATACGCAAAGTTGCATCCTGAGACCTCAGAATATGGTGTAATTCTGTTAAGACCTCATTTCACAGAGACTGTTAAATCCGATAGAGACCTGAATGTATGGTTTAATGACTTGTCAACTGCATTGTATTCTAGGGTTTGCTGTCTGTTTTTTTTTTGTTTTGTTTTGTTTGTTGTTTTCCCTTTCCTTTTCTTTTTCAACTGTTAATGTTAAAAAGGTTTCCCCATCCAGGAATTTTGGATGATTCTCCCTCTTGCAAGAGGCTGAGGATGCAACTTTACGTTCGCAAAACGAGGAGGGAGTTGACACGAGAGGCTAATGACCAATGTGCCTGTATGCAAGTATTATTTTAAAAAAAAAAACCGAAAGAAAAAGAAAAAAAACGGAAAAAGATACCCCCCCCCCCCCCCCCATCGTTTCCACTTCCTACCGGTAAGCCAAGTATTGCATGGTTAACGTCATTAGCCGTGGAACAGTCCCACTGCTCAAATGTGGTATATCCAGCCCCAGACCAAACCAAAGGTGTGCGTTACGTGTGTAAAGGAGATTTGAACAAGCTGCCCTGAAGAAAAGGCCTAGTGACGAGATGACAGAGACAGACAGACAGACAGATGCAATGTTTTGGATATGTTAGCCAGTGCCCTTCTCCCAGTGAGCCCCAGAGGCTCCAAGCGGGACTGGCTTTTTTAAAGGGAAGGCCTTCATTTCTTCGTTTATCCCCCCAGCAGCGCTGGAGAGCGAGGTGGCTTCAGTAAGCCTGGTGGTAAGTTTTTGAGCAATTACAATGGGATCGTGTTTTAAAAAAAAAAAAAAAATTTAAATAAAGAAATATGCAGCCAGAAAAAAAAACAATTAAAATAATATAATAATAATAATAATAACATAATATTTGTTAGCTTCCTAAACGGTGAAAAATGCCCTATGCAACAGAACTTTTAATGGGTACTGCCGGCAATGCCTTAATGGGTCTTTTAGAAGGTTTTAACCTACGGTGACAGAACAAAAGGGTGTTTAAAAAAAAAAAACAATGAAGGGTTGATGAGGTGTTGAGAGAAACTAATTGGGGAAGGAAATCACTTTTTTCAGAGGCTTTGGCGTTTTAATAAGTAGTAAACCTTGGTAAAACTTGGCAACACTGATTTGACCCAAGAAAAAGCCCCCACCCATCCCATTCCCTTCAGCCACCGTGTGTGTAATAATACCAGGTGATGGTTTTAGAAGGCTGCTAAAACTTGCAAGCCGCAAAAAAATAAAAATAAAGGGTGTTGCATTGCAAAATGGTTTTTTTGTTTTTTTGTTTTTGCAGTGCGGTCAATTCGAGTTTTAACCCACGCCATCTAATCGCGGTTGTAAATAGGTAGTTGTGTGTTTTGTTGGGTAGCAGAGCTCGCGGGGCAGGTACTAACGATGGCTTCTGTGGTTTCTTTTTCCCCCCTTCCGGACGACAGGACACATGGATGACGTGCCAGATCTCGATTTAGGTAACTTGGAAGTCGCTGCTTAAAATGTTTAAAGAGGTTCCTCTTATCATCGTTGGGTTACCCTCCGCAAAGCAGCCTTAAACCTCTCCCATCTGCATCCGTTCGTCTTTTGCTGAAAGGAGAAGGCAGCGTTTGGATAAATGAGGGGGAAACTCTTTCTTGAAGCCCAAAATGGACAGATCAGCCTGTTCCTGCCCTGGAAAGCAGTTGGGTCTCTTTTAGTGCACGGCTCCCAGTGCACCAATCTGTGCCAGAAAGCAGGCCTGCACAAAATTCCATCTCTCTCTCTCTCTCTCTCTTTGTATGTTTACTTGCTCTGTACTTGCCCTTGACTTCACTCTGTTGGCTGAAGTTAGATTAAGCAGCCTTGCTATTTTGAGAGAGAGAGAGAGAGAGATGATAGATAGATAGATGATAGATGATAAAAGATGGATGGATAGGAGATCGATAGATGGATGGATGGATGGATGGAGGTGGTAGGTATAGAAGATAGATGATTGATAAATAGAAGATAGATAGGTATAGATGATAGATAGATAGAAGATGATTGATAAATAGAAGATAGGTATAGATGATAGAGAGGTAGATTTAGATAGAAGATGATTGATAAATAGAAGATGGTAGGTATAGATAGATGATTGATAAATAGAAGATGGATAGTAGGTATAAATGATAGATAGAAGATGATTGATAAATAGAAGATAGATGGTAGGTAAAGATAGATGATTGATAAATAGAAGATAGATAGGTATAGATGATAGATAGATAAATAGAGAGGTAGATTTAGATAGAAGATGATTGATAAAT
>WNWU01000293.1:586348-596977 GCA_012654045.1 Ptyas mucosa
AATTAGAATTAGAATTAGAATTAGAAATGAATAGAATTTTTTATTGGCCAAGTGTGATTGGACACATAAGGAATTTGTCTTTGGTGCATACACTCTCAATGTACATAAAAGATACGTTCATCAAGAATCATAAGGTACAACACTTAATGTTAGTCATAGGGTACAAATAAGCAATCGGGAAACAATATCAATATAAATCATAAGGATACCCTAAACAAGGTTACAGTCATAAGTAGGAGGAGATGGGTGGCGGGAATGATGAGAAGATTAATAGTAATGCAGAGATATCCATGGCAGGACAAACCTGCCTTAAATTTGACTAGCTCCTCCCTCCTCCTCCTCCTCCTCCTCCTCCTCCACCAGCCGTCCGTGTTGCGAGCCCCTCGGGCGCAGCTTTGATGACGCAAGTGAACGTTTCCTTCTTCGTTTCAGGGAAGGAGTTCCAAGGCAGCAAACTCAAGGTCTCCATGACACGGAAGAAACTGCCTCTGAACAGCATGCGAGGAGGCATGTTGCCCCGGGAACCTCGGGGCATGCCTCCTCCTCTCCGTGGAGGTAACTTTGGGGCACCGGGCAAACACAAAGCGGCACGTGATGCCCCATCTGGGGTGGTGGAGCGTCCTTGGACTCACCTGCTGTTGTCTTTCAGGTCCAGGAGGCCCTGGCGGCCCCGGTGGACCGATGGGCCGTATGGGCAGCCGAGGTGGTGACCGGGGCGGTGGCTTTGCTCCGAGAGGGCCCCGAGGATCCCGAGGAAACCCTTCGGGGGGTGGAAATGTCCAGCACCGAGCTGGAGACTGGCAGTGCCCGAATCCGTAAGTCCCATGTTGGTTCTTTCCTCCCGAACACAGTCACATCCCTCTATGGGGCTTCTCTATTGAAAAGGGCCGAGAATAAAAGCAGGAAACCCCCCCCCCCCCCCTTTTCAGGATCATTGATCCCTATACAGTATGTTTGCTGCCCACCTGGGCAGAATATACAAGTAGTCCTCGACTTAACAGCAGTTCGTTTAGTGACCGTCCGAAGTTACGAGAGCACTGGAAGAAGAAAAAAAAGACCGTTTTCTTCCCACTTAACATCCATTGCAGCGTCCCTACGGTCGCGTGATCGAAATTCACCACCTCGGCAACCGACTCGTATTTCTGACGGTCGCACCGTCCCGTGCGATCCTCTTTTCCGACAGACAAAAGTCAATGAGGAAGCCAATTCCACTTAACGGACCACGTTAACTAATTTAAAAACCGCAACGAGTCACCTAAACGGTATCGAGAAAAGTCGGGGAAAGGGCTCAAAATTCCACGTAACGGACGTCTCCCTTAACCACAGAAATTGTTGAGCTCAATTTGCGGTCTTTTAAGTCGAGGACTACCTGTCGTTCATTTTTCATCTGCCTTTACCTGCACAAGTTCCTAGCCGCCCTCCTCCTGTCCTAGAAAAATCAATCCCGTTCTCTGCAGCGGCCCCCTTGCAAAGATTTTACTTGTCCAACTTGCATGCCGCCTTTCTCCGAAGACTCAAGGCGGCTTACAATGCATTTAAAAACCATATATAAAAACATTAAAAATTAAAACATTAAAAACAATTAAAACTCATTCACACCGTTCACGGCCGGATCTCGCCAGATTGCAACAGCGAGATCAACAGCCCCAGCCAGGTCTTCACCGCTTTTCGGGAGGCCAATAGGGTCGGGGTGGTCCGGATCTCAGGAGGTAACTGGTTCCAGAGAGCCGGGGCGGCCACAGAGAAGGCCCTCCCCCAGGGGCCCGCCAGCCGACATTGTTTAGCTGAAGGGACCCAGAGGAGACCAACTCTGTGGGATCTTACCGGTCGCTGGGAGCTATGCGGTAGAAGGCGGTCTCGAAGATAGCCTGGCCCTGAGCCATGTAGGGCTTTAAAGGTAACCAACACCTTGAATTGTGCCCGGAGACCAATAGGGAGCCAGTGCAGCTCGCGGAGAATTGGTGTAATGTGGGTGTACCCACGACAGCTCGCGCGGCTGCGTTCTGGACCAACTGTAGTCTCCGAACACTTTTCAAGGGTAGCCCCATGTAGAGAGGTGAGGGGGGAGGCCTTTGCTCTTGACTGAGAGCGTGCATGCGGGGGCTTTGTTTGTGTGGATCAGGCCAGTTTCTCTCTCCCCCCCCCCCCCCACACACACATAACATGGTCTCTCCCGCCCACCTCACCCCCTCCTAATGGAACCCTGGTCTTTTCTAGGGGCTGCGGAAACCAGAACTTTGCTTGGAGAACAGAATGCAACCAGTGCAAAGCTCCGAAACCCGAAGGCTTCCTCCCGCCGCCTTTCCCGCCTCCAGGTATGCCCCTACTGTCTGTGAGCTGGGGTGGGAGTCGGACTATTTGACACTGATCTCTGCTTATGTGATATTCACAAGGTCCTGGATTCTTGCTCGGAAAGCCGCTGCCACTTAGAGGGCTCATATACGGGACCAATAGTGGTAAGGGTACTTATACAGGTGGTATCTTTTTCCTTCGTTTGTGTATAAAACGCTTCTGGAGCAGTCCCAAGGAGGAGTTGGTTCCACGCAGTGTTTAGGGACAGTAGCCCAGGCAGTTGGAAGCACGGCCCGTGGGCGCATGCTCGGACAGGTGCCCAGGTAGAGAGGAAGCTGCTCTTGAGATTTCGGGGAAGGAGGGGGGAGTTGTTTCTTCCTCAAGAGCTACCCCAGGTTTTACCCCGGAAAAACCTTCTTCTTATGGTGGCTTCTTATTTCCTGCGCAGTGTGTCGATACATAACTGTATCTGTGGCTTCCGACGATTTAAGATCCCTTATAGCAGGGGTGTTCGAACTCAAGGCCTGGGGGCCGGATTGGGCCTGTGGGTTGCTTAGATCTGGCTGCCCTGGAAACAGCGAAGGAGCGGCCCGTGGTGCCTCTGCCAGCGAAAATTGAGCTCGCGAGGGCTGTGCCCCACCTGGCTCCGTTTTCCCTGGCAGAAGGTTGCAGGAGGCTGACCCAGCCGAAAACAAAGTTCCAGAGCCCGTTTTCACTGGCAGAGCACCACAGGTGCCCCCCCAATACGAGTGACATCATGCTGGCCATGCCCAAGCCCCCCCCCCAAGGCCAAACAGAATCTTGATGCGGCCTTCAATGAAATCAAGTTTGACACCCCTGCCTTATAGCAATAACACTTAGACTCATAGACCGCTTTGCGGTGCTTCTCAACCCTCTCTAAAGAGGTTTACAAAGTCAGCCTCTTGCCCCCCCCCCAAAAAAAAAACCATCTGGGTCTCCTCATTTTACCGACCTCAGAAAGACGGAAGGCTTGAGTCATCCTCGAGCCGGTCAGGATCGAACTCCTGGCGGTCCGCAGAAGTAGCTTGCAGTACTGCACTCTTAACCTCTGCGCCACCACCTCTGATTGCAGAGGGGGGTCTCCAAACCCGGCCAACTTGTGGGACTTCAACTCCCAGAATTCCTCAGCCAGACAATGGGTCCTCCCACCGAACACAACTATTTTGTAATCTTCCTTGCAGTCACATGATTATGTCCACCATAATCGGCTGCCCTTGGCAACCGAACTGATTTGCGATGGTTGCAGCTTCATTCTGGGGGGGGGGGGGGGGGGGGGGGGGGTGTCGGGGGTCATAAGATTACCGTTTGTGATCTTTCCAGTAGGCGAGAAACCTACAAGGGAAGCTTAATGACCATGTGAAGTGATTCACTTAACAACTAAGTGGCCTAAAGAAGTCTTCATTAATTTAATTAAATTATTTCAATGTATATGCCGCCTTTCTCCAAAGACTCAGGGTGGCTTACAATACATTTAAAAACCATTATAAAACCATTCATTGGGGCACAAATGCACTTAACAACACCTTGCTTAGCAAGGGAAGTTCCCGTCCCAGTGACGGTTGCAAGTCAAGGACTGCCTGTACCGTAGCCCCGTTTTGCAGTGACCTCGCGGCCTTTTGTAGCATGGCAGGAGCCTGTCCGGGCAGCCCATGTGGCGTTCCCATCACGTTTCCCCGTCTTCGCAAGCTGCTTACAAAGGCCCCGTTAGGGCTGAAGGAATTAAAAGGATATTTTTAAATCCTTTTTTTCACTGCCCTGTTTTTGCTTTCTGGCAAACTTTGCCTGGCTCTCCAGGTTTTCTCACTCACTCTTCGGTGTTTTAAGATTCCTTGGGGAAGGCAAGCCAGTTGGGTGTCGGGCACAGTCGGGCAACTCTCTTTAAATGTTAGGCTTAAAAAGGCCCAGAAGATAACCGGAGGTCGGTTTATTTCAAGTAACTGATGCCTTAAATCCTAGATGTTTTGACCTGGGCCTTTGCAAGATCTCTTGAATAGCATGGTGGTGATGCCAAGACTATTTCGGTCCTTCGTGTGCTGCCCCTTCAATCTGCCCAGTCCCACATAACGGGCAACACCCGCTCAACCTGCGTGTCACATGCCCTCCATTTGTGGCCTTCGCCGCATCCCTGTGTACGAAGCAGCCCTCCCCATCTCCCAAAATAAATCTCCACTCTGATGAAAATGCCTGCTGCACCAGTTTCTTTCTCCCTGGACGAGTCAACAGAACTCTTCCCCCTGGCCTTGGAAATAAGGATCTCTACCACCTCAGAGGATGCCATAAACTCTGCCACCTGCTGACTTCTCTTTTGAGGCTCTGCAGACTACGGTCTGCGCCTCTGGTTAAAAACAAAAACCGGGCAACTTTTAAGAGGCGTAGACTTCCACCCCCCAAATTCCCTAGTTTGAAAAACAAGACGGTTTTAGATTCAAGGTGTATTAGGAAAACCCGATGGCCCGATTTGCAATCTTTCAGTGCGCCAAACACACCGCAGAACACCCCCCCCCCTTTCCGGATTTAATGTCCTCGCCGGAAGCCATCCTCACGACCTCTTGGCGTAGCTGAAAAGGGGCGACTGCGGCCAAATTTAGGTTGACTCTTCTCTTTGGATGTAGCGAAAGCGTGAGAGAGGAAACCATAGAGGAAACGGGGGGGGGGGTATTTGGGCCTTTGCTTGCTGCTGTGGCCACACCCACCCTTGTCCCGTTGACAAGAGGGACGGACGGATCCTGTTTTTGGGGAGGGGAAGCGGGGGACACACTCGGGTGATTTAAAACGCACCCGCGTTTTCCACGGTTTCCCGAGTGGCTCGGCCCGGTGTGTGCCGCAAGTAACCGAGCCCGCCGTGGGTGCTTCCGAGACGGCCGCCTGAATGCCGCCTGCCTCGGCGAGCGGGCCTTGCCTCGTCTTAAGCACCGCTGTCTTTCCTGCCCTTAGGTGGTGATCGCGGCAGGGGTGGCCCCAGCGGCATGAGAGGAGGCCGAGGAGGGCTGATGGACCGCGGCGGCCCCGGAGGGATGTTTCGTGGAGGCCGTGGGGGAGACCGAGGCGGGTTCCGAGGAGGCCGTGGCATGGACCGAGGGGGCTTCGGAGGGGGCCGGCGAGGAGGCCCCGGAGGCCCGCCTGGACCTCTAATGGAGCAGCTAGGAGGCCGAGGCAGCAGGCGCGGAGGACCAGGGAAGATGGACAAGTAGGTCCGGGAAATTGGGATTGGCGGAGAAGGAAAGGAGGTGGGATTTGGGGAGCTTCTTCCGTTCTGATCCGATTCCTTCTCTTTTTCCCAGGGGGGAGCACCGTCAAGACCGCAGAGACCGGCCCTATTAGCGGCCAGTGGCTTCCCCTCTTTTTTTCCTGCTGGACTGCATTTACTACCAGATTTATTTTTTAAACCAGAAAATGTTTTAAATTTATAATTCCATATTTATAATGTTGGCTCCAACATTATGATGATTCCTTGTCTGTATTTAGTATTTTTCACCGTTTGTGGAGAAACATTAAAACAAAAGTTAAATGGTAGCGTGCCGAGTTATTCTTTATTCTTTTCCCTTTAAGAAAGAAAAAAAAACCACCACCAAAAAAAAAAACCATGGCTGTTTAACTAAAAACTCGTTTTTGGTTTTGTTTTTGTTTTTTCCTTTTCTTTTTTTTAAAGCAACTTTGTCGTGAGCATGCCCGGTAAAATTGTGTTTGGAGGTCAGGAGGATGGAAATTTAATGTAAACGATGTTCGTGGTTGTGATGTTTTTTCCTTTTTTTAAAATAAACTTCCAAATGTTTGTAAATGCAACACTTTTGCAGCATGTCTTCAACACGAGCTCCGGTAGGATGGCGAGAATCTCTTTGGGTTCTCAGGAAGACATGGGTCACGGTTGGCTTTGACGCCAAGAGCCTATTTTGCAACTTCCCCCGTGAAAAATGACCCATGGCTTTTCAAAGACATTTCACATACAGTAGTGGCCAAATTTTGGGAAAAGTGTATTTTTTAAAACTACTTTTTTGGGGGGAGTTTTGTTATTAGTTGCAAAGTCGTGTCCGAGCCATCATGATCCCATGGACAACGTTCCTTCAGGCCTTCCTGTCCTCTACCATCCTCTGGAGTCCATTGAAGCTCACGCCGACTGCTTCAGTGACTCCATCCAGCCACCTCCTTCTCTGCCGTCTCGTTCTTCTTTTGCCCTCCATCTTTCCCAGCATTCGGCTCTTCTCCAGGGAGTCCTTCCTTCTCATTCGGTGGCCAAAGGATCTGCGTTTCCACTTCAGGATCTGGCCTTCTAAAGAGCAGTCAGGGTTGATCTCCTCTAGGACTGACCAGTTGGATCGCCTTGCAGTCCCATAAAATTATATATCAATGGAAAGATAATTTAATCAAGAATGTAATGCCATAACTTTTATCAAGGATTTTGCTATTAGAATTTATACCATTACAGTATAAAGAAGAAAAGTGAAACGTAGAAAAAAACGAGATATACAAAAATGATCACCATGGAAAAAACGAGATATGTAGAAATGATCACCATGTCAGTTAATCCTTCGTCGGGTCACCTTTAGCATGAATGACAACCTTAAAGCGTCTTCCCATGGAGTGAACCAAGTCTTTTGAGTTCTGCGGCTGTTCTAATGGGAAACCAAGATGGAATGATGGCTTCTATTAACTGGGTTTTATTGCTGGGTCGCTTCTGACTAACAAGTTACTTTAGATTCTCCATAGAGTTTCCATTGGGTGAAGGTCTGGGCTATTCCCAGGCCATTCCAGCAGTGGAATAGGATTATCTTGAAACTCCCCCCAAAAAGTGGTGGTGTCAACCATCAAACCTCAAAAATACACTTTTTCCAAAAAGGTTTCCAGAGTTTTGGCCGCTACTGTATTTTCCCACCCGCAAGGATAAATTGCATTACAGGTAGTTCTCGACTTAACGACCACAAGTGAGCCCAAATTTTCTGTGGTTAAAAATGAATCGTTTGTTAAAAGTTGAGTCACACGGTTGTTGAAGCAAATCCGGCTTCCTCATCGACTTGACTTGGGAGAAAGTCGCAAAAGGGGATCTCGTGACCCTCGGGATACAGCAACGGTCATAAATACGAGTCAGTTGTCGAAACGTCTGAATTTTGATCCCATGATCATAGGAGATGCTGGAAAGCTCGTAACTCTGAAAAGACAAATGTTATTTAATGTTATGACAAAGTGTCTTTTTTTCAATGCCGTCGTAACTTTGAATGGTCACTATAAATGAACTGTTGTAAGTCGAGGACTACCTGTATAATATCTCCCCCCCCCCCCCACGGCAATGTTTCCCAATCTCACCAACTTCAAGATCCTGGGGACTTCAACTCCCAGGATTCCCCAGCCAATATGGAGTTTTCAAGGACGTTACTCAAGGACATCGGGATGGGAGCTGCGTCGCGTGAATCTGATGGGAACCGTTCCCGCCATGGAGAAGCCGCTTTCTCGGCAGCAGATGGCAGCACCTCCTAAGCTCTAGCTCCCCGTTATCCTCTCTTCCTCTCCTTTGAAACATCGTAAAGCTTAAGTGTTTTCTCCGCCAGATGTGCGGGCGTGAAAGACAAGGCTGCCTTGAATCAAAAGGAGCCAACGATTTCCAGATGCCGAATCAGAAGTGTAATATTTGGAAGATCGGAACAAAAGAAAACCGCCCCAGGATTTACGGATTTCAGTCTGGCGCCAGAATCTTAAATTGAGCCTCTGCTCAAAACACAATCCCAGTGGTTAGAAGAACCCTTGAGGACATGGAGCCCAACTCAAGGCATCCTAGGCTGCATAACAGTATGGGGTCTTGGAGGTCTTCTAGTCCATCCCCCTGCTTAGGCAGGAAACCCTACACCACTTCAGACGATTGGTTATCCAACCTCTTTTTAAAAACTTCCAGTGTTGGAGCATTCACAATTTCTGGAGGCAAGTCGTTCCCCTGGTTAATTGTTCTAACTGTCAGGTTATCAAATAAATCATCAAATTATTTCCTAGAATCTGGGCTTTCCCCCTCACCCTCTTCCCCCGCCCTCGGCTGGGTCCAGTAGATCCTCCTTTTATTTTTGTTTTCAATTTTCAAAAACTTTGCAGCGCGATTATGACTCAGCTAGTGACAAAGCAGAGAGGAGAGACGCGAAGCTGTTCAACTGTGTGTGATTTTGCAGAATTTTATATCTCCAGACCAAAACAATGGTTGGAATACAAGAAGAGGCTAGACAAAAAAAATAAGTAAATCTCTTTTGGGTACCAAACTGGTTTCTCCTTTCAAAGACCAATTCTGAGGACAGAAGAATTGAACGAGACTTAAAAGGATGCAAAGAAAAAAAAATAAGATATAAAAGCAAAACTTCAGGGAAGCCGAGATGGTTCATGGGAAAAAACCTTTTAGAAATGAAATATTTTTCTTCCCAAAGATCTTGAGATATATCCTCGGGGTTTCCAGACAGGGATGCAATCAATTCACACAAGCACATATTCTTACAGTTTTAGGAACCATCTTAATAACTTACAATTATCCTCTCTTTGCTTTGAGTTGCTTTTCTTTTCTTTTTTTTCTTCCTCCCAAAGTTTTGTTTTGCTGTTCAAAGACCAAAATAAACGATGGCCAGGAGGAGGCAGCTATAAGTCGTTTGTTTTTTGTATTCCTGCCAATAAAATTATATAGACGTGTCCACGAAATCACCGGGAGTCGCCTTTGACTTAAAAGAAACTTTACATATGTCGTTTTATTATGGTTTATGACTTATTTGCTTTCCTGATCTCTGCTCCCAATGGGACAAACGGTCATGTTTAATCTATTGTCATAAAAAGTAAAGTGAACTTTACTCTCGATCACTTCTCGCATATTTACCCTGTGCAGCAGAATTTTTTTTTTTTACAAGGTGCCACTAAATCAGCAGAGAAGTGCTGTGTCCTGGGCCAGAAAAACTCCCTTTTGCCCAAGAAGGTAAAGGTAAAGGTTCCCCTCGCACATAGGTTCTAGTCATTCCCGATTCTAGGGGACGGTGCTCATCTCCGTTTCAAAGCCGAAGAGCCAGCGCTGTCCGAAAACGTCTCCGTGGTCATGTGGCCGGCATGACTCAACGCGAAAGGCGCCCGGAACGCTGTTCCCTTCCCACCAAAGGTGGTCCCTATTTTTTCTACTTTACGTGCTTTCGAACTGTTAGGTTGGCAGAAGCTGGGACAAATCATGGGAGCTCACCCCGTTACGCGGCACTAGGGATTCGAACCGCTGAACTGCCGAACTTTTGATCGACAAGCTCAGCGTCTCAGCCACTGAGCCACCGCCTCCCTTTGCCCAAGAAAAATGACAGCAAATTATTTTTCTGCGATTGCCTAGAAAAAATGACGTGGACGTGTCCATTAAGTCATTCGGCCAATGTTTTCCCAACCCTGGCAGCTTTCAGGTGTGTGGACGGAGTGGCGACGGAGTGAACTGGTTTCACGGCTACAGGTCGCCTTCGGAAGTTGTGGGAGCTTCATCACCGGAGGCTTTGAAGAAGAGACTAGACTGAAATGATGTAGGGTCTCCTGCCTGGGCAGGGGGTTGGACTAGATGACCTCCAAGGTCCCTTCCAACTCTGTTAATCCGTTAAAACCCTGGGATCATCTCGGCGAGCGGGCTCAGTCGCTGAACTCGAGCACAATTGGGGTTTGATTGCTCCTGAATTGTTTTCATTGCATCCGATGACCCCGATTGCTTTTTTGTTTGCATTCGGAGTTCAACGCTTTTTTAAAATTTTGGCCCGCCGCCCTGGATCACTCACGTTGCCCGAATTTTGGGCGGCTACTTACATGCGCTAAACAAACACAAAAGTTCTCGCGGAAGAGGGTTTGAAGAACTGGAAATCATGCCTGGTTCAATAGCTTTCAATGCTTCGTTGGCTTGGACGGCTTCCCAAGTTGGCGTAAAAGAAAAGAGGATGTAGATTTTTCCTCTTTTCCACCAAGGCCCCGGCCCCCCTCCCTCCCCCCTCCTCCCCTCCCCTCCCTTGTCTCTGTTTTTCCTCTATTTGTGTGTCCAGTGAAAAGCAGGGGGTTTCCATAGCAATCTCTATCTAAAGAGGAACCGAAAAGAGCCCAGAGCGTCGGGTTCAAACAGGTCTCTGTTTCAGCAGTAGAAGCTCTGACCTGCATCCAAATCCTTTGGTCTAGAACAAGGATCGGCAACCGTAAACACTCAAAGAGTCATTTGGACCCGTTTCCCACAGAAAAGAAAACACCGGGAGCCACAAAACTCTTTTGACATCTCTCTCTCCCTCTCTCTGTATCTCTCTATGTCTCTCTCTCTCCCTCTCTCTCTGTATCTATGTCTCTCTCTCCCCCTCTCTCTGT
>WNWU01000293.1:628026-638434 GCA_012654045.1 Ptyas mucosa
AGATAGATAGATAGATAGATAGATAGATAGATAGATAGATAGATAGATAGATAGATATGATCACATTTATTCCCACCTGTTGCTTTTATAGGTCCAACGGTCTTGTTATTTTTTGAGCCACCTGCCATCTCTCGAACCTGCACGGCTGATTTATTTGGATATTCTTTCTCATTATTATTATTATTATTATTTTGCAGCTCACCGTCTGACCCAGAGTCGCGGGCTCGGCTTCTCTCCCCAGAAGACGAGCGGTCTGGCCAGTCCCCAGGCAAACAGCCCCACCACTCAGCGTCGGGCTGAAGCTACGGCTCTACATCATAAAGTCTCCGAGACCCACCACTTGGGAGAGAAACGGCTCTTGGCTGGAGCGGGGGAACCGACTCACCCCAAAGGAAACCGTCCCGGCCCTCCCACCAAGAGGCCTGGGACGGCTACCCCACCGAGGCAGGGATCGCTGGCTCCACCAAGTGGAAAATGTAGCGGGTCAGGACAGAGGGGTGCCAGCCCTCTGAGGGGGTGCCCATCCCAAGGCCACCAGGACACGGGAGATTCCCATCTTTCAGTCAGGTAAGAGGTGACGAAAGGAGTTGTTGCATCTTGAAAGGCAGGATAAAGTTCTTGTCATAAGTTTGTTGGGAGAAATGTCCACCTTCCGTGGGTTCAGTTCCAAGTGGGGAGAAAGACACTGGAAACGTGGTGGATGATTGGAAAGATGGTTTTTAATGGTGGACAGGACCACGTGGTTTGAGGTCTTGGACGAAAAAAGGGCAGAGATGCCATAATTGCGTAGTTTTGATGGCCAAGTTGCGATATTTCATGATTTCTTCTTCCTCCTCTTCCTCCTCCTCCTCCTCTTCTTCTTCTTCTTCTTCTTCTTTTCTCCTCCTCCTCCTTCCATCTTCTTTCCTTCTTTCCTTCCTTCCTCCTCCTCTTCCTCCTCCTCCCTTCCTCCTCCTCCTCCTTCCATCTTCTTTCCTTCTTTCCTTCCTTCCTCCTCCTCTTCCTCCTCCTCCCTTCCTCCTCCTCCTTCCATCTTCTTTCCTTCCTTCCTCCTCCTCTTCCTCCTCCTCCTCCTCTTCTTCTTCCCACTACTACTACTATTGCTATTATTAGCGTTGTTGTTCCATTTGTTCATCACTTTAATTATTTGCTTTTTTCCAAGAGGTTTTTGGAAAAAAAGGTTTTTGACCCATATGGCTGGATCTCAAATGCCAGAATCTTCCCTTTTGGGAGTTCACTGAATTGTGATCTGTTTTTGTTATGTCAGATCTGGAGGAGAATCATCTTTCCCTCCCAGCTTAGTCAGAACCAACAGCTGTGCCCAGGTATGTCTTCCCGTGATGGAAAAACAGCCCTGCGTAGCAGCTCTACACCAGGCGTCTCCAAACTTAAAAGTCTTAAAGTGGCAACTTTAAGACTTGTGGACTTCAACTCCACAAGTCTTCAACTTCAACTCCCAGAATTCCCCAGCCTGTTTTTTGGGTTTTGGAAGTCCACAAATCTTAAAGGCAACTGGACTGTTTTCCTTTGAGGAAAAAGAATGAGAATTTAACCTCTCATCCAAGAAGCTTCATCAATTGAACTTGGGTGAGAAGCAAAATGTTTTCTTCCTCCTCCTCAAGGAAAAACAGTCCAGCTGGCTTTTGAAAAAACACTTTTGAGACAACTATGACCTGGATGACTGAATGTTAGAAATTCTGTTTATATTTAGCACTACAGGTCAAACACAGTGTACAATCACCATGTGCTTTACTGCTTAACTGTTTTAACTGTAACAGGAAACAGGAAACTTTTCTTTCAACAAAAGGACATAAAATATATACCCGTGATGGCGAACCTATGGGCACGCGTGCCACAGGTGGCATGCGGAGCCATATCTGTGGGCACGCGAGTGTTGCCCTAGCTCAGCTCCAGTGCGTATGCGCGTGCCGACCAGCTGATTTTCAGGCCTTCCAGAAGTCAGGAAATGGGCCATTTCCAGCCTCTGGAGGGCCGCCGGGGTGGGGGATGGGGAAGGCCGTTTTCACCCTCCCCAGGCTCCTAGAAAGCCTCTGGAGCCTGGGGAGGGCAAAAAACGGGCCTACCCCGCGCTCTCCCGCTTTTGGCACGCGACAGCAAAAAGGATAGCCATGACTGATATATACCCTGGATCCCAACTGCCATCTACTGGCTGAATGTTACTGTAGTTGTTTTCATCAAAATGCAAGGAAACTGTATGCCAACACCGAGAATCTCCATAGACGCAGAAGTCTTAACGTTTCCAAATTTGGAGACCCCTGGCCTGGACAGATAGCAGAAGAGAAGTTGAAGCCATCCCCCAGCCAGGTGTTGGGAAAACAGAAGAAGCCGCCAAGGGTGACTCACTCCAAGCACAGAAGCAGGATAAGGCAGGGAGGCCGCCCGACGTGATGACAGGTTTTTTCCAGACTGCTTTCTGAGCCAGAGCTATGAGTAAGGAAAGCCGAGAAGGCTCTCCTGGTTATCTCTTCCACTAATTGCTCCGTAATGGACTTTAAGTGGAAAGGGCGGAGTAGAGAGAAAAACAGAACAGGCTCTGTTTGTAGTTCTGACAGCAATGTTATGAAAAAAATCAGAAAGTTGTCCCTGCTTTGTCTGGATTCCTCCTGATTTTTTGCTGCTGTAAAATAGGAAATGAATATAGGAATCAAGAAAAAAAGAAACTTAAATCCAGAGAGCAAAAGGGTAAAGTGTTTTAAAGGGCTGCCGTTTCTTTCTTGCAGGAACCCCAGAGCTCGGCGTCTTTCCGGAGACAGCGATTCCTCCTCCTCCTCTTCTAGGCACAGCGCCAGCTTGGGAAGGAAGCGGAACGAAGATGCCAGCCTGGCGCTCAGGAAGGAGGCTGGGAGGCGCATCTCCGAGGGCCCAGCCTCCCAGCTCCACGCCAGTCCCAAACGGCCACCAACCAGCCGGAGTCAGTCGCGAGACCGTCTCAGCTTGCCGAAAACCGTGGCGGTGCCTAGGAAGGTTGAGCCAGAAGAGCGGGGCCGTCCTCGCGTGACAAGCCGGCCCAGCAAACCCGGAACGCAGAGCCCTCGTCCCCGGGCCCGCAGCCAGGGAAGGCCTGAAGGAGACCCCGTGCTGCTTATCAGCCGAGCAAAGGATGGACAGCATTCTTGGACACGAGCCAACGAGTCCAAGGAGAACGCTGGGGGCTCTGGAAGAACCACCCCCAGAATGAAGAGCCCTGCAAGGGGTCACCTGACCCCGGTGGGTTCCCGAAGCCCTGCCCCCACCAAGCGCAGGGGTTCCCTGCCCGCCACAAAAATGGCCAATCCTGCCATCCGAATGCCTCCGCTGGGCCCAGGACGTCAGCGCCAGCCCTGCTTGAGCGGACAACGTGGGACCGTGAGGCAGCCCCACTTGGGGGAGAGTGGGCCCTCCAGGCAGCCCGATGATACTTTAGGAGAAGAGTTGGAGGTGACAGCGCAGGTTTTCCGCACCCCGCTGCGCCTCGATCCAAGCCAGGAGCAGCAGCTCTACCGGCGTCTGGAGGAAGAATTTCTGGCCAACTCTCAAATGATGGGTTTGGAAATGGACGAAGAGCTAGATCCGGGCAGCCAGGCCTGCAATGGCGCCCGGCTCTTGCCCATGAATCCAGACCAAGGGACCGCTGACTCCGCCTACTGCTCCTCCAGCTCATCCTCTTCCTCCCTCAACGTCTTCAGCAAATACGGTCTCCAACCCGAGGAGTCCAAGCGGAAAGCAGCCCACCAGATGGCTGGAGGTTCTGAGCTGGTGGATTTCCACAATGGCTCAACGGAGGCTTCCGAGCTCTGGGACTCAACCGGTTCCCGTGAGCGAAGGAGCCGCTGGAGGAAACCCATGCTTTCGAGCTCATCGGATGAAAGCAACTGCTACCTGGGCCTGAATGACGTCCAGGAAGTTCAGGAGGGTCTAGAGCTGGCTGAGACTCTGGTGGATAGCCCCTGGGCCACTGGGGAGCCAGTTCCTTCCCACACAGAGCAGGGACCCTCCCTCCAGGATGGCCTGGAGACCCTCGGCACATCCCCCTCGGCTCCTGTCCTGGAAGAAGTTGTGCTCCGTCCCCAGTCATCCCTGAAGAAGCCCGACCGCGTGCCTTCCATCTACAAGCTGGAGCTGCGCTCGCAAATTAAACCTCGCGCCGACTCCCAACCGGACAAGACCCCATCAAAAATCCCCACTCCCCTCAGCTACAAGGCTTCTGGAACCCAGAAGGCTCCAACAGGAAGCACCTCTTCCAAGGACAGCCCAACCAGAGGTCTGTCTGAGCGCCGGGGCTGGGCGGCCTTCCACAACATCTTCTCCTCCTCCTTCGGGGATTGTCCTGGGGGTTCGGTGGAATCCGGCGTGGCTGATGAGGGAGCTTGGGCCTAGGCACCAGTGGACAGCACCTACCCACGTCTCCTCCCCCCTGTACCCGCTTCTGTGGTCCGGCCCTGTCTTTCCAGCTGCTTCTTTGGACCTCTTCCCAATGTGACTTTGTCATATGCTGCTGTGCAGAAGAGAGTTTTATTTTTGGGTGGTGGGAGGAGAGGGGAACGGGGAGACGGGACATAGGAGAAAGCCTTGGATTGCCGAAGGGGATCCGTCCTTCTATATTTTATTTTTGGAGTGTGAGGCTGGAAGACGGCAGAGCTTAAATTGCAGTATCGGGAGGTTGGAGCTCAGGTTGCGTGCGTGCGTGTGTTGTTGGGGGTGCGTATGTGTGAAAGGCTTGTATGGGGATGTCCTTTAACACTGGATACTAAAGGGAGCATCAGGGTTAATATTCACTCCCTTGGTCAATCACTGTCCAGCTTCTGCCATCTTGATATTTCCGTAGCCATCTGAGTTCAGCACAACCAGTCCTTGATTTACGACTATAGAAACCAGAACCTCTGTCACTAAGGGATATGGTTGGTAAGTGAGTCATACCCAATTTGATTACCTGTTTCCCCACAGTCGTTAAACAAATCCACCTGTCCCTATTAACTTCCTCAGAATCTCCCCGAAAGAGTCTCAAACAATCACATGACACCCCCTCCCCCGGATGCTGCAACCACCGTAAATATACTTCAGGTGCCAAGCGCCTGAAGTTTGATCACGGGCAGTGGTGAAATCCTACTGGTTTATACCGGTTCGGGCAAACCGGTAGTAATAAAAGCTACTGGTTCAGGCGAACCATTAGTAAAAAAATGCTACCAGTTCGTCCGATTTCGGTATTTCCACGATCAGCTGTGTCGCACGATTTATATTCGCTAGTCAGCTGCTGTCTAGCGAATCTAAATCACGCGGCACAGCTGTTCCCCTCCCCCTCGCTGTTCTACTTACCTTCAGATTTATTTCAAGCTATTTAGCTCTCATCCGCTAGCTGTCCCATATTTAGGTAGACTAGGTTACCCTGATAGAAAAAACACTTAATCTTCCCCCTGGTACGGCTGACAAAGCAAGGAGAGCCTGTGGCTTAGAAGATAATACATCTACCTAATATGCAAGTAGCTCAGGTTTGAATCCCAGAAGGGGTATGGCTAGCTGACGAGAGCTAAATACTGTATTTTTCAGAGTATAAGACATACCTAACTTTTTTGGGGAGGAAAACAAGACCCAAAAAATCTGCCTCTGCCTCCCAGCAATTTGCCTCCCTGCAGTCAACAGCGGAGGCCGAAAATGGGGCGTGCAGAGGTGGCAATAGGCAATAGCAACCCCTGCAGCCTGAAACAGCTGATGGTTGGGAGGCCGATCCAATCAACAATCAGCTGCTTGTGCTAATCAGGCTATGCTGAAGCTGAAACTGAAACAGGCTGTTTGCTGCAAGGAGGCAAATTGCTTGGAGGCAGAGGCTGAGGGTGGGGGCCGGCGGGTGGGCGGGCTACATTCAGCGAATAAGACGCACCCAAATTTTCACCCTCTTTTAGGAGGGGGAAAAGTGCATCTTACACTCTGAAAAATACAGTAGCTTGAAATAGGTTTATACTAGTCTCCCTTTATTTCTTTGTCGGTAAATATAATATTTCCAGCCCTTAAACTGACCCCCAAGAACCCGATTCACCGAGATTCTCATCACAACACCTTCCTATTGGTCTGGGGCTGCCCTACTATGCTATCAAGGTGACAGGCCACTGTTTTCGGGAACAGGGTTTTCAAAAGCCAAAAGGACGGCGACTTTGATTGCGGTTGCCACCTTGATTTTTTTTTTTTACTTCTTCCCACCCCACCTCCCACCCCCCCCAAGTATTTGCCCCAGTCCTTCAGCCAGAGACAGTACATGGATGGCATGGGAGGAGCGTTCGACTACGTCAGGATTTGGGAAAGGACATGTTGCGTCAGGACGTCGTGTAGCGGGTACAGTCGCTCCTCTCGTCTTCTACACGCTCCTCTTGCTCCCGTGCGAGGCTGCACAGAATTGGAAGAGTGCCTTATGGGGTGGGCATGGTTGTGGGGTGGTGGGGGCGGGAGGGGGGGAATGCCGAAGGGCTGGCTGAAGGGAGAGTGGTTGGACTCCAGTTTTGTGGGTCCCATTCGGAGTGGCGGATTCACACAACAGACACTGAGTGGCCCACGGTGAAGCGTTCCTTAAACGGGAGATGTTGCGTAGACGTTTGTGGGAACTGGACCGAAGGGGGGGGGAAACTACCACACACACACACACCCAATTCTGCAAGGCACAATCATTGCATGTGGCAAAATGTCGGTCGTGCGAGTGGGAAAGTGTGGGCGAGGGAGGGAGGGAAGAATGCGGAAGTCTTTGCACGTGAATTTCTCTTTGGCAGGGCCCCTCTCGGCCTTCGCAACAACCCCCGATCACTGGAGGGAGGTCTGTTGAATAAATCTATGCATATTTATATAAAGTAATAGGGAGCCTTGCCTCGCTCTCCTCCCGTAGAGTGCCTGCTATCCAACCCTGTGAATGTAGCTGATTAAACTGACCTGCAAATCCCTGAATCCAGACAGTAAAGATCGACACATCCTCTGCTTTTGGCCCTGCCCCCTTTTTTTGTGTCTGTCTGTGTGTGTAAATGGATGTGTTAGTACGGAGGTACGCGGTGCTTCAGGTCAGAAAAGTGCACAGATTTTGGTGGGGTGGTGTAGTGGCCATCTTTCCTTTGGTCTCCTTCTCCCTTCCTTCCTTCCTCCCTCCCTCCCTTCCTTGTGATTAGAATGCAGTACTGCAGGCTAGCTCACTGCCAGCAGTTCGATCCTGACTGGCTCAAGGTTAACTCAGCCTTCCTTCCTTCCTTCCTTCCTTCCTTCCTTCCTCCCTCCCTCCCTCCCTCCCTCCTTCCCTCCTTGTGGTTAGAATGCAATACTGCAGGCTAGCTCACTGCCAGCAGTTCGATCCTGATCAGCTCAACGTTAACTCGGCCTTCCTCCCTCCCTCCCTCCCTCCATCCATCCATCCATCCCTCCGTCCCTTCTGCAAATTTCAGAAACAGAAAAGCTTTTGTTGAGCGAAGAGCGAATTCTGCCCACTGTAAAAATAACCCCAGTCAAGAAGCTAGGATGAATGTTAGTTTAGTTATCCTTTTAGTCAATACTCTCTTTATTACTCACCCAACCCAACGAGAGTGTGAATTCTTGGGTGTGTGTGAGAGAGTTGTACAAAATTCAATTCATTGTTTCAAGGTGTCCTGGTATTGCAAAATTTGGGAACCCCCTGAATATTGTCATTGTTCGGAATGAAAAACACTCCTTCTAGGTAATCCTAACCAGACAGTGGCAGGATACCGAATCCTCGTTCCGATTCTCGAATCCCAGACATGTGCCAGAGTCCAAAATGGCTTAAAAGGCTTTGAGTTCTGATCCTATCCATTGCATGCTTTATTCCTTGAACCCCAAAAGGGGGGGTTCTTTCCACATGTGTCATTATAAAAGCCATCCCTGTCAACAGAAGCTGGGAACTATCATAGTTCATAGTATTTGCACGACCATCATAATGTCTACGATTCTCTTCCAATGTTTGACTTTGCAAGGTCAGGGTGTCCAAGAGGTGGACTTCAACTCCCAGAATGCTGGCTGGGGAATTCTGGGAGTTGAAATCCACCAGTCTTAAAGCGGCCAAATTTGGACACCTCTTGTTTTAGATCAGGGGTGTCAAACACAAGGAGCATGGGTTGAATGTGGCCCACAGGCCATCCTGGAAAATGTAAGGGAGCCAGCCCGCATTGCTTTGGCCCGGTCTACCCAATGTGAAGAGGAAACATGCCAGCAGTTTGGGGAGTGATCTGAAGCTGGCCACGTCCACCCAGTCGGCAACACCCACCCCGTTGGTCACCCCAACCCCCCAGAAGTCAAACCACAGCAGTAGTGGGTTTCAATTTAGTTTGCTCCAGGTTTGCTCATGCACGTCGCTTCTGTGCATGCACACAAGCATCCGGGCGGGTGGGTGGAGCCTTCCGCCGCCGCTACCAGTTGGCCAGATCCAGGGCGAACCGGTAGCAACCACCACTGAACCACAGCCCTGATTGAATTTGACACCTCTGTTTTAGATGAATGTTCAGGACCTCACCTGCCCTCCTCCAACCCACTCCATACTCCACTCCCAGCTCACATGAGGCGGCACCTGTTTGTGTGCAGCGCCCCCTGGAGGCGCACAGCGGAGTGATTGCTCCTGCAACCGTGGGCCACGGCGCTGCACAGCAGCTCTTTGAAAAGGAGGACAATGTGCCAGTTGTATTTGGCCGAGCACTCCATGTAGCCGCACTTCCAGGTCTTCTTCACGAGGAGGGAGAGCGTCCGGCGGGGCGTGAAGCGCTGCCGTTGCAGGTCCCGCTTGTTCCCCACGACAATGACGGGGGCTTCGCTGATGTTGCTTGTCCTGGAAGAGAAGATACGCAAAGGACGTTCAGGTTTGGGAGGGGGCCCAACAGTCCGGCAATGCTTTGGCGTGCGAAAGTAGCCTCTTCTTTGCAAGTCCGTTTTGGCAGCCACAACCTCATTGGATCGAGGAAAACCGCAAACATTGTGGGTCAGTCTTTCCTGCTCAAGAGCCAGGGGTAGGCCGCTATGAGTTCGCGGGGGTTCGGGAGAACCTCTAGCTAAGATTCTGTGCAGTTCGAAGAACCCCCAAATCCCACTCCTGGCTGGCCCCGCCATGCCCCGCTGCGAACCAGTAGCAAAGGTAAGTGGGAATGGAGATTTTGCAGTATCCTTCCCCTGCCACAGCCACCAAGCCACACCCACAGTAAAACAAATTGAATTTCACCACTGCACTTATGACTTATTACGCGGTTTAGGCTAGGAGAGAGAGGGGGGGGGCGAAGTCACGAGTGCAAATCTGTGTCTAAAGCTGGTGGGGACTAGATTCTGGATCTTCCCCACTGGACCAATCTGGTTCTGGTTTGAGTTGATTCCTGTTGGCACCTCCATGTAAACCAAAATCACCAGGCTTGTGCCGATCCATCAGGTTTTTATGGGCTAGCCAACAGTACTTTTATCCTGCCCCTTAAAAGTCGCTGGACAGTTAGTCTTCAATTTACAACTGGTTTGCTTACCGTGTTTTCCCGAAAATAAGACTGGATCTTATGTTAATTTTTGCTCCCAAAAACGCATTAGGGCTTATTTTCTGGTTAGGTCTTATTTGGGAGGGAAATACGGTACTAAATGCACCCATCAGGATAGCAACCATTCCAAAAGATGACATCTTGGGGCGACGTATTCCAAGTTCCGACAGTTGGAGACCTCCCACACACACACACACACACCCATGGTCCCATCACCGAACCTCAGGCACTGATCAACACAACCACAATGACAGCTGTTTGAACAATCCCACAGTCGTGCGAACACACATTACGACGGGTTTTTTGCTCCCCAAAATGGGCACTTCCCGTTTTTGGCAAAGTGGCAGCCATTGCATACCCTCGGTTCGCTTAATGACTGGTTTTCACTTAACGACCATGGCAGCTGCTTTAGGATACTCACTGCAAAAAAAAAAAAAAATTGAGGTCATTTCCACGTGACCGTCTCATTTTTACGATTGTTGTGACTTAACAACCAGGACGGGCAGGTTCCATTACGGTCAGAAGTAGAGGACTAACGAAGGATTGCCGTATTTTAGGGAGGTCTCTCCTTCACCCCCCCTGGCCTTACCTGTTCTCCTGGATCTGTTGACGGAGCATTTTTACGTATTCAAAGCTCTCTGGACTGCAGATGTCGTATACCAGAATGTAGGCATCCGTGTTTCGTAGGCCCCAACACTTCAGATCCGACCACTCCTGACGGACCAAAAGAAGACGTGGGACAGTGAGGTGTGTCATTGCGACCCAGGAAAAATGAGCCACAGGTTGACTTAGTCATTTCCAGGACCCTGACAGAAAGGACAGGGAGACGTGGCTGAGACTTTTAAAAATATTTAACTTCAGTGTTGGATAGGATAGGATAGGACAGGACAGGACAGGACAGGACAGGACAGGACAGGACAGGACAG
>WNWU01000294.1:1873-15228 GCA_012654045.1 Ptyas mucosa
ACCCTCACCCTCCACGGCGGGGGGTACCCTCACCCTCCACGGCGGGGGGTACCCCCACCCCCCCACGGGGGGGGCACCCCACTCTGGTTGAATGCTAGCGATTTTTTCTCTCTTGATTACGCGCCGAAGATCACAGAGAGAGCCCCCTCCGGGCAAGCCTCCCACGGCACGACGAATCCACGGACTCTCTCGGTCAAAGGCAGCCGGCGGGGTTCTTTGGCCGGCCGTTTTCGAGGCGGACCTGTTGAGTCCAGGTTGGGCTCACCGTTTCCCCCCCCCCCCCGGAAAATCCAATCCAGAAGACGACGCCATCGGGAAAATCTGCCGCGGTGGGGAAGGAAAGGAGAGAGAGAGAGAGAAGAAAAAGAAGAAGAAGAAGAAGAAGAGAAATGCCCACTCCTCGCTACCCAATATGCCCCCCACCCAAATACCTTCCGAGGTAGAGGCAGAGCTCCCCTCGCTCACCCACCCACTGTATATAATCCAGGAACCCCCAGACTCTTGTGTTTTTTTTTTCCTGTTGGCGCACAGATGCAGCCACGCGAAGGCTGGGGGAAGATCCACGCGTGGATGAGGAGGGAGCAGGGAGTTCTTTTTTCTCCTCCGGGGGGGACGGGTGGGTGGGTTAGGACCGGCGGCCTCAGGGGCTGGGAGGTGGGTGGGTGGGTGGCGGTCAGGAAGGGGTAGAAAGAGAAGAGGGGCGACCGTGGGCAGCCGGCTTTCCAAGTTGCAACTCCGCTTTTTCAGCCGCAGAGGGTGTTTATATCACAGGGCGACCCCCTCCTCCTCCCCACACAATCACACACACACACACACACACACAAGTCCAGAGAGCTGCCTGGAAGGAGACTGCCGCCCCCGCCGCTACCTGTTCCCGCGCTCAGACTGCAGGAAATGCCTCTTGCTGTTGCAAAAACAGCGGAGAGAGGGAGGGGGGGGGAAAGAAGGGGGGGGGGTGGGGGGGGGGGCGTCGAGAAGCTCCCCTTCTTCTCCTCCGGCGCCTCCCCCCTCCTCCCCCCACGCAAGAACCGTTCCTGCCGGGCTCATTTTAAGTCGGAATGCCCAGCCAGCACGTCTCCAGCTGGTCTCTCCCCCACCTACCCCCCACCCCAAATAGACACACGCCGTTGCGGTGGTTTCCAGCCGGATTTCCACGCGTGTCCCCCTCCCCGGCACCCCACTTTCAATCTCTGAGTCCCCAGCTTCCCCCCGAGATGAATTGTGTGTCCCCCCCCTTCGCGTTCCCCTCCTCCGAACAACCCTGCGAGGTAGACCAGCTCAACGCACACACGGACACACGCAGAGAGAGAAGCACATATCTACAGACCTCTCGAGTTCCTTACCCGCCCCTTTCGCCCCCCTCCCCAGACCTCTCTCCTTCCTCTTCTACCGCGGCAAAAACGCCAAGCTCCGCTAGGCATCCAAAAACACCCGCGCGCACGTCAGAACAAATCTCGCCACTTGTGTCTTTTTTTTTTTTTGAGCTTGTTTACCGGCTTCGCTTTCCACGGATTTGGGGGGTTGGGAGAGTGGGGGTAATGTCCCCCTCCTGCGCCAACCCAGAGCCCCTTGCCCAAAGCCGCTGCTCCCCACCCCTCCCTTTCTCCTGGGTTTAAAAGGACGCCCCACCAACGCGCGACCCCCTTTTCCCCCCACTCCCGGGCGTTCTCTCTCTCCCAGCCCACTCCGCGCAGCCCCATATTTCCATTCTCGGTACCTTCCAATTCGTCTTCGGGGATATCCACCGGATTGGGATCCGCAGCCAAAATATTGGGGATGGTATAAATACCCCGGTACATCAAAGCGGCCGTCACGGGATGAAACGGCATCTTGGCTGTTGGTTTTTTTTTCTTCCAGAAACCCAAACTTTAATTCCAAATGTCATAAAGAGGGCGAGCTGGATGCCACGCGGGAAGCCCGGGCGAGAGGGGCGATCGGTGGGGATGCGAGTGGAGAGAGAGAGGGGTGGGGTGGGGTGGGAGGGGGTTTCCTCCCAATTTGTCGTCCCCCCCCTCCCCAAGAAGGCTCCTTTTTCGCCCACTCCGGGGCTTGAAAGCTCCTTAGCGGTGAACCCAACCGCTTCCCCGCCACGCACCGGCGGGTCCTAACTGGAACTCGCGTGGAGAGCGACCCCCGCGGCGCAGAAGAGACATCGGAGGCTGGAAGCGGCGGCCGAGGACGGAGGCTGCTGGAAACGGTGGCTCATCTCCCTTTCGCCCAGGTGGACGGCTGGCTAAGCTTGCCTCGATTTCCCTTGCGTCGGTTTGCCGAGACAGCCTCGATCTAGCTCCGGGCGCCCGAGACCCTCTGGTATCTCCAGCCCGGTTCCAATTCCCCGGGGATGATGAGAACTCGGGAGAAACTCAACTCAACGCCTGCCCGGTCCGGTTTCTCTTGGAGTGGGGGCGTTGGGGAGGGGGGGGGCTCTTGGTCTCCAGCCCCAAGCTTCAACCGCCCTCCAGTCCGCCGCACGCAGCCTTCTGAGCCGGCCTCGGTTCTCCGCAACCTCACCCCCCCCAAAAAAACCCCCAAGGAGCAGCAGGTAGACAGGTAAGGCAGGCAGGCAGGCCAGGGGATGGGAGATGGGGGGGGGGGCGCCAAGGATCCAGGCCGCCCCAAAATAAGTTTCTCCAGCCGCCAGATCCCAACAAACCCGATTCCTTTCCGGCTCTCCTGGCAGTTTCTGACTGGAGGGGAGAGCTGCGGCGGGGGGGTGGAGGTGGGGGCTTCCCTTTTCTCCCCCCGCCCCCTGGCTCGGTAGCCCCAGCTTCTCTCTCTCTCTCTCTCTCTCTCTCTCTTTTTCCTCGCTGGCTTCCTTGCTCTGATTGACTCACGGTCAACCAAGCGCCTCTGTAGCAAAGCATCTACACAGTAAATCGTTTCGGAGCTGTGGGGTGGGGGGATATCACATGCAGAGGAAGGAGGCACATCGGTTGGGGGCCCCCTCTCTCCAATTGCATTCCCCCAGAGGTCTGTAAGGGGTGGGTGGGGGGGGGGTGACGCTTCCAAGGCTACATTGCCTGCAGATTCTCCAATGGAAGTCTTACCCTCCTTTCAACTTTCAATCCTGGGGGGAGAGGGTCTCGCCTCCCTCCTCCCCCTCCTCCCCACCTCTCCGTTATGCAGTGCGGGTTGGACAGGTAGCAGAGATCTCTGCTGCTGGCAGGGGGGCCCTTCAAAGCCGCTTCCTTGCACCTGGGTGGGCTTTTACGTTGGGTATCCTGGTGGGCCAGAAAGGAAAAGGAAAATTGCTAAACGCGGCTTCAGTCGGTTTGCACGAACCCTCTGGATGTGTGCCCTGGGTCTATTCTGACTCACTCAGGATTGCGATGGGACGGGAATGTCTTTCCAAGGAGAAGAGACTTGGGGACAGATGGTTTGGGGGTGAAAGGACATGTCCTGGCGTTTATTTGAGAGTGGCTAAAAGGTAGTAATTTTTCTTTATATAAAATTCTCTATTGGCCAAGTGTGATTGGACACACAAGGAATTTGTCTTTGGTGCATACGCTCTCTCGGTGTACGTAAAGAAAGCATAAAATAAATCCGTCAAGAACCATAAGATAACAACACTTAGTGATAGTCATAGGATACTAATAAGCAATCAAATCATACTAGGAAACCAGAAAAACATGGCATTTCTCTACCCATTGCTGGTGTCATACTGTAAGCAGGCAGGCAGGTAGGCAGGCAGGAAGGAAGGAGATGGAGGTGAAGAGAGAGAGAGATAGAAAAGAGAAAGAAAGGAGAGGGGGAAAGAGAAGAGAAGAGAAGAGAAGAGAGGAAGGGGAGACAGAGAGAGAGAAAGATGGATGGATAGATGGATGGATGGATGGAAGATAGAAGGATGGAAACAGAGGTGAAGAAAAAGAGAGAAAGAAAGGAGAAGGGGAGGGGGAAAGAAAGAGGGAGGGAGAAGGGAAGAAAGGAAGGGGAGACAAGGAAAGAGAAAGATGGATGGATAGATGGATGGATGGATGGAGGAGAGGGAAGTGGAGAGAGAGAGAGAGAAAGGAGAAAGAAAAGGGAGGGGGAAAGAGTCAGAGGGAGGGATGAGGAAGAGGAGACAGGGAAAGATGGATGGATGGATAAAGAAAGGAAGGGAGGAAGGAAAGGAAAAGGAAAGGAGGAGAAAGAAAAAGAAGAGGAAGAGAAAGAGGGAGGGAGGGAAGGGGGAAGGAAGGAAGAAAAGAAGGAAGGAAGCATCATACCACAATCCTTTCCAGAGCCTTTTCCAGAAGAGTCTGGTGTTCGTCCTCAGGCTAGGATTCCTTGAAGGCATACCATCAACTGCCTTGGAAAGTGGCAGCTCCTGAAGGCCATTTACACACCTGTAGGAAGATTGGACAAGATCGAAGGGTTGGAAGGGAACCCGGAGGTCATCAGTTCTACCCTTGCCAGTGCAAGAATCCATCGGGCAGAGGCCAAACGTAATTGACCATCTGTCTTCACACACAGCTAAAAACTGGATTTCAGCTCCCAGATTCAGCACCTTGGACAGAGGTAGCCAGTTCATGCCAAACCCTGGAAATCTGGAGCATTTCCTTGCAGAACCAAATCAATTGATCAGGTGACGATAACATTTTTGCTTTTGGACATTGTACAATTTTATAGCAAATTGTAGGGATTGTATGAATTCCTCCATCCTCTCGTTTAATCGGCATCTTTCTTATTTTTGAAACCTATAAATCATTGTGTCATTTTTTCCCCCTCCCTTCAGCAAAAAGTTAATAAGAGGTCTCAAAGTCTTTCAGAAACCTTTTCATTACTTTTATTTTTTTTTCCCCTTGACCAGACAGGTCAGTCTCAGCATTTCTGCAAAGTCCATTCCTCCACTGTGGAGATATTAGTTTTATATATATATATATATATATATATATATAAAATCTTGCTACAATTACCATCCAGAAAATCAGTCTTAACATCAGTTTGTTCTCATTTTTGCCATAAAGGAGCCTTGGTGGAGCAGCGGACTAAAGCGCTCTTAAGTAGCACTTAGCTGCCAGCTGCCTGCAATTACTGCAAGTTCGAATCTCACCAAGGCTCAAGGTTGACTCCGCCTTCCATCCTTCCGAGGGAGGTAAAATGAGGACCCGGATTGTGGGGGCAATAAGCTGACTTTGTATAAAAAAAAGAACACCGCTTAGGGGGGAGCGAAAGCCCTACTAAGCAAGTATATACAAAAGGATGATGGCTATTGCTTAACGCATTGTAAGCCACCCTGAGTCTCCGGAGAAGGGCAGCATATAAATCGAACCAATAAATAAATAAATAAATAAATAAATAAATAAATAAGTCATGATAAACAGTGTTCTGCTTTCTTCATTAATCTTCAAACTCTTTTGCATCATTTTTATGAATTGGTATCAAAAGCTTGCTCACCAGTCCACCACGCATCATAAAACATCTCATGTTTTTTCATATTTTTAACCCTGGTTTGAAACATTCATTTGGATCGTTTCTCTGGTGTCATGTACCAACAATACATCCTTTTGCAGGGGGGGAAAATGATAATAAATTATGACACAATGTAAATGGAATGGAATGGAATGGAATGGAATGGAATGGAATGGAATGGAATGGAATGGAATGGAATAGAATAGAATAGAATAGAATAGAATAGAATAGAATAGAATAGAATAGAATAGAATAGAATAGAATAGCGGAGTTGGAAGGGACCTTGGAGGTCTTCTAGTCCAACCCCCTGCTTAGGCAGGAAACCCTACACCACTTCAGACAAATGGTTATCCAATCTCTTCTTAAAAAGTTCCAGTGTTGGATCATTCGCAGCTTCTGGTGGCAAGTTGTTCCACTGATCGATTGTTCTCACTGTCAGAAATTCCTCCTTAGTTCTAGCTTGCTTCTCTCCTTGATTATTTTCCATCTGTTGCTTCTTGTCCTGCCCTCAGGTGCTTTGGAGAAGAGCTTGACTCCCTCTTCTTTGGGGCAGCCCCTGAGATATTGGAAGACTGCTATCATGTCTCCCCTAGTCCTTCTTTTCATTAAACTAGACATCCCCAGTTCCTGCAACAGTTCTTCCTATGTTTTAGCCTCCAGTCCCCTCATCCTCTTCGTTGCTCTTCTCTGCACTCTTTCCAGAGTTTCCACATCTTTTTTACATCGTGGCGACCAAAACTGGATGCCGTATTCCAAGGGTGGCCTTATTATCAAGTCCTTATAAAGTGGTATTAACACTTCACGTGATCTTGATTCTCTCCTTCTGTTTATGTAGCCTAGAACTAACTGTGTTGGCTTTTTTGGCATACCAGCCATATTCTCTCTCCCGAGCATCCATCTCCATATTAATCAAGTTTTTCTGCATTTACTAACACCCCAGGCCACTAACTTAACTATTTAGGCTAGAAATGCACAACGTGCTAATGAGCCGAAGTTGACGCTAAGCAGCTAAGTCTGGCGCGAGATGTCAAATGCGAGCCCTTTCCGTGATCCAGTTAAGCGTGCTTTTGCACAAACTCTGACAGGCACGGAAGGTTTGCAAAAAATGCCTGTAGGATTACATTAACAGACAGCTATCGAGCTGGTGTGACACAGGGCTGCCCATCTTCCATTTTTCAGGATGGCATTTTTTTAAAAAAAAAAAATGACACAATTTTGAAGCCGAAAATCTCTCTCGGAATCCAGGAGCCCCAGAAGAGATCCAATTAAAAACAGTGCAAGGAATCGAGAGAATTTGAGGGTTCTTTTGAACCTGCGAGAACGCCAGTAAGACTCTTGCCTGGGTATTGCCTTCAACGTATGCTCACAACCGAGCTGAACCCGCATTTCTGTCGCTCTAAGCGAGACGGTTGTTAAGTGGATCACTGCAATTGTTCAGGTAGGAACACGGTCGCAAGAGATGTAGTTAGTTTACTTTATTGTCACTGCCCCTCGTACAATGAAATTAAACGCCATCTTCCATGTACATTATACATAAGAAAACTATAAAAATAAAACACAAAGACACATCCTTCACATTCTGTACAATTGAACTGAAAATCCCTGGTACTCCATTAATATTGCACTATACAGTAGAATTCAATATATAGTTACTACCCTGGGATAGAAGCTGTTTTTCAGCCCTTTTGTCCTCTGTTCTTATTGTCCTGTACCAGCTGCCAGATGGTAATAGTTCAAAAAAAAAAACAAAAAACCAATGATGCCCAGGATGAAATGGATCTTTAAGAACGTTTTGAACTTTCTTAAGGCAGCGGGAGCTATGAAGCTCTTCCAAGGAGGGGAGAGGGCAACCCATGATCCTCTGGGCCAGTGGTCGGCAACCTTAAACACTCAAAGAGCCACAAAGATCCTAACTGGAAGCCCCCCGTTCAATTCTGCAGCCGACCGGAAGTCCGTTTCCCCCATCATAGAGTATCCTCGTAGCGCGGCGTCCTTTTTCCTCTATCAATTTTTCCCTCTGGAGCCAGCCGGCGACAGGGAGCCGCAGCAGGGGGATGAAAGAGCCACATATGGCTCCAGAGCCGCGGGTTGCTGACCCCTGCTCTGGTCAATGACGTTAACCCTCTGGTTATATTGGCAAGCCATATACAGGTGCAGTAAGTTAAAATACTCTCTATGGTGCAGCGGTAGAAGGTTGTCCATTCAATTGTTGTTTCCTGAGAAGTCTCAGGTAGTATAATCTCTGCTGGGCCCTTTTGACCAGGGCTGCAATGTGAGCGCCCCAGATCAGGCCCTCTTTTATAGGATAACACCCAGAAACTTAAAACTGGCCACTTACTCTACTTGGTCGCCATTGTTAAGCAAGGGCTGGATGTCTGATCTATTTCTTCTATAGTCCCTTATAAGCTCCTTGGTCTTATTGGTGTTAAGGACCAAGTTATTGTCTCCATACCACGAGCATATACCAAAGGTGGCTTGGATGGAGTTGCAATGCCACCTAACTTCCAAGAGGTTGAGGCAGGGGTGAAATCCAGCAGGTTCTGGAGAACCCGTAGCGGAAATTTTGAGCAGTTCGGAGAACCGGCAAATACCACCTCTGGCTGGCCCCAGGAGTGGGGTGGGAATGGAGTTTTTGCACAGGAGTGGGGTGGGAATGGAGTTTTTGCACAGGAGTGGGGAGGGAATGGAGTTTTTGCACAGGAGTGGGGAGGGAATGGAGATTTTGCAGTATCCTTCCCCTGCCACGCCCACCAAGCCACACCCACCAAGCCACGCCCACAGAACCACTGGGCTGAAGTCACGCAATCCGCTTCACCACTGCATATCCTAGCAACTCTGTTCACACATTTTGCGAAGCTCAGAATGTGTGTGTGTGTGTGTGTGTGTGTGTGTGTGTGTGTGTGTTGCGGCACGAGTTGCTGGGCAAACTCCCTTGGTTTTTCAGCTTGTGGTTCCGGCATTGTGAAAAGCCAGAAAATGGGTCATTTCAGTAATTCAAAAGAGAAACGCTTGGGTCTCTATACAATCATTAACAATGACTGAAAATGACACCTAGATGTGAGGAAGTAGGGGGGAGAAAATCCAATTTCATTTCTGAGAATCTATCCGATTTGAGTCTTTTTTAACCCAACTTTCCCCCAATAATTGACATTTTTTGCTGTGTTCAGGCTTTTGCTGAAAATTCTCCCTCGCCGACAGAACAATGCTTTGGGATTTCACTGATCTTAACAGGATAACAGACTTGGAAGGGACCTTGGAGGTCTTCTAGTCCAACCCCCTGCTTAGGCAGGACATCCTATATCATTATGGACAAATGGATGTCCAACCTCTTCTTAAAAACTTCCAGTGTTGGAGCATTCACAACTTCTGGTGGCAAGTTGTTCCACTGGTTAATTGTTCTAGCTGTCAGGAAATTTCTCCTTAGTTCTAGCTTGATTATTTTCCATCTGTTGCTTCTTGTCCTGCCCTCAGGTGCTTTGGAGAAGAGCTTGACTCCCTCTTCTTTGGGGCAGCCCCTCCAATATTGGAAGACTGCTCTCATGTCTCCCCTGGTCCTCCTTTTCATCAAACTAGACATACCCAGTTCCTGCAGCTGTTCTTCGTATGTTTTAGCCTCCAGTCCCCTAATCCTCTTTCTTGCTCTTCTCTGAACTCTTTCCAGAATCTCAGCATCTTTTTTTATATCATGGCAACTAACCAAAGAGAGAAGCCACCTGGAATTAAAAGGAGAAACTTCCTAACAGTGAGGACAATTAACCAGTGGAACAGCTTGCCACCAGAAATTGTAAGTGCTCCATCACTGGAGGTTTTTAAGAAAAAAACTGGACGGCCATCTATCTGAAATGGTATAGGGTGTCCTTCTTGAGCAGGGGGTTGGACTAGAAGACCTCCGAGGTCCCTTCCAGCTCTTTTCGGATCGATCGATCGATTGATTCTGCAATTGGGAACCCCTGGCTGAATGGAAAAGCCAGAGCTCCAGATTTTGCCTTTTCAAATTCGATGAGCAGGTAAGCAAACTTCTTAAACATGGTAGCAATGTTCCAATATCTGAGGGGCTGCCCCAAAGAAGAGGGAGTCAAGCTATTCTCCAAAGCACCTGAAGGCAGGACAAGAAGCAAAGGGTAAGAGCCTTGGTGGCACAGCAGACTAAAGTGCTGTTAAGTAGCCCCAGCTGCCTGCAATTACTGCGAGTTCAAATCTCACCAGGCTCAAGGTTGACTCAGCCTTCCATCCTTCCGAGGTAGGTAAAATGAGGACCCCAATTGTGGGGGCAATAAGCTGACTTTGTATAAAAAAGAACACCGCTTAGAGGGGGGCCAAAAGCCCTACTAAGCGGGTATATACAAAAGTATGAAGGCTATTGCTTAACGCATTGTAAGCTGCCCTGAGTCTCCGGAGAAGGGCAGCCTATAAATCGAACCGATAAATAAATAAACAATAAATAAACTAATCAAGGAGAGAAGCAACCTAGAACTAAGGGGAAATTTCCTGACAATGAGAACAATTAACCAGTGGAACAACTTGCCTCCAGAAGTTGTGAATTCTCCAACACTGGAAGTTTTTAAGAAGAGGTTGGATAACCATTTCTCTGAAGCGATGTAGGGTTTCCTGCCTAAGCAGGGGGTTGGACTAGAAAACCTCCAAGGTCCCTTCCAACTCTGTTATCCTATTCTATCCCTCCCGAAGTTAAGGGGGCCACCGATAGAGGCCAGTTTTTCTGCATCGGATGCCCAGTGGCAAAGCACGCTACAGGTTGTGTACGAAACACTGTGAACCCGCAAACGTCCACATGTCTTTGCAACAATGGCTATGCCCTCTCAATGGCTCCCAACAGCTGCCTCATTGTTATAACCCTCCGTTATTATTTTCCTGCGTTTGGTTTCATTTTTCTCCCTTAGCGAGACGTGATCCATTTTCTGCCTTATTTAGCACTCTGCAAACATACTGATCATCTCCCAAGGTTGACGGGAGGGATGGGGCGCCGAGTACAGATGTTCTGCCTGCGCACGTTGTTGTAACCTGACTGTCAGATCTGCCTCGATTTGGTCCTTTAGGTGAGAAAGACCCTCGACTCCGTTTCTAGAGAAAAGGTATACTTTACTGAAAGTCAAGTGGATTATAGCATATAACCATACTATATACTGGGGTGCTCTCTCTATATATACCCTATACTATATATATATTTCTTCAACCGGGTATTTTCCTACGTAAACCAAGTTTCTCAGCTTGCAGCCATAGCTCAGTGAAACCACATCCACTCTCCTAGGCTTTATCAGACAACAAGCCAGCATTTTGCTGCCTATTGGGAGATTAATATAGATCTATTTCGGACTGATTGGTCCTCATCAGTTAGTCACACCCTTACCGTACGTTCCTTCCCTGTAGAGGCTAAGTATTTGCTTTCTTCTCTTATCGCAGGGTTTTGTGTGTATATTTTTTCTTCAGCCGGGTGTTTTCCTACGTAAACCGAAATAGATCTATATTAATCTCCCAATAGGCAGCAAAATGCTGGCTTGTTGTCTGAAAAAGCCTAGGAGAGTGGATGTGGTTTCACTGAGCTATGGCTGCAAGCTGAGAAACTTGGTTTACGTAGGAAAATACCCGGTTGAAGAAAAATATACACACAAAAACCTGCGATAAGAGAAGAAAGCAAATATATACTATATAGTATATATCTCTCTCTATATATATATACTGTATACTGGGTTTTCTCTCTCCCCAGGCTCCAGAGCCTTTCTAGACGTCTGGGGGAGGGCAAAAAGTGCCTCCCCCCCCCCCAGAGGCCCTCTGGAGGAACAGTCTTTGAAAACACCAAAACGAGCAATTTTGGCTGAGTTTAAAGGTGGTTTCTCCTCCTCGGTTTAGTCAGTAATTCTTTCTTTTTCATCCCTGCGAGTTGGAAGAACTGGAAACAAAACAAGACAGCAGCACAGGGCGAACCAGAAAACTGGATTTGTTCCGTTTGCGGTCGCTTTAACGCCCGACCAGAAACCTTAGCGATAGGGGGAGAAAGATCTGAAAAGGATCTGGTTATTTTTTGGGAGAAGGATTTGCTTGTTCCTCTGGGGGTTTTTCCCACCCTTATTTTCTTTGCTAGGAAATGTGAACCTGGGGCTATTAAGTCAGCCTACAGAACAATCAGCGGCGTTTAATTAAAAATAAAGGTCACACACACACACACACACACCAGCCTGGCAGGCCGAATTATAATGTGTGTGGAACATGTCTGGACGTGACTTTGCACCAGCAAACTTGATTTCTCCTTCCTGGCGACCCAATGTCAGCTTTTCGAGGCTTCTATATTTGATAAGCTGAAGGGGGGTGTTTTTGCTAAGAGATTTCAGGGGTGGTTTCCGGATCTTCTTAGCCAGAAGAAAAGGAATCCGGAATAATTGGAGACGGAGCGTCTCGATCATCCAGGGTCATGGCTGCCCCAAAGGTGCTTTTTTCCCTCAAAACCAATAGACTTTCTTGGGGTTTTTTCCCCCCTTTGAATATGTTTCACTTCACATCAAGAAGCTTCTTCGGTTCAGAACTGTACTGAATTGGAGGAGGAAGAGGAGGAAGAGGAGGGAGGAGGAAGAGGAGGAAGAGGAAGAGGAGGGAGGAGGAAGAGGAGGGAGGAGGAGGAGGAGGAAGAGGAGGAGGAAGAGGAACAGGAGGAAGAGGAAGAGAGGAGGAGGAGGAGGAGGGAGGAGGAGGAAGAGAAGGGAGGAGGAGGAGGTGGAAGACGAGGAAGAGGAAGAGGAGGAAGAGGAGGGAGGAGGAAGAGGAGGGAGGAGGAGGAAGAGGAAAAGGAGGTGGAAGAGGAGGAGGAAAAAGAGGACGAGGAGGAGGAGGAGGAGGAGGAGAAGGAGGAGAAGGAGGAGGACTGTGGAGTCATTGGAGCTCTCTGAGCTAGGTGGTTTTCTTGCAGACGTTTCATTACCCAACTAGGTAACATCATCAGTACTAGAAGGGAGGGAGGTTTGCTCTCTTTTTATGTACCAGTGGCCTGTCCTGTGTCGGTGAGGGTGGGAGTGTTGTTTTCTTTTGGGTAGTTCCAGGGACAGACTTAACCTCAAGTTTCAGCTGGGAAACTAGATCTAGTTCAGTCCAAAACTGCGAAGGGATGCCTGGAAGCTCGGCATTCAGACAAATCAGCCATCACCGGGCACACAGAGATAAACAACATTTACACACCCTTCAAAATGAAACAATGAAATGCGACCATGAAAACCTCACATGAAAACGACCAAGGTATCTCCTGGCCAGCAAACAACACCCAGATAAATAGGGGATTAACTAACCGGGATTAACACCAGACCAACTATCAAAGCAGTCAGTAACCCCTCAATGGTTTTGCAGTAGCAAACCGGTTTCTGTATTAACCCTGGTCTTGGTGGTAGGACATTGCTGGTTTGAAGAGTTTCCTTTTGAAGCCCACTGAATTCCTCAGGGGTTGGATTATCGATCGATCAACCAACCAAACGTTTCCATTCTTATTGCTGTGGTTTGTCCCCATTCGGTAATTAAATGTTGAGTATGAATCGCGCATTAATAAGATAATGCTTAGGACTCATTGTGTACTCTTTTCTCCCCTTGAAGATGCTGAAATTTATATCTTTAGAGACAATGAGCATCTGCGGTTAATAAATACATCCACTTTCCGTTAAGGGTTGTAATTGTTTTAAGAGGCCACCGCTTCAAACCATTTTATGGCTAGAACAATCAATATCTGGGGACAAGATAGTATCCTAGCACAGGACAGATAGCGTTCTGTTATTTTGCCTAGGAGGGTGTAGTTCTGGGCATTATTATAGAGCAGTGGTGAAATCTAAAATTTGTTACTACCGGTTCTCTGGGCGTGGCTTGGTGGGCGGGGTGGTAATGTGATTGGGTAGGCATGGCCAATTTTTTTTTTACTTTTAAAACCATTTTTTAACCATTTGTAAAAAAAATGCTTTCAAAAACCTCTGACG
>WNWU01000295.1:0-20464 GCA_012654045.1 Ptyas mucosa
TTAGCTTTGACAATGGGAGTTTCTAGGTATTTAAGGAATATGACTAATACAAAGCCTGTTGTTAGAAACAAGAGTACAGCAAAGGAGACCAGGATGATCCCCAGATGTTCTTCATAGGACAGGAAGGTTATTCTTTTGGGGATACATTGGATTCTGTCCTCAGTTGGATATTTATCATCTGGGCACCTGGTGCATTTTTCAGTATCTGAGAAAACAGTAAGTAATATTATTTCTATAGTCCCTCCTTTCACATTCCAAGGAAAACCTTTCAATGGCAGCTGATACTGGGAGACAAGAAAGCAATAGTAATTGGTAAATTGGTAAACTGAAATATAGAAATAAACATAGAGACCTAAAAATCTTAAACCAAATGTAGGCAGCTTACAGTCCAGTTTTAAAAACACAATATTTACGACTATCAAAATATCAACAACAATAAATAATACCCAGAAGAGAAATAATTGATGCCACAACCACCCTTCACTGAAGCAATATACATTGTTGTAATCACTTCATCCCAATGCCTAGAAGAACAACCTCCAGAACAGTGGTGAAATCCAGCAGGTTTTAACAGGTTCTGGAGAACCAGTAGCGGAAATTTTGAGTAGTTCAGAGAACTGGTAAATACCACCTCTAGCTGGCCCCAGAGTGCAGTTGGAATGGAGATTTTGCAATATCCTTCCCCCAGGAGTGAGGTGGGAGTGGAGGTTTCACAGTATCCTTCCCCTGCCATGCCCACCGAGTCACACCACACCCACCAAGCCACACCCACAGGACCGATAATAGAAACAATTGGATTTAAACACTGCTCCAGAGGTTTAGGAGGGTGGGGCAGCTGATTAGGAGGGTGGGGTTTCAATGGGGAGGGTGTTCAATAGGACAGGAGCTGCAACAAAAACATCAGGCTTTTGAGGAACCATATGATGGCAATGTTTTAGGAAACATTCAGTGTGTCTATTATATCTGCTATGGTGGGACAGGTAAATATCCTCAGGGAGATGAGGCCCCAAAGATATCTGGTCCTATGCAAAGTAGGGCTTTGGAAGTGAATTTAATTGCACTGGGAAAGAAACTGGGAGCCTGTGCTGCTTACATAGTAGTGGTATAGGATGGAAGAATATAGTGCACCCAACGCTGTGCACACCATTGTATTCTGGACCATGTGTGCATTCCAGGTAATCTTCAAGATCAACTCCATGTAGAGCCCATTGTAAATTCAAACAGGTAGTGACCAAGGCATGATGAAGGCTTCGAGTGCAGGAAAGGGCACAGTTGGTGCACAAGAAGAATCTGATTGAAGATTTCTCTAGTCATGGATGCCAATTGCACAACAAACTGTAGCCATGAGTCTAGGGGACCCACAATGCATTCATCACCTCCATCCACGGGAATGCCACAATATCCAGAGAATCTGTTACGTTCCCCCCAGCAACTCGTGGAGGCGGAAGCACTCCTGATTGGTTGAACCGCCGGCACAGTTGACTGGAAATGGATGCTCTCTGATTGGCCCACTATTTGACAGCTCAGCTATATAAGTGCTGTCAAAAGAAAAGAAGCCAGCTTGCTCACACATTGTTAGCACAGAGTGAATCCACCGTTAGCTTATTACTGTTAGCAATAAAGCTTTGTTAAACTGTTAACCTGTCTTTCCTCCTTCCATGCCTGCCCAGTTCTATAAACATTGGTGATGAAAATGGGATATAGGAGGAGGCAACAGGTATAAGCTAAGTCACTAACAAAAGAGCGGTCACTAAGAACTGACTGAGGTGATGAGACATTGCACAAAGAAATACCTGGGCACTCCCTCAGCGAGGAGATAGCAACCCTGTCTACTTTTGTGCCGTTTAACCAGGCAATGAAAACTTGGCTCATTTTTGGATTGTATCAATTGTTTTATGGTGGCCAATGATTACAAGGGGCTACCGGTGGGATGTAAGGAAGCTTGGTAAGAGCCTTGGTAGCACAGCAGACTAAAATACTGTTAAGTAACACCAGCTGCCTGCAATTACTGCAAATTTGAATCTCACCAGGCTCAAGGTTGACTCGGCCTTCCATCCTTTCGAGGTAGGTAAAATGAGGACCCGGATTGTGGGGGCAATAAGCTGACTTTGTATAAGAACACAACTTAGGGGGGCCGAAAGCCCTACTAAGCAGGTATATACAAAAGTATGAAGGCTGTTGCTTAACGCATTGTAAGCCACCCTGAGTCTTCGGAGAAGGGCGGCATATAAATCGAACCAATAAATAAATAAATAAATAAATAAATAAATAAATAAATAAATAAAGCTCTTTTCCTCAGTATTTGTGGCCAAGATATGTTTGAAACAGCTAGGGCTCTTTTAGGACCTCAGAAGGTCCAAGATATTTTGTGGGAAATTCTGCTAGCAAAGTTGAGGGGGCATTATGCTCCTATGCCCTCAAGAATAGCTAGGCGCCATGCTTTTAGACAAATATGCAGCGTTAGAATAACTTTATTGTCACTTTGAATGCACAGTAATTGGCATACTGGCTTTTTCTAAAATCTACAATGATCTCCTTTGTTTTTATTAACATTTAGAATCAGGTTATTTTTATTGCACCAATCCACTACAGCCTTCACCTCTTTCCTATAAGCATCTTCATTGTCGTCCCAGATAAGACCCACCACTGCCCTGTCATCTGCACACTTCACAATATGCTTTACAGCAGATTTGGCACAGCAGTCATGGGTCATCATGGTGAACAGTAGCGGACTCAAAACACAGACTTGTAGGGAACCTGGAATGTGTGGAAGTAGGAATACAGATGAGAAACCAAACTTCTAGCAGCAATGTTTATTGCAGATAATGACTCCGTAAAACCAACATGCAACTTCCGGCTGATAGCCCCTTTTAAAGGAAAACTATCAGCCTTAGCCAATAACATTAAAATATGTCCTGCACCTGCATGGCAGAAGAAAAGTCTCTGCTCACGCCTGCACGGACATAACACCCCTTACCCCTTCTTACAATTCTGGGGTGGCCTTCGTGTAGAGTCTCTAAAAATGATTTCCTTAGCCTTGAGGGTATCACTACCCAATTCCCCCACAATAGGCAACCCTTCTGCAATGAAAGTTCGTATTGCCTTGCCCAGAATGGCTTAAACTCTACACCCCGTCTCTTTAGGCCATCACCTCCATACCCAGTTTAACACTTTCATTATTGTTCGATCTTTTCTCAACTGGGTTTCCACTTCCGCGGCCATAACAAGAACGGATAGCATGGTCTCAATCAGCAGTACTGATGCTGCTGGAGCTGGATCCTCCACTAAATTAGGTAGCGAACATGGCTTAGGTCATCAGCATGGCCCAGTTCTATGCTGGGTCAATGTATAAGTCGATAACTATATGCTGCTAAGAACTCTGTCCAATGCGTCATTCTTGGGGACAGGACCTGTGGTGTTTGCTGGTCCCCTACAATTAGTCCCAAAAGTGGCTTATGATCTGTCACTAAATCAAATCTCCTTCCATAAACATATTTGTGAAATCTTTTAATTCCCACCACCGCAGCCAATGCCTCTTTATCAAGTTGGCTGTAGTTTCTCTCAGCAGATGATAATGTCCTAGAAAAGTACGCTATTGGAGCCTCACAATTGTCTGGAAGGCGATGACTCAATACTCCCCTGACTCCAAATGGGGATGTATTACATGTCAGGACTAACGGCAGGTGTTCATTAAACTGAACTAAGATGCTATCCAAGGAAATTATTCTTTTTACCCCCACAAACGCAGCTGCTTCTCTGCGCCCCCATACCCATGGCACCTTTTTTCCCAATAGTCGATGTAGTGGTTCAGCGACAGATGCCTTTTGTCGCAAAAACACACTATAGAAATTGAGGAGCCCTAAAAAGGCCTGGAGTTCCATCTTATTCCTTGGTGTTGGCGCAGCCTGTATTGCTTGTACTTTCTCCTTGGTGGGGTGCAATCAGGATGTATCGACCAGGTATCCCAGGAAATCAACTTGATTTACTGCTACTTTACACTTTTCTTCCTTTACCTTTAGTCCAGCCTCTTGAAATCTTTGTAGAACTAGTCATAGTCGTTCAAATAATTCCATTTTATTGGTAGCAAAGATGAGCACGTCATCAAAATAAGGCACAACCCCAGGCTTCGAAACAACCCCGGGGCCACGCTCACCCCAAACTGTAGGCAGTGACAACGGAACGCCCCGCAATGGGTTATGATTGTTTGGGCTTCTGCACTAGTGTCATCTACAGGGAGCTGCTGAAATGCTTGGGCAAGATCTAACTTTGCGAAGATCTTAACCCACCCACCCACCCCCCAACGAATGTAACAAGTGCTGAACCACTGGTAACGGATAAGCATTATGTTGAAAAGCCCTATTCAACGTACATTTATAATCCGCACAAATTCGGACTGACCCATCTGATTTCACTGGCATCTCGATAGGGGTCTCCCACTTGATGAGGACCACCGGTTCCAGTATGCCTTGCTGAATCAACTTATCTAGTTGTTCGTCAACTTTGGGCTTTAGTGCAAATGGCACCCTCCTCAGTTTCATTCTTATTGGTGCCACCTTGGGGTCCAAACTGAAGGATATCGGGATACCCCTATATTCTCCCAACTTTCCATCGAACACATTGGCAAACTGTTTACTCAACTCTCCAATGGTTTTTCCCTGGATTTTATGAACCCCGGTAATTTCTAGCCCCAGTGCTGCAAACTAATCCAGTCCCAAGAGGTTAGGCAGTGTACCTTCAACAACAACCAATTTAAGTGGCCTGAAGAAGTCTTTATATTCTACGTGGAACGTTCCGCTACTCTTAATGGGGATGTTGTTTCCTTGATAATCTCTCAAACAAATACGACTACGCATAAGCTTTTGCTCGGCTACGTGTGGCACCAATTTCTGTAGAGTCTACCAAGATACAATTGTTGTTGCCAACCCTGTATCCACTTCCATCTGGCAGGGAGATCCTGCAATAAGGACAGTAATGTAAATTTTACTACTTCCTGGAATCCTGGTTTGATTGCTCACCCTTTCTGAACGACACACGTCTGTGTTAATAGTAGAACACTCATCCTCTGGGGTTCTTAGCCTCGGTGGGCCATGCTTACCCCCCTCCCATTTTGAATTGAAGTCTGTCCAGTTGGGGGGTAAGCAACACAGCATGGCAAACTTGTGCTAGGTGACCCTTCTTCCCACACCATCTACAAATGGTGTTTTTATGGTGACACATAGCTCTTGGGTGGTTTCTGCCGCACCCTATACACGAGGAGAACAACTTGCGATCCTCTGTCCATCTACACTCCTTGCTAGCCACTCTCAACCGATGGACATCATCATGATTATTTCCCTCATCTTCAGTGTCCTCCTGTAATTCCATCTCTCCCTGAAGGACGGTTTCCCCCCTTCTAGCCGCCAAGGGGCTGCTCAGGTTCTGTATCTCTTCTGTCGATCTATTCGATGATTTGATGGCTTGCGCCTCCTCTACTGCTGTCTGTAGCATTAATGTTGGGTTTGCCAATAATCGTCTCTGTAACCGAACATCCCGAACCCCACAGACCAATCTGTCTTGAAGGGCTTCATCTAAATGGCTAAATTTATAATAGATGACTGCTTTCCTAAGGGCTGCCATATAACAACTGATAGACTCACCCTCTGCCTGGTCCCTATGGTAAAAAGCATGTCTTCGAGCAATGCAACATGGTCAAGGAGCATAATGTTCCCTCAATTTGCTTAATAATATGTCCCAAGGAACTGTCTGCAGGGATTGGGGTGCAATGAGGGCCCTCACCGTCTCAAACACTTCTTTTCCACAAATGCTCAAAAAAAGTGTTTGTTTACAATTGTCTGTGATATTGGTATAGTCATTAGTTTCCAATATTCAGTCAAAAAGAATTAGATAAGAATCCCACATCTGTGTTTCAGGATCAAACAGAACAAACTGTGGTGAATTAGCCATTCTCTTTCCAAAACAAACAGTCTCCACTCACGCGTGGCTCTTTTAACTCTACATTGGCTCAGGGCCCAGCAATCCCACCTTCATCGCCAATGGAATGTGTGGGAGTAGGAATTCAGATGGGAAGCCAAACTTCTAGCAGCAATGTTTATTGCAGATAATGACTCAGTAAAACCAACATGCAACTTCCAGCTGATAGCTCCTTTTAAAGGACAACTATCAGCCTTAACCAATAACATTAAAATATGTCCCGCACCTACATGGCATAAGAAAAGTCTCTGCTCACACCTGTGTGGACATAACAGATCCTGTACTCAAGAAGATGGAGGTGGAAACTTTTCTTCCAACTTGCACCCACTGGGGCCTTTCAATAAGAAAGTCCAATATCCAATTACACAAAGGTGTGTTAAATCCTAATAGGCCCGTTTTGTTCACCAACTGCTGAGGAATTATTGTGTTGAACGCCAAACTAAAATCAACAAACAGCATTCTCACATGAGTATTCTTCTCCTCCAGGTGTGCCAAGCTAAGATGAAACATGCAGGAAAGTGCATTATCTATAGAGCGGATCGTAGAATAGGCAAACTGTAATGAATCAAATATACGGGGAAGGCATGAAACCATATAGTCCTTTACCAATCTAGTAATTTCTTCTCTGGGATTCCTGAGTTCTTTAGGGCCCTATGTGCAGAGGTCTATGGAGGTTCTCATTCATCCAGGTCATGGTTGTCCCAAACGTGCTTTTATTTCAAAGGCATCTGGACTTTCTAATTTTTCTTTAAGACATTTTGCTAATTGCCTCATGGACCTCACTAGCTCTTGATGTCCTGTACTCAACCACACACTTGCTGTTGCCCAGGCCTAATCATTTCACTTGCTTCTGTTCTCAATCCCTTGTATGCATAAATTTACATAATATAAAAAGAAGGGAATCCTCCCTTCTTTAGGCCCATCCTTTTGCCCTGAATATCAATAAGAAAAAAATGTGCTTCAACAGAAAGGTCTCCTAGTCTCTGGTTCAAATGTATCTTTAGAAAATCCATACACATTCACCATAGCATCCATGCATGCCCACACACTTTCCCATACACTGAACAGCAAAAGGAAAGGGGGAAATCGCATTTATTATAACTGGGAGTCCATTTCTACCACATAAAGAAATGACTCATTTTTTTAAATTTAATTTAAAAAACATTAAAGTATCAAACACCATTTAGTACATTTATTAACTGAGATTTCTGGGAAACACATGAATGGTGTGGTGGCCTAGAGGTGGAGCTCTCGCCTCACAATCACATGTTTGCGTAAAATGTTCTGAAAGTTTGCAGAAAGGTCTCTAGGGTCCTAACATAAAAACAACAAAATCACTATAATTTGGACAATTGCAAGGAAGAGAAACATCTGAGCCCTGAATGAGTCAATTTATTTTATTTATTTATTTATTTATATTAAGTTTATAGACCGCCCTTCTCCCTGAGGACTCAGGGCGGTGTACAGCCGGAATTAAAAAAACACATAATATAAACAATAAAAACAATTAAAATAGAATAATAAATTTCGGCTCAAATTAAAAATACCAATCCCCATAAAATTTAAAATTTAAAATACTGCTTAAGCCAGCCTGGCTAGTTTGAAGAGGTAAGTTTTCAGGGCACAACGGAAGGCACTGAGGTCTGGGGTTTTCCTTATCTCGGGGGGTAACTGATTCCAGAGGGTAGGTGCCCCCACAGAGAAGGCTCTCCCCATGGGGGTTGCCAGCCTACATTGTTTGGCTGACGGCACCCCGAGGAGGCCCTCTCTGTGGGAGCGCACGGGTCAATGGGAGGTCATCTGTGGCAGTAGACATTCCCGTAGATAACTAGGTCCTAGTCAATAAGAGGTGCTCAAAGGGAGAACTCAAAGTTGTGTCTCCAAACTTTGAAGACGGGACAATGTGGGAAACTGGAGAATTTTGTCCCTAATTTATATGTGTGTGTGTGTGTGTGTGTGTGTAAGTATGTGTGTGTGTGTGTGTGTGTGTGTGTGTGTATACATATATGTCTTTTCAAATTTTCGCGGGTCTGTGTATGTAAAAAGTTAAAATCTCGGATGTTTTCCCGCATCATTAAAAGTCTGTTAGTTGAAATACTTAAAATCCTGGCTAAAATCCCATCTTAAAATCCTCCAAAATCCCAACAAAACACTTTGTAAGGTCTTTTGAAACTCTGGCTAAAATCCTAACCAATGCTTTAAAAGTTTTCTTTTTGGCAATGTTTCAACAAGCTCTCTTACTTGTCATCATCCGGCCCCTACTTTCCGTTTAGAAGCTGTGGGTATGCTGCGAGATCAGAGTTGTCACTTTTTTTTTTGGTTATTGTTTTTTGGTCGGTCCCTAAAAGAATTTTATCCAAATCATTTGGCTCCATGGCTATTCCGTATTGTAATTTATCCTTGTGATATCTTGATTTAATTTGGGTGTAGTGCCACCAGTCTATGTTTGTGTTGGTCTCCTGGAGTTGTTGTTTTGGAGGAAGTTCCCCCTCTTTATTTAACAGATCTTGATATTTCCCCATTTTGCCTATTTCTAAAGTATTCGGAAATATTAATGCTTCCATCGGGGACCACCATCTCGGTATTGTTGTATAGTATCTTTTTTTTATTCCCAGCCAGATTTTATATAGTAAAGCCCTAATAATATGTCGTTGGAAATATGTGTGCTTTTTATCCGGTCCATCCCATAAGAAAGCGTGCCATCCTCTTATAAGGTCAAATCCTTCTAGGTATAATATTCTCTTGTTTTCCAATTTTATCCAATCTTTGATCCAAATTATACCGGCCGCTTTGTAATATAACTCCCAGTTTGGTAATGCTAGGCCTCCCTTATCTCTTGTGTCTTGTAATGCTTTAATTTTTATTCTGGGTCTTTTCCCTTGCCATATATATGTTGCTACTATTTTGTTAAGTTTTTTGAAAAAATCCTTTCCTGGATGTACTGGTATTACCTGATATAGAAATAATATTCTCGGTAAAATGTTCATCTTTATTGAGTTAATTCTACCTATCAGTGAAAGTTGAATTTTGTTCCATATTTCCAAATCTCTTTTAATTTGTTTTAATAATTTCGTGTAATTATTTCTTTAATTGTTGTGGATTTCGCTGTCAGCCAGATACCTAAATATTTTATCTTCTTTACAATTTGGAGTCCAATTTTTTCCTCTAATTCTGCCTTCTGCATCTGGTTCATATTTTTAGTCAATACTTTGGTTTTTTGTTTATTTATTTTGAGTCCCGCGACTTCTCCGTATTCTTCTATCTTTGATATTAGCTTTGGTCCTGATTGTCTCGGATTTTCCAGGTTAAATATCACATCGTCTGCGAAGGCCAACAATTTGTATTCTTCTCCTCTAATTTTTAATCCTTTAATATTCTCATCTTTCCTTATCTCATTTAAAAGGGTTTCCAGGACTATTATAAATAATAATGGTGACATAGGGCATCCTTGTCTTACCCCTTTCTGTATGTCGAAGATTTGTGTCAAATCGCCATTTATCGCTATTTTTGCTGTCTGATGAGTATAGATTTTTTGTATTAATCTGTGGAATTTCTTTTTTTTATTGAAAAAGTTTTAACAATACAAATTTTCCCCCTTTTCCCCCCCCTCCCTAGCCACAGATTATAGAGTACATGTAAAAAGAATATATAAATCCTTCCCATCCCCACCCTAACCCTCCCCCTCCTCCCTCTTCCCTCCCCCCCTTGACTTCCATTATATGCAATATTAATATTCCCAAACAATATATATGTTATTCAAACTTCCATATCTTTTTTCTATATTTACTAACATACTAACATAGTCATCTCAGCTAAAAGCGATATAATATTTTCTAGTCTGATACTTATTCTGTACATACTCAATCCATAATTTCCATTCCTGTATATACTTCTCATGCGTCTGGTCTTTTAAAAAAAGCTGAAACCTTTGCCATTTCTGCAAATCCAGCCATCTTCTGGGTCCATTGGTCAACAGTCGGTAAAACATCACTCTTCCAATGTTGGGCAATCAACAACCTAGCTGCTGTCACCATATACAAAATCAATTTAGTTTCACCCAGTGTAAAGTCTTTAACTATACCCAATAAAAAAAATTGCGGAGAAAATTGTATTTTTTTCTTTAAAACATTTTGCATAACCCACCAGATTTTTATCCAAAAAGCCCTCACTTTCCTGCAGGTCCACCAGATGTGATAATATGTAGCATCTAAACAATCACATCTCCAACATTTTGGCTGCACATTAGGGTACATGCAAGACAATTTCTTGGGGTCTAAATGCCATCTATAAAACATTTTATAAAAATTTTCTCGTAAATTTTGTGACTGTGTAAATTTAACGTTCTGAACCCATATTTTTTCCCATGTTTCCAACATAACTGGTTGAGAGAAATTTTGTGCCCATTTAATCATACAATCTTTAACTAGCTCATTTTCTGAGTCTCTTTCTAACAAAACATTATAAACTCTCTTAATGTGCATTGGACCTGTCCGCTTTATCTGTTCAACCAATTCTACTTCATATTCCATTAAACCAGTTTGTTGATCTTCTTTCCATCTCATCTGTAATTGATTGTACTGCAACCAAATCAACGATTTCCCTTCTTCCAACAGCATATCCAAAGTCTTCAATCGCCACCTGCCCTCTTCAAAGTAAAGTAACTCTTTATATAAGAAACCCCCGAGTGACTTAATATTTGTATTCCACATGGTATCAGCGAGATCCAGCCAAAACGGAATCTTATAATCCCAATTAGTTCGGTGCCTTCTCCAGACTCTCAGCAAGGCATTTCTAAGTAAATGACTATTAAACACTTTATCCACTTTGGTATCATAAAATAAGTATGCATGCCAACCCCAAACCAGGTCATGGCTTTCTATATTCAACAAGTCAGTCTTAGTTTTCCCAAACCAATCACTTAATTGTATCAATGCAGTTGCTTCATAATATAGTCGAAGGTTTGGGAGTTTAAGACCACCTCTCTCACGAGTATCTTGCATTATTTTCAGTTTAATTCTTGGCTTTTTATCATTCCAAATAAATTTGTTCAGTCCTTTTTGCCATTCTAGCAATGGTTTATCTGATTTAAGCACCGGTATCATTTGAAATAAAAAGATCAGTCTAGGTAAAACATTCATCTTTACTGCTGATATTCTTCCAAGCAGTGATAACTGCAGTTTCTTCCAGTTTTGCATATCTTTTTGTATCTTTTGCCACAGAACCTCATAGTTATTTTGAAACAGTTTAGCATTGGAGTCTGTGATTTGTACTCCTAAATATTTGACCTTTGAAACAGTCTCGAAGCCTGCCATTCTTTCCAGTTCCTTTTTTTTGCTCTCTGTCAGATTTTTGACAATCATTTTAGTTTTCTTCTGATTCAACCTGAAACCAGATACCATGCCATACTCTTCTATAATATTTTTCATCTGGATTATTGAGTTCATAGGTTGTGATAGGGTAACAACCAGGTCATCTGCAAATGCCTTAGTTCTATAGTCCTTTTGCCTTATAACTATTCCAGTCAAGGAATTCGAGTCCCGTATTGCATTGAGTAAGACTTCTAAAGTTAAAATAAATAATAACGGGGATAATGGACAACCTTGTCTGGTGCCTTTTTGTATGTTAAAATTCGATGTTAAGCCTCCATTGATAATAAGTTGTGCATGTTGCTCTTGATAAATTGCACCAATCGCTTGTATAAACCGCTCCCCCAAATCCATTTTTTCCAAAGTCTTAATTATAAAGTTCCAATTCACGCGATCAAAGGCTTTTTCCGCATCCAAAAAAACCAGCACTGCAGAGATCTGTTTATTCTTATCTAGATAGTCCATTAAGTCTATAACTTGCCTAACATTCTCCTTCATATATCTGCCTTCAATAAATCCTGCTTGGTCATGATGAATTATCTTTTGAATAACTGGCATCAATCTGTTGGCTAGTACTTTTGCAAAGATTTTATAGTCTGTGTTTAATAAAGATATTGGTCTATAATTTTCTGGTTTCTTAGGACCTGATTCTTCTTTCGGAATCAATGAAACAAAAGCTGTTTTCCATGAGGAAGGTATTTTACCTCCTAGTTGTATATTACGAAATAAATCTTTAAGATGCTCAATCATTTCTTCTTGTAAAGTTTTATAATAAATTGCAGTTAAGCCATCCGTCCCTGGAGCTTTAGCTGTTTTTAATTGTTTTATAGCAAAACTGATCTCCTCCACTGTTATCAGTTGTTCCAAACTTTTCTTTTGGCTCGTTGAAATTTTTGAAACTCTCTTGTTTTCCAGGTATTCATCTATAGTAATATTCTGTATGTCATCTTTAACATATAACTTAGTATAATATTCCAAAAAGGCTTTTTTAATTAGATCTTGTTGGTAAACTTCTTTATCAGCATATTCAGTACTATCAATAATTCGTGTCGATGCTTGCTTCCTCAAAGTATACGCCAACCACCTGCCCGGTTTGTTAGCATTGGAAAAAGTATTGTGCTTTGCAAATTGTAAGTTAGTTGCCGTTTGGTCTGCTATAAGCATTTGAAATTGATCCTTCAGAAGTTTTATAGCCATTTGCAATTTTCCGTCTGTTGGTTTTTGTATCAATTGTTGTTCTTTCTTTTTTATCTCAGATTCCAATTGTAGTCTTTTCTTCTGTTGACTTTGCCTGTGTTTAGAATTCATTTGAATTAGTACTCCTCGCATATATGCTTTAGCTGCATCCCAAACTGTTTCAATAGGGGTGCCTTTGTTCAAGTTAAATTTAAAAAACTCCTTTAAATGCTTTTTGAGTTCAATTATATTCTTTTCATATCTAAATAGATTCTCATTTACTCTCCAGGATCTTCTTTCTCTTTTACCCATCTCGATTTCCATCCAGACCGGACTGTGGTCAGTCAAAGTCCTAGGAAATATCTTTATTTTCTTTACTTTAGAGAGTAGATTAGAAGTTAAGAGAAAAAAGTCTATTCTGGAAAAGGATTTGTGCCTGTCTGAGTAAAAAGTAAAGTCCAGTTCATTTGGGTTTCGAATTCTCCAAATATCTTTCAATTCCAAATCCTCTTTCAGTTCGAAAAAAGCTTGTGGTAATTTATTCCCTATTTTGGCCGTGGTTTTTTTATCCAATCTAGGTTGGATTACTCCATTCCAATCGCCCATTATTATAGTGTTTGAATAGTCCCAATCCAAAATTTTTAAATGAAGTAGCTTGTAAAAAGTTTCCTGCTGTTGATTTGGGGCATATATTCCGACCAACAAAATTGGTCCAACATCTGTAATAACTTCAACTGCAATATATCTTCCATCTTTATCTGCTTCTATAATTTTTGCTACAAGTTTCTTATTTATATATATCACCACTCCATTCTTCTTTTCCTGATTTGAAGCAACAAATTGCATTCCCAATTTTGAATTTATCAAGTATTTCTGATCTTGCAATTTTACATGAGTCTCCTGTAAACAGATAACATCATTATGAAATTGTCTCAAATAGTGAAATATCTTCCTTCTTTTTTGCGGAGAATTCAATCCGTTTACATTCCAAGACAAAAATTTAAGTGCCATTTGACCCTGTCTGAAGTTTTGAGAGCAATTGTTGAAGATTCTCTCCTACAGTAGGAATCTTCGGTTTAGCTCCTCCCATGACTTCAGCTTGCTGTTTATCTTTGGTTCTTTTCTCACGCTGTGGCTTACTATGTTCTTGCTGCTGTTGCTTCATTTGTTTAGACATTGCTCTGGTTATGCGTTGCTCTTCCACTTTAGATGTTGTTACTTCCAAAGCCATCGCCTCCTCTGTGATGGTTTTAGACATTTCTTCCAAAGGAGAAGCTTCGAATGGTGCAAAAGGATCAACCACAACACCACCTACTGCTCCCATTAATTCTCTTGCCTCCCTTTGCGACTGCCTTATTTGTGCTTCTGTTTCTTGATCAATCTCGGCTTGTAGTTGAGCTTCTTTATCTATTGGTGAAGATGTGCGTGGAGGAGGAGAACCCGCTTTCAAAACATTGTAATAAAATTCTTCTGCTTTTTCAATAGTATTAAGGCGGTATCTCACTCCTCGCAGCCTGAGTATTATACCTATTGGGGCATCCCACCTAAATTGTATATTCTGTCTTTTCAATTCTGTCACCAAAAATCCAAAATCCTTTCTATCTCTTAACATTTTAGGCGGTAGTTCTTTAAAAACTCCAATCTCACTTCCATCAACTTGAACTGTTGTAACAAAAGAATTTTGCAGAATTTCATTTCTCATTCTTCTATCTGTGAAGTATATAACCACATCTCTAGGCAGTTGTCTTTGTACCGCCACCCGAGAATTAACTCTGTAGACTTTGTCCATCTTGCACAAAACCAGATCTGGTTCCACTTTCAACATAACTGCCAAAGCCTCTGCACAAATTTTCCTAAGATCTTCTCTGGTGTTCTCTTTAACACCTCTCAATCTAATAGCATATTCCATTGATCGAAATTGCATCATAGTAATCTCATTTTGCATTTTCTGTGTAACTTCTTCAATTTCTATAATTTTTGAGTCAGAAGCTCTGAATTTAGTCTCCATCTCTGAGGCAAGATTCTCCACTTTTTTATCAATCTGCAGCACTACCTCAGACAGGCCTTTAACCACTGTTTGAATATCTTGTTTGAGTGAGTCATATTTCTCTTGAAACATTCCTTTAAGCTCCTTCTCTGATCTTTGAATTTCTTTAATAATAATATCATATTGGCTTTCTTCCTTTGTCTGAGATTGCAACTGCGCTGTTTGAGGCTGCTTCTGTTTATGTGTGGGGGAGCCCCCCCCTGGTTGCTTTGTTGCCATTTTACCTCTTAAAGATCTTCCTTTTCCACAAACTCTAACAACTTTTCCCAAAAAATTCTCCAGATTCAATCAGGTCTATAAAAGTCAGTTGGTATTTTTATTTTATGTTATTTTGTTTTTTTTGAATACTTCTGCCGCTTCCAGCCGGATTTGTTACTTTAAAATGTAACCGGATACAGTAATCAAATTACTTTCACTTTCAGCTCTCTCAACTAAGAACAGGCGCCATTTTTTTTTTCCCTCCGCTTTCCTCAATGCCAATTCACTTTCACTTTAAAAATTCTTTAAAATAGTCCAAAAAGCTTCCAATACTTGCTGTTTAGTGAGAAGTTTGAAATCTTCCTTATTTTTCTTTGTTATTGGTAATGCTGCCGCGCTGTCTTGTTCTGCTTTAAAGCAGAGTTTCCCAGTCGTCCGGAGCTTCAGCGGGGTGGATAGGGAGTCCCACCCTGTTAACTCCCCAGAAGCAAGAAAAGCTTTCTGGGGGTCTCACAGGGGACTCTACCTGCAGCCGCCGGCTCTCCTCACAAGCCCTTTGAGTCTCGGAGTTTTACGAGCCGTTTCAATTGCCGAAACGACTCTTTTACGAGCGATCGGGCTGGCGGTCTTCAAAGGACCGTCCACAACAGCTGACGGCAACAGCGGAAGTCCAATCTGTGGAATTTCTGTCCACAGTTCATTTTCTCCAATTGTTTTATCAAAAAGTTCCAGTTTACGTTATCAAACGCTTTCTGGGCATCGAGAGAAATTATTGCCATTTCGGTTTCTATCCTTTGGTCATAGTATTCCAGTATACTGATAATTGATCTAAGATTATTTCTAATTTGTCTGGTGGGTATAAAGCCGTTCTGATCAGGGTGTATATATTTATGTATTATTGTTTTCATTCTCTGCACCAGTATTGCCATTAATAATTTATAATCAGCCTTGAGTAGTGATATCGGTCTATAATTGCTAATTTGTGTCGGTTCTGTATCTTCTTTGTGTATTAATGTTATGATCGATTCAGTCCAGGATTTTGGGATTTCTGCTTCAGATAATGCTTCATTGAAAACTTGTAAAAGTATTGGATCAATAGTTTGCTGGCAGTACTTGTAAAATTCGGCTGGGATTCCGTCCGGACCTGGCGTTTTGTTATTTTTCTGTTTTTTGCGGGCTTCCACTAATTCAAACATCATTATAGGTCGATTCAATCTTTCTCTGTGCTCTTCTTCAATTGGAGTACTTTTGGATTTCTGCAAATAGGCTTCAATTTGTACCTCCGAGACATTCTCCTTTCGATAAAGTGTTTTATAAAATTCTGTCACTATATTTTTCTTCTCTAGATGTGTAATGGGGAATTCCAGAATCATCTTGAAGTTGGTGAATAATCCTTTTTTCTTCCTGTTTTTTTAATTTATACGCTAGCCAGCGTCCCGTCTTATTTGCGTGTTCAAAATTAATCTGTTTTGCCATTCTTATTTTGTGGGCTATTTCCGTTTTTGTAGTTAAATTTAATTTATGTTTGGCCAGATTGAGTTTTTGTTGTACTGTCTTGTTATTGGGTTGCTGTTGCAATTGGTTTCTTCTACTTTTATCTCATCCAGGAGCTCATTCCTAATTCGTTGTTTCTGTTTTTTCCTTTTGGCTATGTATGCAATTGTTAGACCCCTGATATATGCTTTCGTTGTGTCCCATAAATTTTGTGTCGTTGTTTGATCATTGGTATTGATACGCAAAAATGATTTCATTTCTTTTTCTATCATCTGTTGATAGTCTTTTTCCTTTATTGTAGTTGTATCCATCTTCCATGTTTTCTGTTTCTGCAGACCTTTCCATACTAGTTCAATGGGGTTATGGTCAGCCCATATGCTGGGAGTGATTTCTATCTCTTTTGTGTCTGTACTGAGTTGCGGTGTCATCCAGGCCATATCTACCCTGGACCACGACTGATGTGGGCCTGAGAAATATGTATATTGTTTTGTGTTAGTATGTGAATCTCTCCATGTATCGTGTAAGCTCAATTCTTCTGCTAGGTCTTTGAATGTTTGTGGTAAAGTTCTTCTCTTGAGCTTATTCTGCCTTGTAGTATGGTAGTCATCATTTGGATTTGCTATAGCATTAAAGTCGCCAACAATGCATATATTTTCATAGTCTAATTCCTTTAATTTATTATGTAGTTCTTTGTAAAAGTCAATTTGATTCCCGTTTGGGGCATAGATCGCGACTATCAGAATTGTTTTTATTTCCAATTTAAGTTCAATCATCAGGATTCGACCTTCTTTGTCATTGTAGATTGATTTTGTTCTTAATTGATCTCTGGCATATATTACCACTCCCCTCTTTTTGCAATCTCCTAGGGCTGTGTATAATACTCCGAGTTTTTTATTTTCAAGGAGTTTTCTCTCTTGTCTCCTTATATGAACTTCCTGTAATAAATTATATCTGACCTTAATTTCTGTAATTTTGTAAATATTTGATGTCTCTTTGTCGGTGAATTCAGACCCTTTATGTTTATGGAAGTGAGTTTTATCACTTCTTCCATTTCTTTAGTTATTTATTTATCCGTTATTTTCAGTTTGTTTGTGTTTCTTGTAACTCTTTGTGTAATTTCCGTTGTTTCCTCCCTTTCCAACCCCCTCTTCTTTTGTTCTTTATGTTCCTTGCTTTTCAATTGTACCTCTTGGTCACTTAGATTTATTTGTTCTTTACTCCCCATTTTTTCATCTTGCTTTTCGAATGCGAAATGTTGTTCCATAAATTCTTGGGCTTTCTCGGTAGAGTCTATGCGAAATTTTCGTCCTTCCCAGGAGATTAATACGCCTTTCGGTATCAGCCATCTAAATTTTATTTTTAATTTGTTTAATTGTTTCGTTAAGAAATTGTAATCTTTCCTTCTATCTCTGGCCCTTCTTGGTACTTGTTTTAGTGTAAGTACCTCCCTTCCTTTATACTGAACTATCTCTTCCCTCATTCTTCTATATATTTCTTCTTTTAGTGTTGTTTTCGTGAATCTTATGTGAACCTCTTTGGGGAGTTTATTTCTTCTAGCATAGTTGGTATAGGCTCTGTAGATTTCGTCGGTTCCATTTCTGATTTCGTCTTTGTCTATGCCTGTTGTTTTAGCTAGCAGTTCAATCATAATTTCTCCTAGATCTTCGTCTTTTTGTTCTTCAATATTTTGAAATCTTAAGAAAAAGGAGGCCTTCTCCATCTCAAGATACATTAATGCATCTTCCGTATCCCGGGTCTTTGTGACTTGTTGGTTCTCTACCCTCTCCAATCTTCTAACTGTGGCTTCTGCTTTTTCTTCCACCCTATGTATTCGTTGTTCGCTTTCTGTGATATTTTGTTGTATTTTAACTATTTTCTCGTTTATAACTTTAATATCGTCTTTGATCTCCCCTATATCTAATCGCATCTGTTCTTGGTTTCTTCTAGATTCCTCATGGTTTTGGGCCATCTTCTCTTCCATTCTTTTCTGCCCCTCTTGTATCATTGCCAATGCGGCCTGTATGTTTTGCATCCCAATAATAGTATTTGTCTTCTCCTTATCGCTCATTTCTCCTGTTTTTTGATATACTGGCGATGCCACCAATAGTGTTTGTGTTGTAGGTATCCTCTTGGTTGTTTTTATGGTGGTGGATGTACTAGATGTTGCCATATGTAATCTATGTAATATTTCTGCCCACAATTTCATACAATTTAATTTGCTTAGTTTATGTTAATAGGCTCTATATCCAATTGCTATTTTAAATATTCTTATTTAGATACATTCGTTGATAAATCAGTAATACAAATATAGCCAGAAAAAAGGTAATGGGGGGGGTGGAAAGAGAGAAAACAACGAAATATAAACAGATTCTAACAATTCATCTTATTACCTTCTTCTTCAATTAATTAGAAAATACAATAATATCCACTAACAATTTATATTAATTCTCAAATCCATCACTCTATATCAATTATTAATATGACTGTGGAAAAATAATCAATCAATTAAATAAATTCTAACAGGTCTTTCTATTGTATTGTTAATCAACAAAATTAATCAGTTTTCTTTTCATATATTGCTTTAAAATATGTTTCCTTTAATCAAACCACTACAGAAATAATTATATTTGCTATACAGCTTCCTTTAAAGTCTCTCACTCACTCTCTTCAGTCCAATAGGTCCGTTTTAAATAGTTCAATATTTAATGATTAATAATCCAATTGTGTAAAGTCCGTACAGTTAAAGTTTTTGTACTTCCAATGTTCTGTAAAGTTTGCCTCCGGAGCAATAGTAGTATTTGTATCTCTTGGCACTTCACTCAAAACCACGCTCTTCTTCAGTCACTTCCGCTTTCAGGCCCCAGTCCACTCAATCGAATCAAAGTCAATAATATCCAATAAGTTCGCCCCAAAAAACTTTCACCTTTTCAGCAAATAATCCTTTCGAAAACAACCAGCTCTCTCCGTTCTCACAGGGTAGTTAGAAGTTCCTGTCGATTCCTCTCCTCCGATCTCTCGTATGACACACTCACTTTTCCGGCAAACAGTCCGTTCGAAAGCAACCAGCTCTCTCCGTTCTCACAAGGTAGTTAGAAGTTCCAGCCGGTTCCTCTCCTCCGATCTCTCATACGCCCCACTCACTTTTCCGACAAACAATCCGCTCGAAAACAGCCAGCTCTCTCCGTTCTCACAATGCAGATAAAGGCCCCAGCCGGTTCCTCTCCTCCAATCTCTCGTACTCTACGCTCCTCGGTCCGCTTCCACTCTCGCTTCTCCTTCAGTCTCTTTTACCCATTCAATTCCTTACTTTCTTTATTCTGTTCGCACTTCAAAGTCCAGTCTCGGACCCTGAATGTCCAGGAATCCAAGCTTCGTCCTCTATGACTCCAATCACCAAGCATACAATCTCTGGTTTATCAGACTCCCTCCGTGCATGCCAGCTGTCTATAATTTATGCGCTGTCACTGTTACATTCAAAATGGTTCCGCTCCGCTCGATCTTCTCATTGCCGCTTCGCCCCTCTTTCTCCGGAATTTCTATCACCAGCATCCACTCTTTTCTGTCCACCAACCTTTGGGTTTCTCTCACTTTCAGTCCTCTGTAGATGACTTATTTTCTTTTTTCCGATCCTCGCTTCCCACTCACGCAGTCATCAGCACTTCAAGCCAACCTGAAGAGGTTGGTTTTTCCACGCACCAGATTAAGGTATTTGTCTTGTACCTTCGGAGGATTTGCGCTCCCCTCCGAGGTCCTGAGACGGTCCCCTTTAAACTGATGATCCCTCCGAGATCATCAGCGCCTCTTTCGGCTCCAGGTACAGGATTGTTAGGCACTCAGGAACGGAGCCCTGTTCCTTTCATCCCTAACGTGCTGAAGTCGCCGCCAGAAGTCTCCAGAGTTGTCACTTTTCTATGTTCGCTGCTGCTGACGTATGCTGGTTGGCCTGTAACTTTGTGTCCTCATTGGAGGGCAGCAGTTTTTTCTCCTGCTTCATTATCCTAGCTGCAGCCTGGCTGTGTGTTAAAGGCCCAGCTTTCTCTGGTTCCCTATTACTAACTGTCAATTGCAAAGAAAGAAGGATTCTGGTAGGCATCACAAAAAGAAAACTTTTAAAGTGTTGGTTAGGATTTAAGACAGAGTTTCAAAAGACCTTACAAAGTGTTTTGTTGGGATTTTGGAGGATTTTAAACTGGGATTTTAGCCAGGATTTTAA
>WNWU01000296.1:3949-14387 GCA_012654045.1 Ptyas mucosa
GGGGGGGTAGCGGTTATTATTAAAGAAGATCTTGGCTCGAGAGAATCCACTGTGCCACAGATTGCCGGATGTGAAACTCTCTTTGTGAGATGGGGCCTTGAGGTTCAGATGGGCCTGTTGCTTACGTACCTGGGTCCCTGCTGCATGGCAACGGCCCTGCCCGAGCTACTCGACGTGATAGCCGCAGTGGCAGTTGATACACCCAGGCTCATGGTTATGGGTGATTTCAATCTGCCATCTGTCGGTGAGATGTCTGAGATGGCTCGGGAGTTCATGGCTTCCATGATGGCCATGGACCTGACCCAGTTAGTTCATGGTCCCACTCACAGAGGGGATCACACCCTGGACTTGATTTTTGTCTCTGGCCAGCGGTTGAGTGGGCTTGTTATAGGGGATATAGACAAGGAACCCTTGTCATGGTCTGACCACTCGCTCCTTCACCTAGATCTTCGAACCGCTACACCCCGCTGCAGGGAGGCGGAGCCTATAAGATGGGTCCACCCCAGGTGCCTGATGGATTCTGATAGATTCCAGATGGAGCTTGGGCCATTTCCTGAGGTTCTGGCATACGACTCAGTCGGGGACCTGATGGCGGCCTGGGATCAGGCCACTAGCGGGGCCTTAGATCGTGTCGTGCCTTTGTGACCTCTGACCTGGTGCCGATCTCTCACGGCTCCTTGGTTTACTGAGGAGCTGAGGGAGATGAAGCACCAGAAAAGACGCCTGGAGAGCGGTTGGAGGGCCAGTCTCACCGAATCTGATCGAACACTGGTAAGGTTGCATATTAAAACCTACCTAGTGGTGACAAAAGCGGCAAAGTCTAATTACTTTTCCTCTCTTATTGCGTCATCAGAGAATCGTCCGGCGGCCCTGTTCAGGGTGACCTGCTCCCTGCTTCAACCGGGAGTGCGGGATGACCCCCTGGAGGGCAGGGCTGAGGATTTCGGATGATATCTGTATGACAAAATCGCTCAGATCCGGCGGAATTTGATCTCTGACTGGGTAGATCCGGGCAGGATGGCGAGGAATAGTCTTGAGAGCGTTATCTGGGGAGAGTTTGACTTTGTGACTCCGGATGACGTGGACAGGATTTTGGGGAGACTCAATGCGGCCACATGTTTATTGGACCCGTGTCCCTCCTGTTTAGTACTGGCTTCCTGGGAGGTTACACAAGGCTGGCTCCAGGGAATTATCAACGCTTCGTTGAGTGAGGGTCACTTCCCCGCTGCCTTGAAAGAGGCGGTGGTGAGGCCTCTCCTCAAGAAGCCCTCCCTGGACCCGGCAGTATTGGCTAACTATCCTCCTGTCTCCAACCTTCGCTTTGTGGCAAAGGTTGTTGAGAGTGTGGTCGCACGACAGTTCCCACAATTCCTGGGGGAAACGTCCTATCTGGATCCATTCCAGTCGGGTTTCAGGCCTGGTCACAGCATGGAAACAGCATTGGTCGCATTGGTTGATGATCTCTGGAGGGCTCAGGACAGGGGTTGCTCGTCTGTTCTGGTCCTATTAGATCTCTCAGTGGCTTTTGATACCATCAACCATGGTATCATGCTGCACCGGTTGGAAGAGTTGGGGATGGGGGGCACTGTTTTATGGTGGTTCTCTTCCTTTCTCTCTGACCGGTCACAGTTTGTGTTGACAGGGAGGCAGAGGTCGACCTCGAGGCCTGTCATCTGTGGAGTGCCACAAGGCTCGGTCCTCTCGCCCCTTCTGTTCAACATTTATGTGAAGCCGCTGGGCGAGATCATCCATGGTTTTGGGGTGAGATACCATCAGTACGCTGATGACACCCAGCTGTACATCTCCACCCCATACCACCCCAACGATGCCCTTGAAGTGATGTCCCAGTGCCGGAGGCTGTACGGATCTGGATGGGGAGGAACAAGCTCAAGCTCAACCCTTCCAAGACTGAGTGGCTGTGGTTCCCGGCATCCCAATATAGTCAGCTGACTCGCTGACTATTGGGGGTGAGTCTTTGGCCCCCATGGAGAGGGCGTGCAATATGGGAGTCCTCCTGGATAGGCAGCTGTCCTTAGAGGAACATCTGACAGCTGTAGCCAGGGGGACCTTTTGTCAGATTCTCCTGATTCGCCAGTTGCGCCCCTTTCTTGATCGGGATTCCGTGTGCACAGTCACTCATGCCCTCGTCACCTCTCGCCTGGACTACTGTAATGCTCTCTACATGGGGCTCCCCTTGAGAAGCACCCGGAGGCTCCAACTGGTCCAGAATGCGGCCGCGCGGGTAGTGATGGGAGCAACGTGGCGCTCCCATGTAACACCACTCCTGCACGAGCTGCACTGGCTCCCGGTGGTCTTCCGGGTGCACTTCAAGGTGTTGGTTACCACCTTTAAAGTGCTCCATGGCATAGGACCTAGTTATCTTCAAGACCACCTTCTGCCACCGACGACCTCCCATCGACCCGTGCGCTCCCACAGAGAGGGCCTCCTCGGGGTGCCATCAGCCAAGCAATGCAGGCTGGTGACCCCCAGGGGGAGGGCCTTCTCTGTGGGGGCCCCTACCCTCTGGAATCAGTTGCCCCCAGAGATAAGGAGAATCCATGACCTCCCTGCCTTCCACCGTGCCCTTAAAATGTTTCTTTTCCAACAAGCCGGGCTGGCCTAAGCTAAGCCTTTTAAATGATTTTAAATTGGGGTGTTCTTTTTAAATTTGGGCCAATTTAGATATTCTTTTAAAATTGTTCTTAATGTTTATATTGTGTGTTTTTTAGTTGGCTGTACACCGCCCTGAGTCCCCAGGGAGAAGGGCGGTATAGAAATGCAAAAATAAATAAATAAATAAATAAATAAATAAATAAATAAACTTCACCCTAAAGGGGGGGGGGAGTTTCTCTTTCCAGTTGCGGGACTTGGGGCTGATTGGGAATGGGCGCCGGTGTGTGTGCTGCCTAGGGGGGAGGGTTCGCTGGGTCTTCTCCCACTGCTGCTGTGCCCTCTGCTCGATAGGTAGGCTCCAGAAGGGGGGTGCCTCCCGTGGCCTCATCCATGACAGCTGCCCTTTCCGCGCCCTTTGGTTGTTGTCCTGGCTCCCTTTGGATGTTGAGATTTTCCAAAGTTTCCATCACCAATTGGGTTATATGCCTCTTCACATAATCCTCCCTCAAGGGTGCTTCGGTCAGTCCCCCCTGGTCAGTAAGGGCTTCTAGTTCCAGTTTCCACCCCGGTTTTCGGTTGCCACGGTTGAGGATGACTCCTCTGGTTTTCTCATCTCAGCTCTCTTTCTTCCCAATGCCAATTGACCAGTGGGGCTTTTCAGGATTCTCCAGGGTTACCTCATCCTCTCCAATGGGGTGCATGAAACAGGCATCTGACTGGGTGGCAGTTGATGTCTTCCCCCAGCAATTGGTTTCTCCCAGTTCTCTGCTTCGTTCAGACATGATTAGAAGGTCCTCTCAGTAGAGCGAAGGTTGCTTCTCTGGGTTGACCATTTTGCAGACCTTGCTTCCTGTAAGGATCGCCTCTCCTTCCAATTTAAGAAAGTACAAACTCTTGAAACGTGGTTGTTCAAAAGGATTGTTTTATTAAGCAGAAGTGACAGCCATCCAGTTAAAGCAAGATCTGAATACCCTTAGGCAAAGCAGTAGGATTAAAGTGGAAGAGACCCCTCCCTTTAAGTCAGAATGCAGATTTTAGCCAATTCACAAGTGTGAAGATGTTTTCTTTACTATTTCCTATGAGAACCTGAACAAACATGCATTCCCACCATTACCCTTTAAAGTGAGACAACCCACATGGCTATCATATAAATTCCTGCAGGTAAAGGGAATCTCAGGCCTCCTTGGTGCCAGGATATAGGTTGTAAAATATCTGATGACACAGGCCATGCTAGTAAATCGAATCCAAATCTCTCCCTTCCTCCACTTGAATGGCAGTATCACTTTTAGGGATCTGACACTAAGCAGGGATGTTGAGGGTCTCCCCTGGATGGGCGACCACAGCGATTGCTGCAGAAAAGCCAGCCAGCCAGCAGGGAAGCCTGTTTCCCCCCCAAGAAAAGAAGGTCCTCTCCTCAAAATCCCAGCTCCTCCTTCCCCATAGCTCTGCCAAAAGCGTTCAGCCCCACCGAGGCTCCCTCTGCCGCCCCCGCAACCAAAGGACTCCGCAGCCCCGGAGAGCTCCAATCCCCCCACCCCACTCTTTGGACTCCAACCCGTCGATCGGGGCCTCCACCAGCTGAGCTGAAGGGCGAGAAGGAAGCTGGGAAGGCGCAGAGCAGCCCTTCATGGTGGCCTTTCAGCTCCCCTGACACAGGGGCTCTTCCTGCCTCCCGTCCGCCTTCTCAGCCTGGCCATCCCTCGGCATCCCTCTCGCTTCTCCTGGGCCACAGAGCCCGGTCTGGCCGGGGATGATGGGCACTCCCAGGGAATTTGCCTTGGTGGTTGAGTTGGACTGGCTGGCTGGGTTGAACTGGTTGAACTGGAGAAGTCTCAGCCTGACCTACTCAAACCTTCAGAGCTCAAATCAACGAGAAGCTTCTGGGCATTTATTAATCCCCCCCCCCCAGTTTCCCCCCCTCCTTTCCTTCCAGGCTCTTTTCGTCCCCATCAGCTGCCCCAAAGTGTCTGGAGCTATTCGTGGCGCTCTATTATTAGGCAGCCCTTCCACAGCGGAGCCAAACACAGCCAGCCCAAAATCCCCGGGAGCCTCACTCAGCCCCGGGAAGCAGGAGATCCCAGCCCCAGTTGCAGAGAAAGGGATCCAGCAGGAGAGCCACTTGGAGGTGTTGGACCGGAGGAAGGAAGAGGCTCCTGTGGTGGCGGAGCCAACTGAATGGCCATCGCGAAGGGCTGCTCTGCCCCTCTTGTTTGCAAAGGGCGTGGAGCTGGGCCGGAGCCTCTCCGGGGCTGCGAAGTCTTTCGGCGGGGGTGGCGGCGGAGCCTTGGTGGGGCTGAAGCCTTTGGCTGAAGGGGAGGGGAGAGAGCGCCCCCTGGGGGAAGGGCTAGAAGAGCCGGGGAGGATTTGGGGACTGTCAGGCAGAGCGAAGGGAAAGGAGGAGCGGCGCTTGTGGGCAGGGAAGCAAAGGAGCAGGTGAGCCTCTCCTGCTGCTTCTTCGGGGGAAGAAAGAGGGAAGGAAGCCCTTTCCTACTCTTTGGCTCCTCTGCAGCACCCGCCCTGGTCGCCCCTCCAGGCGAGACCTTCAGCACCCCTGCTTAGCACTGGAGACGCATATATCTATCTATAAATCTACTTAGTCTATTACTTATAATAGCGGTAAATATCTTTGCATCTTGATTAATTAAAGAAATGGGCTGATAGGACTCAATCCTTTCTAAGTCTTTATCTGGTTTAGGGATTATGGATATCACCGTTCTATTCCATGACAACGGAACTTCTCCACCATGTAAAATTCCATTAAATAATTTTTGCAATTTTGGTATTATTATTTCCTTAAATTCTTTATAAAACTCAGCAGGTAATCCATCTTTGCCTGGGGCTTTCCCTAATTTTATTTTTTGTATTACTCCATTAATCTCGTCTTGTGTTATATCTTCTTCCATCAAGTCTTTATATGTTTGGTCAATTTTCACAACATGTTTTTCTAAGTAACTTCTCAGTTTTTCCCTAATCAATTAATTTTTTCGAATATAAATTCTGAAAAAAGTTCCTAACCTCTTCACATTTTTCTAATTTTTTATAACATCTTATACCTTTATCATCTATCAAGGCTCCAATTTCTCTCTTCTCTCTTTTATTCTTCGCTATCCTTGCCAGTAACTTAGAGTTTTTATTACTAAATTCAAAGAAATTCCTGTTTAGATATCTCATATTCTTTTTTACCAATTCTATATCCTCTTCTATCAATTTATTTTTTAGCAAATTTAGTTCCTTCAAAAAAAAATTTCTTTAGTAAGCAGAAATTGATTCTCCAATTCCTTAATCTGGCTTTTATCTTTTTCGATTTTATTTTTATAATTTCTATATTTTCTGCTTGATAACTTGATACTTTCCCCTCTAAACACTGCTTTCATCGCATCCCAAACAATTTCAAATTTAACCTCTCCATTATCATTCAGTCTCCAACATTCTTCCCATTTTTTAAATATCCATTTTTTATCCTCCTCATTTTTATACAGTTTTTCATCATATCTCCAACAACTTCCTTTTTTCTCAAAATTGAAATCTATTTCCATTGTAACTTCTGCATGATCAGAAGCCTTAAAAATTCCCACATCTATTTTATCCACATTATTCAACAAATCTTTAGAAACCAAAATATAGTCAATTCTTGAATATGTGTTATATATCTTAGAGTAAAAAGTGTACATTCTTTCAGTTCCTTTAACTTCTCTCCAGACATCCACCACGCCATTTAAAATATCAGATTTAGATTGGAATGTGAATTGGAAGAGTAGAATTATGAAGACTTTATCTGTAAGGATTAAAGAGCATAATTATAAGGTTGTTTGGAAATGGTATTTGACTCCATTAAGACTGTCACTGATGGATGACAAAATTAGTAAAAAATGTTGGAGATGTGATATGGAATTAGGGACTTATGAACATATGTGGTACAAATGTGATAAAGTTAAAAAGTTTTGGCATCAATTGGAGAAAATGATATTTGAAATGACGGGGAAAGCAATAATATTGGGGCCAGAAACTATATTACTGTTGATAATTAAGGAAATAGAACCAACAAAATATGAGAAAGAATTGATTAGAATTATGATTATAATGGGTAGAATTATAATAACTAGATATTGGAAATTAGATGTGAATTTTAGAATAGAAGAGTGGTATTGTGAAATGTGGAAGTTAGCTTTAAATGATAAAATGACATGCGATATTAAAATCAGAAATGGTGACTATAAAGAAGACATTTTCTGGAAAATTTGGAAACCATTCGTGGACTATGCCTTTGGAAAATTGGACGCTGCGGTACCTGTGCCCCGAGAACGTGGATTTTGGCGATCATGAGGATATATCCGAAGAACCAAACCTTCCTTTCTTGTGTATAGCACAGGGTGAAGTATTGTATATGCTGTTTGTAATGTTATTTTAAAAATAAAAAATTCATAATTTTTTTTAAAAAAAAAAAGCACTGGAGATGCTCCAGGTGCGCTGCCGGCCGAGCCTTCAAAGCCGCTGCGAGAGAATCTCAGCAGTTCTTCGGCCCCTTCAACTCTGCACCTGCTGTTTCCTCCTGCCGTGGCCCCTTCCTCTCCCCCGGGCCCCAAAGGCTCCTTTGGCAGCGCCACCTACCTGCTCCCCCCTCGCCTGCCGCAAACGCCCCTCCGCCTTCCCCTAGCCTGCCCCACTCCCTTGCGCCTCCTTCCCTCCCCTTCCCTCCAAGCCCTAGTCCCACACTGCCCAAACCCCCCGCCCTCTGCGGAGAGGAGCCGGAGCACGTAGCCCACCACCCCGCCAATTCATTGCTCCCCCCCCCCGCATTTTCTCAACGATTCCTGCCTTTAAAAAAAAGCTTTGTGATTAAGCTTGCAGGGCCGAGCTGAGGACTTTGTACAGTATCTGTATGATAAGATCACTCAGATTTGGGAAGACCTGGCCGCTGACGGGTTTAGTTCAGACGGGATGACTGAGGCAGGTCTTGATAGTGTTATCTGGGAGGAGTTCGATCCTGTGGCTCCCGAGGACATGGACAGGATCTTGGGATGGCTGAATGTGACCACATGTTTATTGGACCCGTGTCCCTCCTGGTTGGTGCTGGCCTCCCGGAAGGTTACATGAGGCGGGCTCCAGAGGATTATCAATGCTTCTTTGAGTGAGGGTGTCTTACCGGCTGCCTTGAAAGAGGAGGTGGTGAGGCCCCTCCTCAAGAAGCCTTCTCTGGATCCGGCTGTTTTGGCTAACTATCGTCCAGTCTCCAACCTTCGCTTTGTTGTGAAGGTTGTCGAGAGTGTGGTGGCAGGGCAGCTTCCCCAGTACCTGGATGAAGCTGTCTATTTAGATCCACTCCAGTCCGGTTTCTAGCCTGGGTACAGCATGGAAACGGCATTGGTCGCGTTGGTGGATGATCTCTGGAGGGCTCGGGGTAGGGGTTATTCCTCTATCCTGGTCCTGTTAGATCTCTCAGCAGCTTTTGATACCATCGAACATGGTATCATGTTGTACCGGCTGGAGGGACTGGGAGTGGGGGGCACTGTTTTGCGGTGGTTCTCCTCCTATCTCTCCGACCGATCGCAATCTGTGTTGACACGGGGGCAGCGGTCGATCCCGAGGCGCCTTGTTTGTGGGGTGCCACAAGGGTCGGTCCTCTCGCCACTCCTGTTCAACATTTATGTAAAGCCGCTGGGTGAGATCATCCGTGGTTTTGGGGTGGAGTTCCATCAGTACGCTGATGATACTCAGCTGTACATCTCCACCCCAGACCATCCCAACGATGCCGTGGAAGTAATGTCCCAGTGCCTGGAGGCCGTGCGGGTTTGGATGGGGAGAAACAAGCTCAAGCTCAACCCTTCCAAGACCGAGTGGCTGTGGCTGCCGGTGTCCCGGTATAGCCAGTTGGTGCCATCGCTGGCTATTGGGGGCGAATCACTGGCCCCCACGGAAAGGGCTCGCAAATTGGGCATCCTTCTGGACGCACGGCTGTCTTTAGAAGAGCATATGACAGCCAGGGGGGCTTTTTATCAGGTTCACCTGATATGCCAGTTGGGCCCCTTTCTAGACTGGGACTCCTTACGCACGGTCAGTCAAGCACTCGTCATCTCTCCTCTGGACTATTGTAACGCTCTCTACATGGGGCTCCCCTTGGGGTGCACCCAGAGGCTCCAACTGGTGCAGAATGCGGCCATGCGGGGGATTATGGGAGTGACAGGGCACTCCCATGTGATGCCTCTCCTGCGCAAGCTGCATTGGCTCCCGGTGGACTTCCGGGTGCACTTCAAGGTGTTGGTGACCACCTTTAAAGCGCTCCATGGTTTAGGGCCGGGGTACTTACGGGACCACCTTCTGCCACCAACTGCCTCCCACCAGTCAGTTCGCTCCCACAGAGAGGGCCTCCTCAGGGTGCCGTTAGCCAGACAATGTCGGCTGGCGACCCCCCAAGGGAGAGCCTTCTCTGTGGTGGCACCTGCCCTCTGGAACGATCTACCCCCAGAGATACGAGTGATCCCAGACCTCTGGACTTTTCGTTGGGCCCTAAAAACCTACTTCTTTCAGTTAGCTGGGCTGGCCTGATCCTTTATTGGTTTTAACGTTTGATATTGGTTGATTTTAATTGATATATTTTAAATTTTGGGCCAAATTTTATTTTAATTATTTTAAAATGATTTTAACTTTTGTATTATGTTTTTTACTTGGCTGTTCACCGCCCTGAGTCCACTAGGAGAAGGGTGGTATAAAAGTTCAATAAATAATAATAATAATAATAATAATAATAATAATAATAATAAACAATGAAGACCTCGGTAAACAGGGCATAGAGGTAGAAATAAGGGGCGAGGGGGTGAGTAAGAGAAGTATTTGAATCCCCCTTTCTTTTCTTTTTTTCCTTTTCCTTTTCCTTTTCCTTTTCTTCCTTTTCCTTTTCCTTTTCCTTTCCTTCCCTTCCCTTCTCTTCTCTAACAGATAAGGAATAATGGATGGAAACTGAACAAGGAGAGATTCAACCTGACTTAAACATACCATGAACAGTTGCAGGAACTGGGCATGGCTGGCCTAGTGAAGAGAAGGACCAGGGGAGACATGATAACATTCTTCCAATATTTGAGGGGCTGCCACAGAGAGGGGGAAGGGGGTCAAGCTGTTTTCCCAAGCACCTTTGAAGGCCAGACAAGGAATCATGGATGGAAACTGAACAAGGAGAGATTCAACCTGAAAATAAGGAGAAATTTTCTGACAGTGAGAGCAATCAACCCATGGAACAGAAGTTGCCTTCGGAAGTTGTGGGAGCTTCATCATTGGAAGCTTTCAAGAAGAGACTGGACTGCCATCTGCCGGAAATGGTGCAGGGTCTCCTGCTTGAGCTGGGGGGAATTGGACTAGATGACCTCCAAGGTCCCTTCCAACTCTGTTATTCTGTTATTATTCATCTTCCCAAACTCTGCTTGAAGGTTTCCTTCTGGGACCCTTGACCTGCCCCTTCCCATCCCCCCTTGTGTGCAGCTCCCTCTTTTGCAGATAGTGAGGAAGGGTCAGCCGAGGCAGGCACCTTCCACCCTTCTTCTTGCCCTCCCAGAGGGAAACCTTCAGTCCGGGATTGGGAAGATCCAGATCCAGAGAAGGGAAGACGGCGGGATTCACCCATTACTCTTGCTAGTCCATTAGTGTGGAGGGTTGTGTTTTGATTGCAGGGGGGCAAAGGCGGATGGTTAACCTCTGGGATCAGCGATTGGCCCAGAGCCCCCCAGCTGGTGGGATTCGAACCCGGAATCTCTCTGTCCCTAGGCTGCTGCTTGGACCACTAGGCCACCCCAAGCAGCCTCTTTGCAGGGAGAGTGAGCAGCCCCTCCAAGTTCCA
>WNWU01000297.1:0-18411 GCA_012654045.1 Ptyas mucosa
CATATAGAAGAAAACAATTCATTCTTGAAGGCATGTCACCATTCTCCTTTTATGTCCAAAAGAAAGACTTGCTGTATGTTTCTGTACTTGTCTTTGTATTTTGTTAATGTGTGCAGGGAGAAATTGGAAAGCTCAGACTTTGAGATAAAAACCATGTGTGGTCAAGCAATGGCTAACTGGAATTGAAGATGGGAATGTTCCAGGGTCAGATATTAACAGATTTTGATCTATTTGAGGTTTCTCCCTGTCCTCTGATTATAAGTTTTTTCATGCCTTCATGCTTATACTGGTTATTACGTTTGAGATAACAACCAACTCCCAAGCCCTGAGGGACCTTGAATAAGAAGGAACAGTTTCTTTGTCATGTCTCAAAAAAAAACCAAAAAAAAACCCCCCAACCCTCTACTTGACACCACGCAATAATGGGATTTGACAGCAAGCCTCAAAGCAGCAAGAATGAACACGATAATTAAATGCAGGTATGAAAGTCCAAGTTATTTGCAATATTGTATTTATAACAGTGAAGGGGGAGTCCCTTTGAAGTCTATAGAAAATAAATGGTACACATTGATGGATGGATGGATGGATGTTTTTTTTAAAAAGAGAAATCCTGGCAAAGTAATAGCATTTGTACTACCTCCATAACTGACTCCATTGTATTGTTCCTTGAAACTGGGTTTACATGATTTGTTTTTTAATAGTTTGACTTATTGATTTTACAAAGTTCATAGACAATGATCAACTCCTGATTTCATATGATGATCAAACACTGATTTTAGGAGCCACTTACTTCCCTTCCACAAAACAAGAAAACAACAAGAAGAAAAAACACCACACCTCTCAGTTGTTTTGCTCATCCCTAGGACAACCCCATTGAAGCCAAGCTCTTCACATCTGCCACCACCCCCACCCCCATTGGAGACTATCCAGTGTGATTTCTTATCTTTCAAATGAATACCAGCCTTCTTAGTAGAAATCAGGCACATTCTTAAAATGCAAAAGAACACTATGTTAAAAAAAATATGAAAAAAAATATGAAAATAAACTTTTAGAAGCTGCCTTCCAATCTTCATTTTAGTAATTATTCATTTTGCAGCAATATCTCCCCAATAGTGACAATTTTAATTCCTCCCATTTTAACATCACCTTCTTAATATGTTTATTCTTTCAATAACAACTCATGTATATTTGTGAACATGTTAGATATGTGTGTCTATGAAAGAGAAAATGGGGAATTTCGGTCAGAAAATGGAGTTATAAAGGTTATAATAGAGAGGACATCAAAACAACATATGGGCTGGAATCTCTGGTTGTTTCAAATCACCAACATTGGTTTGCTCTGCAACACCTGTATTATATTTCATTTCCAACATTGCAGATGGCATTAAAGCAGGTCAAAGAGAGAGGTCTGCATGGTGTTCCAGAGGTGGAGAATTTCAGGAAGATTTTACAATGAAGACGGTCTAGGAGATTCTTGTTGGGAGTTGTTTTCTTCTGTTAGTTATTTGCAAATACAGCACTGTCACGTTTTGGCATTTTTTGATCAGCAGAAGGCCAAAGGATTCTTCATTCTGTATGCCATTCATTCTACATAGTTTAATTTTTAAATAATAAGTAATATTCTAGCATTGCCCTTGTTATTTCTCTTAGAATAGTAAAAGAGAACAGAAAAGTCCTGAAATCTTTTGCATCTTTAGCATCATACAAGGGAAGATGAATTCAATTGTTATTTCCTATCATCCTCTGCTATTCTGGGTTTACACAGCCAAGACCAAGAAAAAGCACTCCTTTCCACTTTTCATTAATTGAAAAACAGAAGGACATCTGATAAATCCCTTTTCCAAAAATATAACTTTGAGACATTAGCTAAAGGTAAAGGTTCTCCTCGCACATATGTGCTAGTCGTTCCTGACTCTAGGGGGCAGTGCTCATCTCCATTTCAAAACTGAAGAGCCAGCGCTATCCAAAGATGTCTCCACGGTCGTGAGGCTGGCATGACTAAACACCAAAGGCGCACAGAACGTTGCTCCCTTCCCACCAAAGGTGGTCCCTGTTTTTCTACTTGCATTTTTTAAGTGCTTTCAAACTGCTAGGTTGGCCAAATCTGGGACAACTAGTGGGAGCTCACCCCATTATGCGGCACTAGAGATTCGAACCACTGAACTGCTGACCTTTCAATTGACAAGCTCAGAGTCTTAGCCACTGAGCCACCTCATCACATATGAATATATAACAATGTAAATTGTTGATATTAAGTCCTCTGTCCTTTTATCTCTCTGCTACTCTTCATTTTTCCCTCTTGTTTCACCCTATTTTTTTGTCCTAATTTGGCCATACCTGTTTCTGACGATGTTTAATAAAGGTATGCTGTATTGTTTGTTAGTTCAAATGATTGGCAAGCTCAGCGTCTTAGCCACTGAGCCACCGAGTCACCGCATCCCTCTTTTGAGACATTAGACAAGGGCTAATTCCAACTCTTTCAAGAAACAAGTTGTCTCACAAACAAGGAAAACTATATAACATGCTGATTAAAGTGTTGTTAAGAATGTCAAAACATTCTTAAAAGAAGGAAGTTAAAGCTAAAGAAAATATAGGCTTTAAGACAGTACATTTACCCCCAAAATAGTAAGTTGGCTCAGTTAAGATGATTATTGTTCCTCAGGTAAAAATGGGAAACGGTTGTATATCTTCACTTTGGGGCCTTACCGCTTTTGTATTGCTATATTAAAAACGGGAAATAGAGTTGTTTAATTATTTCTTTGTCTTAGATGTTGCTTGCTATTCAATTTTTATTTTATTTTATTTATTTTATTTTATTTATATACCACCCTACTCCCGAAGGACTCAGGGCGGTGAACAGCCACAAGATAAAAATACATCATACAAAAGTTAAAAACCATTTAAAAGTACATTAAATAATTTTGGCCCCAAAAACAAATTTAAAAACACCCAATTTGTATAAAACTTAAAAGCAAATTAAAAGGGAGAGTCAAGCCAGACCAGCCTGTTGGAATAAAAATGTTTTGAGGGCGCAGCAGAAAGTGCGTAAATCTGGGATCCTCCGTATCTCCTGGGGGAGCTCATTCCAGATGGCAGGTGCCCCCACAGAGAAGACTCTCCCCCTAGGGGCCGCCAGTCGATACTGTTTGGCTGATAGCACCCTGAGGAGCCCCTCTCTATGGGAGTGTACTGGTCAGTGAGAGGCTACTGGTGATAGAAGATGGTCTCGTAAGTACCCTGGTCCTAAGCCATGGAGCGCTCTAAAGGTGGTGAAAAAAACCTTGAAGTGCAGCTGGAAGACCACCAGAAGCTGTGCAGCTCGCGCAGGAGGGGAGTCACATGGGAGCGCCACGTTGCTCCCATAACCACCCATGCGGCTGCATTCTGGACCAGCTGGAGCCTCTGGGTGCTCCTCAAGGGGAGCCCCATGGGGAGAGCATTACAGTAGTCCAGGCGTGAGATGATGAGGGCATGAGTGACCGTACTTAATTAGTCCTGATCCAGAAAGGGACGCAACTGGCAAATCAGGCGGACCTGATAAAAAGTCCTCCTGGCCACAGCTGTCAAATGCACTTCTAAAGACAGCCGTGAGTCCAGGAGGACACCCAAGTTGCGAGCCCTATCTGTGGGGGCCAACGACTCACACCCAATAGTCAGTGATGGCACCAACTGACTATATTGGGACGTCGGAAACCACAGCCACTCGGTCTTGGATGGCTTGAGTCTGAGTCTGTTTCTCCCCATCCAGATCCACACGGCCTCCAGGCCCCAGGACATCACTTCAAGGGCATCATTGGGGTGATCTGGGGTGGAGATGTACAGCTGGGTGTCATCAGCATACAGATGGAATTTCACCCCGAAACCACGGATGATCTCGCACAGCGGCTTCACATACATGTTGAACAGAAGGGGCTAGAGGACCGATCCTTGTGGCACCCCACATACAAGGGGCCTCAGGGTCGATCTCTGCCCTCCTGTCAACACAGACTGCGACCTGTCAGAGAGAAAGGAGGAGAACCACCACAACATGGTGCATCCCACCCCCACCCCTTCCAACCGGTGCAGCATGATACCATGGTCGATGGTATCAAAAGCCGCGGTCTAGAGAGGTCTAACAGGACCAGGACAGAGGAGCAACCCCTGTCCCAGGCCCTCCAGAGATCATCAACCAATGTGACCAATGCCGTTTCCGTGCTGTACCCAGGTCTGAAGCCCAACTGGAACGGATCTAGATAAGCTGATTCATCCAGGTACTGAGGCAGCTGTCACGCGACCACACTCTCAACAACCTTCACAACAAAGCGAAGGTTGGAAACTGGACCATAATTAGCCAACACTGCAGGGTCCAGGGAAGGCTTCTTGAGGAGAGGCCTCACCACTGCCTCTTTCAAGGCAGCAGGGAAAACACCCTCACTCAGAGAAGCATTTATAACCCCCTGGAGCCAGCCTCATGTAACCTCCCTAGAGGCCAGCACCAACCCTCATACAGGTCCAATAAGCATGTGGCCGCACTCAGTCTGCCCAGTATCCTGTCCACGTCTTCAGGAGTCACAGGATCAAACTCTTCCCAAATAATATTCCCAAGACCTGCCCCCGTCATCTCTCCTGGATCTACCCAGTCAGAGTCTAGGTGTTCCCGAATCTGAGCGAATTCAGGCTTCAGTGTGATGATATAGCATTTAGGGAAAAAGATGCACACAAGGAGCCCCCCACTGGATGTTAGAATGCATTATATTTGAAGTTTTGTACAATATCACAATATCCAAAATCTTCATTTCAAACCCTTGGTGGAAAATATGTGGCACACACTATTCTGCAGAACAATATCTCCCATCATTCTTTACTATCAGTTATGCCCAGTACATTTGTGTGCATTTCAGCAACATCTCAATAAATCATTTTCTAAAATCATATTTAAGGTGATATTGTAAGTAACTTCTAATGTCCTGTCATTCTTTAATAATGCAATAAATAAACAGAAGATATGGATATGGGAGAGGAATCAAAATGGCCTCTGTACACAAGAAGAAGGGCAAAATGGGAAGATGTGGAAAAATCACATCTTTACATAGAATCACCAAGACTCAGATAGAACTGAATGGACAACAACATCATCATCAAATGGCAAAAGGTTACAGGTCTTCACTTTGAGGTCTTACTAATTTCTCATGGGTAAAAAAATAGAAGGTAATACAGTCGTAGATCTCTCAGTTATTTCTCTGTTTTATATACTCCTTGCTATTCAGTTCTGGCCTCAGTATGATGATAAAGCATTTAGGGAAAAAGATGCATACCAGGAGCCCCCCACTGGATGTCATGATTGAGAAGATCTCTACAGCCACCATATGTTTGCCCCCTGTAGTCAGATAACTAGGAACAAAGGAGAGCCAAACACTGCAGAAAATTAACATGCTGAAGGTGATAAATTTGGCTTCGTTAAAAGAGTCTGGTAATTTCCTGGCAAAGAAAGCTACAGTAAAGCTGACAAGAGCTAAGAGGAACATGAAGCCCAAGACACAGTAGAACATGACAAAGGAGTTTTCATTACATTCCAGAACAACTTCTTCTGCCATTAAGTGCATGTTGAAATCAGGGAATGGAGGAAAACTCAACAGCCACACAGTACAAATAACTACTTGAATGAAAGAGCAGAAAAACACAATGGAAATGGCCAATCTTTTCCCCACCCATTTCCTCACTGTAGACTTTGGTTGGGTGGCCATGAAAGCTAAAATCACCACAATAGTTTTTGCTAACACACAGGATACAGCTACAGTAAAAATGACACCAAAAGTACTTTGTCGAAGGAGACAGGTCACTTTATGAGGTTTGCCAATAAATAGTAAAGCACAAAGGAATGAAAGCAAGAGAGAAATGAGAAGGATGTAGGTGAGGTTTCGATTGTTGGCCTTGACGATGGGTGTATCCTGATACTTAATGAAGATACCCAGAATGAAAACTGTGATAAAAGAGGAAGAAAGAGAACAAATGGCCAAGATAGACCCCAAAGTTTCCTCATATGTCAGAAATGTTACACTTTTTGGAAGGCATGAATTCTGTTCCTTGTTTGGATACTGATCTTCTGGACATGGAAAACAGTCGTCCATATCTAGGAAAAAAATCAGGTAGAAGCATTGTCCTTGTACAGTGAACTGACATTAATTATTGATTATGTGCAGTCAATCTGTCTACTCTTACGGATCCATAAATAGATATTCTCCATTGAACATATCCCTAATCTGGTCTTTCAGTCTTCTAACGGTGCACTCATTACCACTCTAAGTGCAGCTCTTCACTTTGCTGATGTTCTGCATTTCTCCTCTGTCCTTCTTCTACCCGCATTAGAAGGAATTCCATAAATATTTTTTTCTAATTCCATTGTCCCATTTTTAAAAATCAATCAGATTGATTAATTCAACATAGAAATGCCACCTAAAGCTATGGAGAGCATATGATTTTATCTCCAAAAGTGGCTTCTGGTTTACAGAAGCACAAAATTATATCCTCTCCACATCATCCAAACACACATAGCCTTTCCATGGAATGACATGACAGCTTGAACTGTTGAAGATGGTCTTCTGAAGTGATTAATATGGATTAGACCTCAACCTCTGCACTGCCTGAATATCCACGATCTCAGCATCCCACCACTGCTGTTATGTGAGCTGCCCAGAGAAAATAGGGATCTTCCTACAGTGTGACAAAATGGTGTTAAGATCTGTATTCTTATCATATTATACACTTACACTGCATCTATAAACTGTGAGAATGTTTTGTCTGAATAGAAATCAATATTTACTGTACCTAATATCTATATACGAAGAGTACAAACTAAATGTAATTTGCTCTAATCTTGATTGTAGAAAATATGACAGCAATAGAAGAGTAAATGTCTGGAACACTCTACCTGATCCTGTTGTTAGTTTCTCTAACTCCCATACCTTTTGCCTTAAACTGTCTATTATGGGCATTACACTTTTCTTAAGACGTTCCTAAGGGGGTGTGCATAAGCGCACCAGCATGCCTACCATCCTTGTCCTACTGTCCCCATTTATATGTTATCATTTTATGTGTTTATGGCTATGTTTTGCTTATTTTTATATCCATTTATTTGTGCCATTTTTTCATGTGTCCATGCCTATGTCTATACGGATACTGTTTCCTTGTATTTGTTGACAAATAATTAAATAAATAAATCTGTAAAATCTGCATCACTCATTGTTCATCACTCACCTATTATATTTGAAATCTTCCCTTCTGGACAGTGAAGACAGTCGTAACAACAAAATGCCTTCCCTTCTATTTTCTTCTTAGCAGAACCCAAAGGGCAATAGTTATTACACAGAGAAAGTGGCCGGACCTGTTCATAAAGGATAGAAGAGAATGCTTGGCATTTTTCAAGACATTTTTCAAGGTAATAATAGTTTTGGTCTAAAAAGCTCCCACTTTGTATCAGGTTTGGTGGAAAGCCTTGTGAGTGATGTCAGTGAAAAAAAAACAAAGGGAAGAAAATGCTATGGGATTACAGAGCTTCCACACATAGTCTTTGTTGTGGCTCTGTGATTAGAATGTAGTCTTGCAAGCTAACTCTACCCACAGCCTGATGGAATCAAAGTTGACTCAGCCTTCCATCTTTCCATGTTCGGTAAAATGAGGACCCAGATTGCTGGGAGCAATATGCTGAAATTGTATGGAGAGTCCTGTAAAGTAATATGGAGCAGTTTATAACTCTATGTGCTATTGCTAATATAGTTTACTTTGTCTTCTTTGTATTTTGTCATCTTCCTACAGCCTTTTCTAGTATTCTGATAAATTACTACTAAAAGAAATTTATTTACTTATTTATTTATTTATTCGATTTATATGCCGCCCTTCTCCGGAGACTCAGGGCAGCTTACAATGCATTAAGCAATAGCCTTCATACTTTTGTATATACCTGCTTAGTAGGGCTTTTGGCTGCCCCTAAGCGGTGTTCTTTTTTATACAAAGTCAGCTTATTGCCCCCACAATCTGGGTCCTCATTTTACCTACCTTGAAAGGATGGAAGGCTGAGTCAACCTTGAGTCTGGTGAGATTCGAACTTGCAGTAATTGCAGGCAGCTGGTGCTACTTAACAGCACTTTAGTCTGCTGCACCACCAAGGCTCAGTTTCTATACTATCAACCAAGAAATGGCAATTCCTGCTGTGATTTAAGATGATATATTTTGCATAATGATATGGATTACACATGTAGAATGTTAGCACCCACCCCTCTTGTAGAAGAATGAACTATTTTGAGGAATATTAAAAAAGGCAGGATAAAATATATCTCCTTAGAGAGAAATAGAAATCTTAAGGGAGACAGAAACTCAGCCCAAACTCCTTCCCCCTCAGCAGATATTTTGTGGCCATTAAGAGAGACTGGGCCACAAAACAAAAGACTTTCAACTCCAGGATGATGGGATTAAGACATGATCCTTCAGGACATAATAGGATTAACCCATTAGCAGAAGAGCTCACCACATTGCACAATCTCCTAAGGACATTGCATCACACAGCAAACTTCAACCAAACCTGAGACAACCTACAGAGCTATGACCCCTACAACAGCCAACTGAATACATGTTCTTGCACAGGAACAGGAAGTTCAAGTTCAAAGCCCAAGAGAAGGTATAAATACCCGTCATTCTCAACTCCACGTGTTCAGCTGCACCAGAGAACCATGTGCTTGGTGGTTCTGCTTCATCATTAAACCATCTTTCCAATCAACCTCCACGTTTCCAGTGTCTTTCTCCCAGCTTGGAGCTGAATCAGGTGAATATTTCTTCCAACACCTAATTAAGATGTTCTTATGGAATAAATTTGGATATTTCTCCTAAATTTTGGGATTTATTTTGGTTACAATTAAAATATTCACCTTTTCTGCACTGTGTAAATGTGTAAAAGCTTTGTTCACCTGGTTATTACATCACTTCTAATGGTATTTTTACTTCTTCTCTCTTGCAGGAGTACTGTATGGCTCCTTTCCTATAACATCAATCCTTATAAGTTTCCCAGGCATATCATTTAGTATTTCAGACATAGGAATATAGGAATTATCCCACAGTTCACATCTATTCAGTTAAAGAAATAGTAACCTCATTCCGGATTATCCAAACCTGGTTAAATCTGCTTGGCCAAATGATCAATTTTTCATCCATTTTTAACCTGTCCTCTTGGGAAGTAACAGCTCCTATTCCACCAACTTTGACTTTCAAAAAGGATTTATTTGGGAATGTGACCCAATTGATGACATCAAACCCAGCCTTGAGTTCTCCATTTTGGTTGAAAGATAGTGTTTCTCCTGCAGTATTATTGAAAGAGAGTTTTCTTACTATTTGATTGAGCTGCAAAAAAACAAAAACAAAGAATAAAGGGAGGGGACAAACAATTCATCAGAATCTGTAAAATGATGAAAGCCTACCTCCATTTCAGAAACATGGAAAAGAAAGTATATTTTCTACATATAGGTTATATCTTAATGGAAGGGGCTTGTCTCCATTTTGTGATAAGTTCTCAAAGACATACAACTGCCCCCATCTATTCACTGCCTCCGAAGTCCCAGCTGATTGGGAGGAAATGGAGATTTTACAGTATCCTTCCCCTGCCACGCCCACCAAGCCACACCCACAGAACCAATGGTAAAAAATTTTGAAACCCACCACTGCTTTGTTGGTGCAGCTGGGCATACCTCAGTTGCTCGGGGAGTCATGTGACCTGCTCTCCACCCTGAGACACTGGCCTGATGCATTCATCACTGCCATCTCATGGCCTACCCGCTGACCCAACCTGCACCACTGCCGCTGTCGCCAACTCATGGCCGAAGTGGCCTGCCTGCTGCTCTCCCAACGCCTTGCGCAGCACAGTGAAATTTAGCGTGCTTCACAATGGGGGAAACTCTCCTCCTCCTGGAACCCATTATGACCCAGAGCCGCAATGCGACCCTGCCTCACTCACCCATGGTAGCCATGGTGGAAGCTGTCTTTTTGAGCATCGGGTCTCTCTCCTTTTTTTTTTTTAACCCTATCCTTTTTTAAAAAAATAATAAAATAAACCTTATTTCATTGGATAATGAACTATAACCAAAAGCAACATGATATTTATCTGGCCATTCGATGATATGGAGTCAAATTTACACAATTGTATGTCAGAGATATGCGAACTTAATGCAGAGAATAAACCCCTATGATGGGAGACATTACCTTCCATGGATGAAGTTGGAGAAGTTCAATAAATCCTGCTTTGCCTAATCTTGCTCTATGTTTGAAGGACAGGGAATGAGCAACATGTAATGTCTGTGCCAAAATATAGGCAGCATTGTAGATGGTATAGCTGTGCCCAGTCATGTCCATTTCAAAAACAGATACAGGGAGGGTCTCTATCTTCTCCTTCCCAGTGCAAATTGGTTGAATGTCCATATTGTTGGTTTTCTCATCAGCTATGGAGCCTGAGAACACACATCCAAATGCCTCCTTCCAAAAAACCCTAATAAAGTCATCTTTTTCATTAAAGTTTGGTTTTCTTGTCTTGAGAAATTCCTGAAACCCTAGGACCTCTCTTGAATGAACTGCAAAGGAAAGAGCACCATGGAGAAAATCTAGGTCTTCCCATCTCTGAAAAGGAAGAGATGTGAAATCCATTTGGGCTGTCATAATCCAGATTTTACTATTTCCTTGTAATGGTATCTCTTCAAATTTTAACATTGAGGGAAACATTCTCAAAATTATCATTATATCAATTTCACCTTGAATTAACACCGAGTTGACAGTGCTGTTTATGATACTGCTATATATTTGGATCCCTTCTTTCACCGTATCAGCAATGTCAGTAGAATAAGAAACAAATGGGAATCTTTCAATGAAGTCAAAGCAGATCCCATTTCGGGCAAATATGGGTATCACATTTTGTACAAATTTCTCCCCATTCTCATTATTCACAGATAATACCCCAATCCACGTCCATTTAAAATGCTGCAGTAGCTGAAGAATTCCCTTATAGTGAAGGTCCATATTTGGAAACATTTGGTGATAGAAACCTGCCTGTTTGTCCTTATTTGTCACTGGAGCAGAGCCATACATAAACTAGAGAAAAAATGGAAGAATTAAAAAAGGAAACTATACGCTTTTAATTTTTTACAAGTGTGTCAATAGATTTTTCCCCCTCATTATAGTACACAAAACAAAACTTTACCTCCATTGCATCTTAATTGTTTTAGATTTGGCAGTTGTGTTCCTCCAACACTTTCAAGAATAAAAATTTAAGACTAGTTGTGCAGAATCTATCAATCTTGCTTTGTCTTAATCTTCCTTTAATTACTTTGTGGCTTCCTTTCCTGTATAAATTAGGACATTTAGTGCAATTTATTATTTTAAACTCAGAACATGACCTGATTTATTTATTAAGAATGTTCTGTTAATTCAGCAGGTAATATTTGGTGCACCAGGAATTTTCTAGTCCATTTAATTTGAATATGGTTCTGCATCCTCATAAGCATGCAGTTGAAGAAGGAGTGATTGTTAACATATGTTTCTTTGATTTCAAAATAAAGTTGGAAGAAAAGTGTTCCTCTTTTTTTTTCTCCCTCGATTTTTTTTAATTTTATTTTTTAATTTTTACTTATACTTTTATTGAATGCAATGTGACCATCCTGGCGATTCATCCGCCATAAAAAACTAGGTGAAAGACAAATAGCATATATCCTACTTACACAGTGCTAGTTTTGTACAATTATTTTTGACTCGCTTATTCATTCTGGTACATATATAATGTCTCATTCTGGGTCTACTTAACGTAATTGTTTCATGTTCAGACTCCCACATTGTGTTTCCAGCCATTGATAAAATCTGTTCCATGTGTCATAATATTCTGTCTTTCCTTTGTTTTTAATTCTAATGTTAATGTAACAATTTCTGCGCATATTAATATCTTCGTTGTTATCTCCTTTTCTGAAGGGGTGTTTTCACTTTTCCATTGCCATTCTCGCTGCCATTAGGATGTGTAGTATTAGGTATATTGACCCTTTACTATAGCTATCTCTTATAATGCCTAATAGAAATAGTTCTGCTTTGAATTCTATATGTTGTACAACCAAATCTTTCTAAATATGTAACCAAAATTTAATTGCTTTTTTATAGGTCCACCACCTGTGATAACATATACCTGGTGATTGTTTACATTTCCAACATTTCAGGGATGTGTTGCTAAACATTTTAGCCAATTTTGCCAGGGGGAGATGCCACCTGTAGATCATTTTATAATGATTGTCTTTATATGATGTGGCCAATGTCAGTTTCCAGTTCTAATATCATTAATTCTCTATAAATACCCCATATTTTCACATCCTTCATGTAGCATGATTGTATTTACATGTATGACCACCACTTCAGTTCCACCCCTTGTTCTTTTAATTCTAGTCTTGTTTTCAATTCTTGTTCAGCGGTTTGAATCCCTAGTACCGCGTAATGGGGTAAGCTCCCATTACTTGTCCCAGCTTCTGCCAACCTAACAGTTAGAAAGCACATAAAAATGCAGGTACAAAAATAGGGACCACCTTTGGTGGGAAGGTAACAGCGTTCCGTGCCCCTTTGGCATTTAGTAATGCCTGCCACACGATCACGGAGATGTCTTCGGACAGCGCTGACTCTTCGGCTTTGAAATGGAGATGAGCACCATCCCCTAGAGTCGGGAATGACTAGCACTTATGTGCAAGGGGAATCTTTACCTTTATATGTAACAATTTTTCCCATATTTATAAGAGTTGGGTGTATCAATGTTTCTTAGCTGGAAAGCCAGACTGGTATTTTTGTATAACTTTGTTGTGTTCCTCTTGATTTCAGTCAGTGTTTACTTTATGCCAGAAATCAAATCTTATCTAAATGAAATGAGAAATTTAACTGGATTGCATCCATACACCAGATACATAGTTACCTGAGGAAACTTGTAGATATGCAGAATGGTGACCACGTGAAGACATACCTCAGTGTCAGGTCCTCCGATTATTGCTACTGGATATTTCTGAATGTCACAGTTGTAATTAGGGATTAATCTGCCTTTAGAAGAAAGGAGTTCCATTGAGGCATGATACATCCATTTTGAAGTAAAATGGCTGTTGTAGATTTGAAAGCCCAAGGTAACATTGGGTAAAATATGTAGATTGGTATTGATCTCCTTAACAGCAAATACTAACGCCAGGATATGCTGGTAAATCTGTGTTATGACCCTGAAGAGAGAGTAACATGATCTGCTATAATACATTGAATGCAGAATATGATATCCATTTTGCTCTTCCTTTCAAACATAATGTGAGGAGGTGGTTCAATCCACACATGAAAGAAGCAATGAGCTTTATTCACTGCACTTATTTAAGCTAATGAAATAATCAAAGAACTTTATTTGAAATATATAGCGGCCATCAGATTTATCTCTTTGGCCAGGAATCTCAAGATTTTTATTCTAGGAGAATATTATTAGCATGTCAGTTATGTCTTCACTATTGATCCAGGAAGCTACAGTGAACATCGATATTTGGGGCATTTTTTAAATTAGTGTTTCTGATGGGATCTATAATGGAGTTCTTTTTCCACGTTTTCTTCAATTCCATCTTTTCTCTGGAAAGGCTTACATGATACTTACTAGGATGGTGCTAATAAAACTTAACTGGACAGAAATAAACATCCATTCTCTAACATTCTCTGCTTGGCATTTGATGATCCAACATCAATCAAGCAGATAAAGGCACCAAATATGCAAAGTACATAAAACAATTATGCATATGCAGGGATACTGTACATATACAAATATAACACAAACAGCCAGCAATTATTTCATGCTCTACAGATCACTCAAGATTACATGGTAAATTTGATGCAAACTATCAGCACACACGTAACTATATCATATGCATAATACAATTCATACAATGCCCTTTCACTTACTCACCTTCAGGTCTATTTGACATATATCTCTCTGGCCATAACTGAATACTTACATAAATTTGATGCAAGACATCAGCATACATGTAAGAATATTACATGCATAACACAATTCAAATAATGCACTTTCAGTCACTCATTTCATTCATTCATCTTCAGGTCTATTTGACATATATCTCTCTGGCCATAACTCAATACTTACATACTTTCCTCAAAGAAGTTGCTAGAAGGAGGTGCCTTAAAGTCCATCATCGTATAAAACAGGAAAATCTGAGAAATGATGCTAGCAAAGTGGATGTCCCCTGACTGGTATTGATTGTGGAGAAGAGGCAAAGGATCTGCAGTGTTGCATTTATTATGAGAAAGGTGACACATTCCTTGTGGACAAAGCATTGATAGGAATGCTATGGACATCATACATAGAAGAAAACAATTCATTCTTCAGTGCGTGTCACCTTTCTCCAGCTTGTCTTGTCCTTCTAGATTTTTAACTTATGTCCAAAAGAAATAGTTGCTGCCTGTTTCTGTACTTGTCTTTATATTTTGTTTCTGTGTTTATGGAGAAATTGGAAAGCTCAGAATTTGAGATAAAAAATCACATGTGGTCAAGCAGTAGCTAACTGGAATTGCAGATGGGGATGTTCAAAGGGCAGGAATTAACAGATTTTGATCTATTTGAGGTTTCTCCCTGTCTTCTGATTATAGGTTTTTTCATATCTTCATGCTTATATTGGTTATTACTCTTGAGAAAACCACCAACTCCCAGGCCCTGAGGGACCTTGAACAAGAAGGAACAGTTGGTTTGTCATGTCTGAAAACAAAATCTCTACCTGACACCAAGTGATAATGGTGAGATTTTACAGCAAGCCTCAAAGCAGTAAGGCTGAAAAAGATAAATTAATGCAGGCATGCAAGTCCAAGTTATTTGCAATATTTTATTTATAATAGTGAAGGGGGAGTCCCTGTGAAGTCCATAGAAAATAAGTGCTACACATGGATGGATGGATGGAAGGATGGATGGAAGGATGGATGGATGGATGGATGGAAGAATGAAATTTATATCATTTCAAGTTTCAAGTTTATTAGATTTCTATACCGCCCTTCTCCTGGGGGACTCAGGACGGTGTACAGCCATATTAAAACACATACATTTATAAAATTTAAAACCAATTAAAATCAAATATATAAAATTTGGCCCTCAAATTAAAACAAACATGCACCCATTTAAAATTCATATCAGGCCAGTCCAGTTTGCTGAAACAGAAGGGTCTTAAGGGCTCGGCAAAAACTACACAGGTCAGAGCTAAGACAACACTCTAGGGGCAGCTCATTCCAAAGATCTGGTGCCCCCACAGAGAAGGCTCTCCCTCTGGGTGTCGCCAGTCAGCATTGTTTGGCCGACGGCACCCTGAGAAGCCCCTCTCTGTGGGAGCGTATTGGCTGGTGGGAGGTTGTTGATGGCAGAAGGCGGTCTAATATATACCCCGGTCCTCAGCCATGGAGCGCTTTAATGGTGGTGACCAACACCTTGAATCGCACTCGGAAGACCAACGGGAGCCAGTGCAGCTCGCGCAGGAGGGGCGTTACATGGGCGCGCCATGTCGCATCCATAACCACCTGTGTAGCCACATTCTGGACCAGCTGGAGCCTCTGAGTGCTCTTCAATGGGAGCGCCATGTAGAGAGCGTTGCAGTAGTCCAGACGTGACCTGACGAGGGCATGAGTGACCGTGCGCAGGGCGTCCCGGCCCAGAAAGAGACGCAACTGGTGCATCAGGCGAACCTAATAGAAAGCTCCCCTGGCCACGGCCGTCATGTGATCTTCCAAAGACAGCCGTGCATCGAGGAGAACACCCAAGTTGCGAGCCCTCTCTGAGGGGGCCAGGGTCTCACCCCCAATAGTCCGCGATGGCACCAGCTGACTATACCGGGATGCCGGGATCCACAGCCACTCAGTCTTGGAGGGTTTGAGTTTGAGCCTGTTTCTCCCCAGCCAGATCCGCATGGCCTCTAGGCATCGGGACAGCACTTCAAGGGCATCATTGGGGTGGTCAGGGGTGGAGATGTACAGCTGAGTATCATCAGCATACTGATGGAATCTCAACCTGGAACTACGGATGATCTCACCCAGCGGCTTCACATAAATGTTGAACAGAAGGGGCAAGAGGACTGACCCTTGAGGCACCGCACATGCAAGACGCCTCGGGGTCGACCTCTGCCCCCCTGCCAACACAAACTGCACAGTCGGAGAGGAAGGAGGAGAAACACTGCAACATGGTGCCCCCCACTCCCAACCCCTCCAATTGCCGCAGCATGATACCATGGTCGATAGTATCAAAAGCCGCTGAGAGATCTAATAGGACCAGGATAGAGGAGTAACCCCTGTCCTGAGCCCTCCAGAGATCATCAACCAATGTGACCAATGCCGTTTCCGTGCTGTGCCCTGGCCTGAAGCCCGACTGGAACGGGTCTATATAATCAGCTTCATCCAGGTACTGAGGCAGTTGTCATGCCACCACACTCTCAACAACCTTTGCCATGAAGCAAAGGTTGGAGATTGGGCAATAATTCGCTAGTATAGCCGGGTCCAGGGAAGGTTTCTTGAGGAGAGCCTCACCACCACCTCTTTCAAAGGGGGGGGGGAAGTTGTTTTATTAACTGCTGTAATTATCAATGGATATTAATTTTGTTGAATTAGATGGAATAAGGAGAAAGAAGACTTGCTTTCCTTTTATCTATTTGTTTAATGATTATGATTATGATAAGTGTGAAATGGAGTTTAATTTAGAGAATTTGAGCTGTATTTTATCTTGTATTTGCTCTGGGAAGTCGGGGGGTGGTGGTTGGGGAGGGGGGAGAAAATGTATGTAAAACTTTTAAAACTTTTTCAATAAAAAAAAAGAGGGGGGGGAAGTAACCCTCACTCAAAGAAGCATTAATAATCCCCTGGAGCCAGCCTCGTGTAACCTCCCAGGAGGCCAGCACCAACCAGGAGGGATACAGATTCAATAAACATTTGGCAGCGTTAAGCCTCCCTAGAATCCTGTCCACGTCCTCTGGAGTCACAGGGTCAAACCCCTCCCAGATAACATTCTCAAGATTCCCCTCCATCATTCCATCCGGATCTACCAAATCAGAGTCCAGACCTTCCCAAATCTGAGTGACTTTGTCATACAGGAATTGCACAAAATCCTCAGCCTTGCCCTGCAAGGGGTCTTCCCTCGCTCTCAGATGAAGGAGGAAGCAGGTCACCCTAAACAGGGCTGCTGGGCAGTTCTCTGCAGACCCGATAAGAACAGAAAAATAGTTAAATTTTGCCGCTTTTTTCACCACTAGGTAGATCTTAATATGAGACCTCACCTGTGTTCAGTCGGATTCGGAGTGACTAGCCCTCCAACTACTCTCCAGGTGTCTTTTCCTGTGCTTCATCTCTCTCAGCTCCTCAGAGAACCAGGGAGCCAGTTGAGATCGGCACCGGGTCAGAGGCCGCAAAGGCACGACATGATCCAAAGCTCCAGTGGCCACCCTATCCCAGGCAGCCACCAGCTCTTCTGTCGCACCATGAGCCAGAGTCTCAGGGAATGGCCCAACCTCTGTCAGGAACCTATCTGGGTCCATCAGGTGCCTGGGATGGAACCACCTTATCGGTTCCATCTCCCTGTGGCAAGGTGTAGTGGTTCAAAAGTCCATGCAATTAGACCATGACAAGGGCTCGATGACTAGATCCCCTCTTTCCAGATCACTCTGTCACTGACCAGAGATAAAAATCAAGTCCAGAGTGTGTCCCCCCATGTGAGTAGGGCCTTGAACTAATTGGGTCAGGTCCAAGGCCGTCATGGAAGCCAATAATTCCCAAGCCGCCATAGATGTTTCACCAACAGATGACAGGTTGAAATCCCCCATAACCATAAGCCGGGGGTATCAACCGCCACCCCGGCTATCATGTGAGGTAGCTTAGGCAGGACCGCTGCCATGCAGCAGGGAGCCAACTACCTAAGCAGCAGGCCCACGACCCCACTTCCCAAGGAGGGACTCACATCTGAGGTACAGTGGTCTCCCTCGGACATAGACTTTCTTTAATAATAACCGCCACCCCCCTGCCCCTACTCTGGGCCCTCAGCTGATGAAATGCCCAGAAGCCTGGTGAGCACATTTCAACCAGGGGCACCCACCCTTCTGGGCCCAACCAGGTCTCTATAATACCTGCCAGATCCGCTCCCCCCTTACGAATAAGATCGTAAATGAGGGGGGCCTTATTTACCATGGATCTGGCATTGCACAACAGCAGCCGAAGGCCCAGGCCCTGAGAGTCTGTGCTACCTGGGGAACGAGGTAATTGATATTGATATTGATATTGATTTTAATTGAATCTTTTAAAATTATGGGCCAAACTTTATTTAATTATCTTAAAATTATTTTAACTTTTGTACACAAATGTTTTATTCTGGCTGTTCACCGCCCT
>WNWU01000298.1:5388-70981 GCA_012654045.1 Ptyas mucosa
TTCTGTTTGCCCTTTGGGATGACTCTCAATCTCTTCATTCCATAACACTATCACAGCCGATGAAGTCAATAATCCAGATGAAGGATATTATAGAAGATTATGGCATGGTATCTGGTTTTAGACTGAACCAAAAAAACCCTAAAATGATTGTTAAAAATTTGACTGAGAGTAAGAAAAAGGAACTTGAGAGAGTGGAAGGTTTCAAAATTGTCTCAAAGGTTAAATATTTAGGAGTACAAATCGCAGACTCATATATAAAACTGTTTCAAAATAATTATGAGGTTCTGTGGCAAAAGATACAAAAAGACATGCAAACTTGGAAGAAACTGCAGTTATCTTTACTTGGAAGAATATCAGCAGTAAAAATGAATGTTTTACCGAGATTTATTTTTTTATTTCAAATGATACTGGTGCTTAAGTCAGATAAACCACTGCAAGAATGGCAAAAAGGAGTTAATAAATTTGTCTGGAATGAAAAAAAGTCAAGAGTCAAACTGAAAATAATGCAAGATACTCGGGAGAGGGGTGGTCTTAGACTTCCAAACCTTCGATTATATTATGAAGCAGCTGCATTGATACAAATAAGTGATTGGTTTGGAAAAACTAAGACTGGATTGTTGAACATAGAAAGTCATGACCTTGTTTGGGGATGGCATGCATATTTATTTTATGACAATAAAGTGGATAAAGTGTTTAACAGTCATCTACTTAGAAATGCCTTGATGAGAATCTGGAAGAAGCACCGAATCAAATGGGATTATAAGATTCCTTTATGGCTGGACCTTGCTGATACCATGTGGAATACAAATATTAAGTCACTCGGGGGTTTCTTATATAAAGAGTTACTTTATCCTGAAAGGGGCAGATGGCGGTTGAAGACTTTGGACATGCTGTTGGAAGAAGGGACTTCTTTGCCTTGGTTGCAGAACAATCAACTACAGATGAGAAGGAAAGAAGATCAACAAACTGGGTTAATGGAATACGAAGTAGAATTGGTTAGACAGATAAAAGAGATAGGTCCAATGCATATTAAGAGAGTTTATAATGTCTTGTTAGAAAGAGATTCAGAAAATGAGTTAGTTAAAGATTGTATGATTAAATGGGCACAGAATTTTGCTCAACCAGTTATGATGGAAACAAGGGGGAAATATGGGTTCAGAATGTTAAATTCACACAGTCACAAAATTTGCGAGAAAATTTTTATAAAATGTTTTATAGATGGCACTTAGATCCCAAGAAACTGTCTTGTATGTACCCTAATGTTCAACCAAAATGTTGGAGGTGTGAATGTCTAGATGCTACATATTATCATATCTGGTGGACTTGCAAAAAAGTGAGGGCTTTTTGGATAAAAATTTGGTGGGTAATGCAAAATGTTTTGAGGAAAAAAATACAATTTTCTCCGCAATTATTTTTACTGGGTATAGTTAAAGATTTTACACTGGGTGAAACAAAATTGATTTTGTATATGGTGACAGCAGCTAGGTTGCTGATTGCCCAATATTGGAAGAGTGATGCCTTACCGACTGTGGACCAATGGACTCAGAAGATGGCTGGATTTGCAGAAATGGCGAAGATCTCAGCCTTTTTAAAAGATCAGACGCATGAGAAGTATATACAGGAATGGAAAAAGTGGATTGAATATATACAGAATAAATATCAGACTAGAAAATATCATGTAGCTTTCAGCTGAGAGGGATTGATGATTGTACTAGTAAATGTTAGTGAATAGAGAAAAAGATATGGAAGGGATGATAACATAGATATTGTTTGGTATTTTTAGTATTGCATATAGGGGAAGTCAAGGGGGAGGGGAGGGAAAGGGGTGGTGGGGGAGGGTTAGGGAGGGTTTTTGTAGGGTATTGTATTGTTATAAACCTGATTTTTATAATGATTGGGAAGGGGGGGGGAAAGGGGGGGGAAATTTGTATTTGTAAAACTTTTTCAATAAAAAAAAAAGACTTGAACTTTGGTGGCTAAGAGGTTTTTCTCAGGTTTTTCTTTCTCCCAACATGGCCTGACCTAACCTCGGGCAGCGACTCTTCCCCCACCGTGAGAGGGGGGTTGTGGCTTATTACATACATGTTGGGGTGAGAGCCCAGCATTTGAGTCGTGCCCGGGAGACCAAACTTATGAGGAATGATTTCCCTGCTGCAGTGAGTCATCTTATACCCTACCTGGTGGGCTGTGAGGGGGCATCCGGGTGGGGGGTCTTCCCCGAGGAATGGTGAGGTTTGGACCTGTTTTTACATCATCTGCCCAGGGTTGCCGTGCCGCTCCCTATGGCTGAAGATGGTCACGCAATTTCATACAAGAACGGACTCATACGCTTTAAGGAATGCCCCCCATTCCTGGAAGTGGCCTACCGGCCTTGCCAAGAAATGCCTCAAGGACGGGTCCTGGGATCCCGAGAGGTGGCACGAGGGCGTTGGGGTTTTTAAAAGTTTTTTTTAATTCATCTTTTAAGGGGAGGGAGGGAGGGTGTTTTGTGTACGACCAGGGCGGGATTGGGGGGCAACCCACCGGGGTCGGGGCCGGGGCTGGCAGGGGGCTGCGACTTTGGGGGTGTGGGGTTGGAGGTCAGGGAGGGGGCTAGACTCCATACCGGTGAGGGCTGTTCCATCGGTACTGTGGGGGGGAGGGGCAGATATGGTGGGAGCAGGGACCACATCGTGTTGTGGGAGTGCGCACTCGCTATCTTCGAGCGATTGCACGCTCCAGCCCCCAATGCTCTTCTCATTCCCTGGGTTGCTCAGCCCTTCAGGGCCCAGGCCTTCGGTTGATGTTGTGCAACGCCAGGTCCGTCGTAAATAAAGCCCCCCTCATTTGTGATCTGGTGCAGGAGGGGGGTGCGGACCTGGCGGGCATTACGGAGACCTGGTTGGGTCAAGGGGGGGGGTTCCCTCGTTGAACTGTGCCCACCAGGTTTCTGCACATTCCGTCGGCCGAGGGCTCAGGGAAGGGGCGGGGGGTGGCGGTTGTTATTAAGGAAGGTCTTTGTCCGAGGGAGGCCACTGTACCTCAGATAGCCGGATGCGAGTCCCTCCTTGTGAAGTGGGGTCGTGGGGTGCAGATGGGCCTGCTGATCGCGTACCTGGCTCCCTGTGGCAGCAGCCCTGCCCGAGCTCCTCAACATCATAGCCGGGGTGGCGGTGGATACCCCCAGACTTATGGTCATGGGGGACTTCAACCTGCCACCTGTCGGTGAAAGGTCAGAGGCAGCTCGGGAGTTCATGGCTTCCATGACCGCCGTGGACCTGACCCAGTTAGTTCATGGCCCCACCCACACGGGGGGACACATCCCACCTCCTGCAGGTGAGTTTCTCCTCTTCCTCCCTCTCCTGAACCCCTCCCCCACCCCCGTTTATAAAAATCCTTTAATTCTTCAATTTTCTTTACAAAAATATTGTTTCTAAACAAATTGAACCGCCCTGCCCGGCCTCATTGCTCCAGACGAATGAAAGTTTTGAAATTTCAAATTTTCCTTACACAAAACTCCAGAATGAGGTGCCATCAAGCACCAAAACACACACACACAAAGCACTAAAAGTTCCTCCAGGTTCTGGGATGCTGCAGGAGGGAAGGGGGGAGGATTCTTGTCATTGGGAGAGAGGGAGGGAGCACTGCAGGCTCTAAATTGCCCTTCCTGTTCCCCCCCCCTTTTCCTTCTGACATTTCACACAATTTCCGGCCAAGGGACGCCTGGCTCCCCCCATGGCCCCCCCATCTTCCTCCTGCTCAATAGGAAACCTCTGGAGGGAGGGAGGGAGGGGGGCTCCCCTTTGATTAATCCCCTAATTACGTCAATTAGGGATAATTTCCATCATCACCCTGGAGCCCCCCTTTGCAGCCCCACAGCTGAACTCAGACCCCCCCCTTGGAAGTCCCAGGAGAGGAGATGGGGAGGCATCATTGGCCCCTCCCAGCCTTCTCCTCCCTGAAAGGGGCGGAGCCTCCCTCCCTCTGGTCCCTGCCCATCAACCACCCCTGCAGTGTAGGCCTTCCTTGGGGGGAGGGTGAAAGGAAGGGGTCCGTTTTCCCCCAAAGATTCTTCAGAACCATTTACACCAAAGATTTTATTTCATATTCTAATTTTCTTCCTCATCTTCTTTTCCCCCAGAGCACTCAGGAGTTAATCCAGTTATGGGATGCCAAAGGATTTTGGTTTTTCTGTAGCTGATGAATTTCTGGCTTTTCCTGCAACCTTTGAAAGACGGAGGCTCCACCTGGCAGGTGGGAGAGAAGAATGACGGACGGAGCTTCTCCTGCTGAGGCTCCCCGGCCTCCTCGCTTCCTTCTGAGGGAGGAGGGAGGGGAGGCCATCTAGTCTGGCCCAGACCCCCCAACCAGCAGAGACCCCCCACTCACAGCAATGGCTGCCACCCTCCAGCTGAAAGGCCACAAGATCCAGGAAGATCCCAGAAGATCCAGGGATCTCCAGCCAGCCTGGGATCCCCCGTTCTTGAGAGGTGACCCAGCCTGGTCAGCAGCTTCCCCCACAATCTTTATGAGCCCCCCAAAAAACACCTCAACTCCCCTCACTCTGGGAAGGAGGACCAGAAAACGGGTCACTTGAGAGATGCTGGGAGGGCAGAGAAACTCAGCCCCCCCTCCCCATATTTGTATCTCAGCAAAGGCTCTGCTGAACAGGCACGCAGGTCTTCTCACACACACACACACACACAGGAGAGACCCTCCTTGAAGAAGCAGCAATGAAGGCCCTTCAGTCACCTGAGACCACCTGAGAGGCCTTTTCCAGGACTCCCCACTCAGCCCCACGGCCGCCCCAGTCCTCCCTGCCTTCCGGTCCTCTGGGCAGCAGAGACTCCAGGACTCTTGCACAGCCTGGGGGGATGCTGAGGGCCCCCCCCACTTCCTGCTTTGGGTGGAGGTCCCAGTCTTGTCCTGGGGGTCCCCAACAGAGCCGTGTGTGGCCCCCCCACTCCAGAGTTCCTCCCCCTCAGAAAAGGGCCCGGGCGATCCTGCGGCCGGTGGCCTTGATCTTCGGGAAGGTGGCGCTGATGTCCATCTCCTTGGCTCGGGGGCTCCTGGGTGGGGGGGTCGGAGGTGGGGTCTTCCTCGGTGGCCCCTTGGGCCGGAGCAGGAAGTCCAGGCTGAAGCCGTTCCTGGCATAGAAGACGTTTGCCATGGGGGGGAAGACCAGCTCTGTGGGAGAGAGTGGGGGGATCAAGGGGGCAGCCTCAAGAGGAAGACCCCTCCCCCCCCCCCACCCCCCCCCCCCCAGTAACCCCCCTCCCAACACACATCATCTAGGCCAGTCCTCATCAAGGCTGCCACTCTCAAATCTGAATTTGAACACAGGACCTTGGGTCTCGAGTGTGCAGAGATGTCGCTTTCCAGAATCAGATTTGCAGGGACCCCTCCCTCCCTCCCTCCCTCCCTCCCAGGTTGGCTTCCAAATAAAAGCTCTGGACTGGCCACAAGACTCACTCCCCCCAGCCCCCTTTGTGGGGCAGCCTGGCCAGCCCCACCAACAGCCCCCATTCCCCTCACCTCGGCCATCCGGCAACAACTGCACCAGCTCGTAGTCATGTGCCAGATTCCGGTCCTGGTTGTGTTTCTCCAGCACCTTTGCCACCACAGTGGGGGCCTTATCCTGGCTTGTTACCTGGGGAGGAATACGGAGAAAGTGGGTCGGCCAGCCAGCCCCATGGACGCCTCCCCCACAGACAGAAATGCCATTCAGAGCTTGCCGAGCAAGATCAGCACCCGTCCCATGCTTTGTCTGGCCTGTTCACCATTTGCAGCCCTTCCAGGGACCTCTAAGTGGAATGGCGGACTGGTTGGTTGGAGGAAAAGCTCAGCACCACTTGCTGAAAACTGGAACTCAGCCACGATTGATTGAAATCTGGAGAGCTAAACTATAACCATGGTTGTTTGCTTAGTTTTAAATTTTTATTTGCTTTTTATTTATCTTTTTATAATCTGTAAACTGCCCACCCTATCAAGGAGATGGGCGGCATATAAATTTAATAAACTAAATAGTCTTCGACTTACAACCATAACCGAGGCCAAAATTTCTGTTGCTAAGTGAGACAAATGAATTTTGCCCCATTATTACAACCTTTCTTGCCACAGTCCTTAAGTGAGTCACTGCAGTCTTACAGTTAGTAACACGGAGTTGTCAGGAGGTTGCAAAAGGGATCCCATGGACCAGGGACACTGCAACCGTCATAAAGATGAGTCAGTTGTCAAGTGTCTGAATTTTGATCAGGTGACCATGGAGATGCTACAACGGTCATGTGAAAACCGCCCAATTCCCCCCACCCGACTCACCAGGATGCTCTTGTAGAGGGTGCCGTTCTGCAGGGCCATGCTGACCCGGATGATACAGCAATCCGAGGGGGAGGCGCCCCCCTTGTTGGGGGCCTGGGGGTAGACGGAGCCGCAGGAGGCCGAGCGCCGGTGGCCCTTGATGAAGCCGCCGCCCGTGGCGGGGAGGGGGGCCAGGCCGTCCCCGGGGGAGGACGGGGGTGACATGTCCAAGGCTGAGACGGAGGGCCACTTGCCCTGCAAAGGAGGGGAAGGGAAGTTAGGCAGCGGGGACCGGCACTGGATTCAGGGAAAGGGCCCCGCAGGGTCCCAGCCATGGAGAGTCACCAGGGAAGCTGTCCTGTGGCCCTCCTGCTTAAAGAAGGGTCCCTGGCAGAAAACTGGCGCTGAGGACCCAGGAGGGCCCCGTCTACCTGGGTTACATGTATGTTCACTGGTCCATCCGTGTTAGAGACCTCTTTCCTCCTTTTTCATCCCCCTCTTCCTTCCTTCTCCTTCCTTTCTCCTGCTTATTTCTCTTCTCTTCCCCTCTTCCTCCTTCTCTTCCCTTCCTCATCCTTCATTTGTCCTCCTCCTGTCTCTTCCCCCTCCTCTATTTCCTCCTCCACTTCTTCTCTTTCTCTTCCTCCTCCATCTTCCTCTCCCCCCTCCTCTTCCGTTCCTCATCCTTCCTCCTTTATCCTCGTTGTCTCTTCCTCCTTCTCCTATTTCCTCCTCCACCTCTCTTCTCCTTCCTCTTCCTCCTCTTCCCTTCCTCATCCTGCCTTCTTTGTCCTCCTGCTCCTCCTCTCTTCCTCCTTCTCCTTTCTATTTCCTACCCCACCTCTTCTCTTTCCCTTCCTTCCTCTTCCTCCCCCTCCACACTTCCTCCTTCTCCTTCTCCTTCTCTTACTCTTCTCTTTCTCCTCCTCCCCTTATTCTGTGAAGAGGAAAGACCGTTCCAACCTTCACTGCCTCCCCCTAAGGAGCACCGAAGGCTTCCTTAAATGTGGGCCCCCCTTGGAAGGAGAGAAGAGGCCCCAAAGGGGTGACGGGCGGGCCCATTTTTTGTCTCGGGTAATGGACTCACACTGCAAAGTCCCTTCTGTGTGGGGGCCATGAAGCTTGGGGAAGGGGCCCTTTGAAGTCCGTCAGATCTCGGAGAACAAGTTTGGGGCCCCCAAACAAGACCCCATGAGAGGAAGAACCCCACCCTCTCCGTGGCTTGGCTTTTAAATAATACTGAGGACTAGAAACTTGGGTGAGACCGTTGGTTCAGTAACACTTGACTCAGGTCTTTTCACTTCGGGGGTCAGCCTCCCCCCCCCCCAAAGAGTCCTGAGGAAAGGGGGCTGACTCACCTGGACTGTTTGGGGGGCCCCCAGGGCGGTGGGGGAGGCAGCCGATGGGCCCAGCAGGTTGGGCGAGACGTGGGGGGAGCCAGTTCTGTCCCAGGGCAGTGGGGCACTCACTCCCAGCAAGGCGATCAGGCTGGAAAGGAAAGAGGGGGGTCAGTGGGAAATGGGGGGAGGGAAGAGACCCCAGAAAACCTCCTCTCTCGGTCCTTACTCTGTGCAGCGTGTTATCACCAAGGTGGGCTTGCTGGGCTTGGGGGGGGAGCCCCTCCCTCGCTGGGGGCCTCGATGGCGCAGGACAGCTGGTAACTGGAAGGGGGAGAGGGGGGTGAGTGGGAAAGGGGGAGAGGATTGGGGGTCTAGGCCCAGCCCACCCCCTCCAGAGCCCCCGCACCCACCTCTGGGCCTCGCTGAGGGGGGGCAGGCACCGCAGCCATCGCTGGAGGGCCCGGTCGGGGGCCAAGGCGTAGTTGCGGCATTTGGCCTGCAGGAGGCGCAGCCGGGTGAGGATCTCAAACTCCTGCAGGGAAGGAGGAGAAGAGAGGGGAGCAGGGGGTCCTGCCAAGGGGGGAGGGGGCCAAGGGAGTCCCCTACTCCACCCCCACCCCCACGGCACTGACCTTCCGGTGCTTCTCAAAGTTGATGTAGCCGCTGGTCTGCAGAGAGAGCCGAGAGATGCCCGGTCAGCCCCCAGGCCCAGCTACACCCAAGCCCCCACCCCCCCTCCAAAGACTACACCCATTGGGTCACTGTTGAGTCCCACTGCCTGCATGACAAACACAAACACACACACACACACACACACACACAGAGGATCCGGGCCGGGCAGCAACTGGCTCAGTTGGTCAGCTGCAATTGTGTTGCCTACACCAGGGGTCTCCAGCCTTGGCCACTTTAAGACTTGTGGACTTCAACTCCCAGAATCCCTCAGCCAGCTTACTGAGGAACTCTGGGAGTTGAAGTCCACAAGTCTTAAAGTGGCCAAGGCTGGAGACCCCTGGCCTACACAACTGCGGAGTTCCATTTTGGGTGGCAAAATTCAAAAGAAAGGCGGCCCAATTCGAGGAGGAGTCTGGCTGGCGAACGCCTTCCACCCCCAATGCAAATTCTGTCGATCGCTTTTTTCCAAAGTGACACGCTTCACCGGTTGAATTCCCGCCTCCGCAGAGCCGTTCGAAGCAGAGCCAGACTCTTTGAAGATGAGACTCTCCGGATCTTCTTCCCCCAGACTGGGGACACCCTCTGTTCCCATAATCCACAGCACCCACCAAGCAGGGGGGAAAGCTGCCACAGGCCCCCTTGGAAGAGGCTGGCGCAACACTGCACACACACAGACACACGCACAGAGTCCTCGACTTACAACCACAATGGAGCCCCAAATTTCCGTTGCTAAGCAAGGCAGTTGTTAAGTGAATTTTGTCCTTTTTTTCACCCTTTTTGGCCACAGTTGTTAAATGCATCACTGCAGTTGCTAAGCGAATCAACAGTCATAAGTGGGAAAACCAATTCTAAATCACTTTTTTCAGTGTCATCGTATCTCCGAACAATCAATAGATTGAGAACTTGAGAACCATCTGCGCACACAACTCAGGCAACTTTTTGGGCATCCAACAGATGTGCCAGCTTTGCTGCTGTCCCCTTTCCCCCCTGGCCTGCAGACCCCTCCCTCTACCACCCATGCTGGGGGAGGGGCAGCAGCAAAGCCCCTCTGGGCTCCCCCCCCCACTCACCTGGAGGCGGGTGGGAGTGGCTGCATCCAGCATCACCAAGTCCTTCAGGAAGGTGCCCAGGTAGGGGATCACGCCCTGTAGGGACACCGGAGGTTAAGGACCATGTGTCCCCCTGTCCTCTCCCAGAAACCAGCCCCCCTCCTTGAGATCAGCCCCCCCCCTCACCAATGGGCGTTGTTCCAGCAGCCTCCGCTGATGCTTGCGATGGGGAAGCTCGGCCCCTCCCGCTGCTGCTCCAGGCCCACCTTCCTGGGGGAGCAAAACGGAAAGAGCTGGGAGGGGGAGGAAACACCCCCCTCCAATAGCCCCCCCCCCCAAGGCCTACAGGAGCCCCCATAATGCAGCACTGAAACAAGAGGGGCACAGCAAACATCCAGCTTCGATCCACCATCAAACCAAGCCTCAAATCCCCTTCAAGGGTCTTGGAGGGACACATCACCCCCTGCTGGGATGCGACCGGGGACGATGGGAGTTGAAAACCCAAGGACGGTGGGAGGCACCCATGTCAGGGAGGGCTGGGAGGGGGTGCAAACGATCAATCAATACTTCCAAGCCGGGAGAATACCGCAGTCGTGTTTTCCGTCCCTCCAGAAAACGGGCACCAGAGAAATGAAGATTTTAAAGCCCCGTTTATCTAAACGCAAACAACTACATGGGCCTCCAAAGCTGTTTTCTCTACCTGCCGCAGCCTCTCTTCTCTTCCCATCACGAAACTGCAAATTTGTGTGCTGAGTGTGGCCGCAAGTAGATCCCAGCAGCAGCAGGAAGGAGGGTGGGCTTTGCTGTCTGTTACCTACAGCAGGGGTCCCCAACCGTTGGGCAGTGGAAGGGGACTGTTCTGTCCCCATCCCACACATGCACACCAGCAGTCGTCCAAGAGTTAAAACACACCAACAGACAAGAATTTCCTGTGATAACGGAATTGGCAGCAACCTAGTGGCTGCCTGCCAAAAGTATTTATTTACGAAGGGAGGTTTTCACTCCTCTTTCGTAAATCAAAATAAGCCCACAATAGTTACAGAGTAATCAAGTCCAGTCCAAGAATCAATTCCAGCAGAGCATATAGCAAGAGTCCGGCAATGCAGAATGGCGTGGTAGCTTTCAGCTTTGTTCATCACAAGGCTTGACTGGCCACCACACCCTCTTTTATACCTTGTGGGGTGTGGTCCAGTGACTCAGCTTAATCCCTGGCACGCCTCCTCCTTTGTTGTGCGCGCTTATCTCTGCGCCGCTGTCGGGGGTCCAGCCAAGCCTCATCCCCGTCACTGTCCAGCTGCGGCTGCTCGGAAGTGCCTGGCTCCTGGCCTATCTCTTGGCCTTCGGAGGACACCGGAGGCATTGCCAGAGAGGAGGGTCCTGGAGAGGGAGGCCTTGACAACACCTCTCCTTCCCTTTCGGAGTCTTCTCCCTCCGATAAGACAGGCTCCGGAGCCACAACAGAGACCAGGCTGCAGCATGCCAGAAACCAGGCCATGCAAACAAGTGAAGTCCCATCCGTGGGATTCAGGCAGCACATGAAACCAACCCCCACCCCCACCCCAGTCTGTGGAAAACCTCTCCACAGAACTGGTCCCTGGTGCCCCAAAGGTTGGGGGGGAGGCGCTGCCAAGGTGAAAATCATGGCAACTGGACGTATTAAATTGAGACGTATTGTTACTCATCCAAGTAACTTCTTCAGTGAAAATGAACAATTTTTTGGTTAGGCATGGAGAGTTGTTGCAACGTACTACAATGTACTACAATGGTGTAGCGTCTACTTGAGCAGGGGGTTGGACTAGATGACCCACAAGGTCCCTTCCAACTTTGTTAATCTGTATCTGTACTAACTCTGCCATACTGACTGCAGGGGTTTCTCCCCAAAACAATTTTCATATTGCCTTTCATTTTGAGGAGACACTCCTGCAGTCAGTATGGCAGAGTTTGTTCATTTCAATGGACTCTCTATGCTTAACCCAATTTTTTTTTCCATTTTGACTGAAGAAGTTACTTGGATGAGTAATGAAATGTCTGAGTTTAATATGTCCAGTTGCCTTTTTGATTCAGTCTTCATTTACATGTTACGTACAGTTGTTTGCCCTACCAAGTGGGGTTTTTCGCAACAAGAGTAGATTTATTTATTGATCAAATTTCTATACCACCCATCTCACCTAAGCGACTGTTTGTAGTTTCTTGGTTATGGTATTGTTTTCTGCTTGGTTGTTTGTCTGGGGTTAATCCCTGCTTATCTGGGCATTGGCTATTGGAGGGGATCTGTTCTGGGTACTTTTTGTTTCCTTCTTAGTTTTCTTGCTGTCTTGTTCGAATGGCGAACTAACGTGTTTCATCTCTTTGTGGCTCTTGAAGGCTGATTTATTTTATTTATTTATTATTGATTGATTGATTGATTGATTGCAATTTATATGCTGCCCTTCTCCCGAAGGACTCAGGGCGGCTTACAAAGAAAAAAAAAATTGTCTGAATGCCAACCTTGCAGGAATTCCCTAGAATTTTTGCATTTAGCTTGGTCTAGGATGCATAGCGGAAACTATGATCAAGTCTGTCCATATGCTGAATTTTCACCATTTGGTGTTCATGGATTCATTTGCTCATCTAGGAGTCTTTAACCTTGGTATCTTTAAGACTTGTGGACTTCAAGTCCTGGAATTCCTCAGCCATCATCCCTGGGAGTTTGAAATCCACAAGTCTTAAAGTTGCCAAGGTTGGAAACCCCTGTGCTAATCTGCCTGTTTATCTTTGACAGTGGTTGTTGCAGTCATTACACTGTATGTTGTGGATGACTCCTGTTTTCTTTTTTCCTCTGGGGCTTCCGGGTCTCTTGAGCCATTTAATATGTTTTGGAGGGGTTTATACTTGGTTTGTGTGTTATGGTGATGCTGTGTGGTGATAATCGTCCTTTGGTTGTTTCTGAGATATTTTCAGTCTATGGCAACAGCTTAATAGCAGTGACTGTGGGGGAACTTAGAGAGAGTCTTAGTGGGCAACCAGCTAAATATGAGCCGGCAGTGTGCAGCAGCAGCCAAAAAAGCCAATGCAGTCCTAAATTGCATTAACAGAGGGTTAAAATCAAGATCAAGGGAGGTACTAATACCACTCTATAAAGCCTTAGTAAGGCCACACCTAGAGTACTGCATCCAGTTTTGGTCACCACACTATAAAAAAGATGCGGAGACTCTAGAAAGAGTGCAGAGAAGAGCAACAAAGAGGATTACGGGACTGGAGGATAAAAAATAGGAAGAACGGTTGCAGGAATTGGATATGTCTGGTTTAATGAAGAGAAGGACCAGGGGAGACATGATAGCAGTCTTCCAATATCTCAGGGGCTGCCATGAAGAAGAGGGGGGTCAACTTATTCTTCAAAGCAACTGAGGGCAGGACAAGAAGCAATGGGTGGAAATTAATCAAGGAGAGAAGCAACTTAGAACTAAGGAGAAAATTCCTGATAGTGAGAACAATTAATAAGTGGAACAATTTGCCGGCAGAAGCTGTGAATGCTCCAACACTGGAAGTTTTTATGAAGATGTTGGATAACCATTTGTCTGAAGTGCTGTAGGGTTTCTTGCCTGGGCAGGGGGTTGGACTAGAAGACCTCCAAGGTCCCTTCCAACTCTGTTATTCTATTCTAAATATGAGCCAGCGGTGTGCAGCAGCAGCCAAAAAAGCCAATGCAATCCTAAATTGCATTAACAGAGGGTTACAATCAAGATCAAGGGAGGTACTAATACCATTCTATAAAGACTTAGTAAGGCCACACCTAGAGTACTGCATCCAGTTTTGGTCACCACACTATAAAAGAGATGTTGAGACTCTGGAAAGAGTGCAGAGGAGAGCAACCAGGATGATTTAGGGGACTGGAGGCTAAAACATACGATGAATGGTTGCAGGAACTGGGCCATAGCTAGTCTAGTGAAGAGAAGGACCAGGGGAGACATACTTCTGATATTTGAAGGGCTGCCACAGAGAGGAGGAAGGGGGTCAAGCTATTTTCCAAGGCATCCGAAGGAATAACGGATGGAAACTGAACAAGGAGAGATTCAACCTGGAAATAAGGAAAAACTTTCTGACAGTGAGAACAATCAACCGATAGAACAGAAGTTGCCTTCAGTGGTTGTGGGGCAGAGGTGGGTCTCTGACCAGTTCTGGAGAACCGATAGCAGAAATTTTGAGTAGTTGGGAGAACCGGTAAATACCACCTCTGACTGGCCCCGCCCCCATCTATTCTCTGCCTCCCAAGCCCCAGCTGACCGGGAGGGAATGGGGATTTTACGGTATCCTTCCCCTGCCACCCCCACAGAACCGGTAGTAAAAATTTTTTGAAACCCACCACTGTTGTGGGGGCTTCTTCACTGGAGACTTTCAAGAGACTGGACAGGGTGGGGGGTTGGACTGGATGACCTACAAGGTCCCTTCCAACTCTGTTAATCCATAAACATTGCCCTTTTCACGCCTTATGCTGGTTGTGTTGTAGTGGGTTGAGTTTAACAGAGTTGGAAGGGACTTTGCAAGTCATCTAGTCCAACTAGATGGTCAGGTATATTTTAATAAAGTTGCCTTGGTCTCCGTTTTGCTGGGAAATGGCGCTCTGTTTCCTTTTCCTGGTCTTCTGGGTTGCTGTAATACGCTTGTATCCATCTGAATGCTGTTCTTACAAAAGTTGGGTTGTTATTCGGTTACCAAGTTACTTGGAAACAAAAAGACCAAGAGGGATGGGAAGAAAATGACTAGAATACCTCCTTGTCAGCAGCCAACACCCAGATAAGCAGGGATTAACCCAAGACAAACAACCAAGCAGAAAACAATGCCCCTAATCAAGGACTTACGGAGGAGAAAATCACACTCACATCAACACTGGCAGCTGCTGTATGAAAACAGAGAGCAAACCACACACTCACTAGCACTGAAGGTGTGACCTAGTCTGGTAACGAAATGTCTGAAAACAAACAAACTCAGAGAGCCCAAAGGACTCCACAGTCCATTCGTGAGCCACAGAGATTGTCTTCTATTGCTACCAGCCAGATAAACGGGAATTAATACCAGACAAACCATTGAGCATAAAACAATACCAAGGAACTACCAAGGGGGAAATCACACTCCCACCAACACTGACAAGGCAAGCTATTCTATATAAATGGGGAGCAAACCCCACACTCCTTCACACTGATGAGGGTACCTAGTTGGAAAACAAAACACTTCACAAGCAAACAACCAAAGTTCAAAGGAGCCTGAGTGGCGTAGCAGGCTAATGCCTCCTACAAAGGCAGCATTTAACATCCAGCTGTCTGCAATTACTGTAAGTTCGAATCTCACCAGGCTCAAGGTTGACTCGGCCTTCCATCCTTTCTAAGGTAGGTTAAATGAGGACCCAGTTTGTGGTGGCAATAAGCTGACTTTGTATAAATATACAAAAGTATGAAGGCTATTGCTTAGAGCATTGTAAGCCGCCCTGAGTCTCCGGAGAAGGGCGGCATATAAATAAAATAAAATAAAATAAAAAAACAAAACAATCATGGTTCAACGCTGAGATATAGACGTTCTCTTCTGCTGAAAGAGATTTATTCCCCCATCACCATTCCTTCTCCTGCTGAAATTCCTGGGGTGGGGCTGCATCTCCAGGGGAAATTCCCAGCCCCTCCCCTGCAGGTGTCACACCTGAAACTCACAGCCGGGGTAGCAGGGAGGAGAGCACCATGGGTCCTTACCTGGAAGAGGAGCTGCCGGCTTTGGCTGTAGTTATCCTGCTCCGAGCAAATGGTGCTGAGCTCCTCGTAGCAACGGGCAGACTCCCTGCCAACAGAGAAGGCACCTGATTTCCTTGAAGAAGGGGGACACCCCACCCCGGACCCTCAAGATCAGATCCTCAAGATTTGGTCCTACAGAAACGCTCCTGGTTGCCATTATGGGCCTAATGGCCCCTGGTTGAAAAATGGGGCTCCTGGGGACACAGAGCCCATCCTCCACTGTGGCTCTCGGAGGCAGAGGATCTGGCCCTTCCTGGGATGGCACCTGCTTCCCAGAATTCCCCTCTCCCAGCCCCGTTTCTGGGGCAAATTTAGGCCCATCTGGAAAACTGCCCCAGGCTTTTCAGAATTATCAGTCAAAGCATATTTCCTCATATACTGTAAACTGGCTCTGCATTCCAGGTATTCCTTGACTTACGAACACAACTGAGCGCAGCGTTTCCATTGCTAAGCAAGGCAGTAATTAAATGAATGACGCTCCATTTTACAACCATTAAGTGAACCATGCGGGCGTAAAGCAAATCTGGCTTCCTCATTGGCTTTGCTCATCCGGAAGCCGGCAAGGAAGATCCCAAGTGGTGATCACATGACACCCCCCCCCCCCCCCCTCCCCCGGATGTTGCAATTGTCACAAGTACATGTCCGTTGGCATTGTGGGGCGCCTGAATTTTATGTGTGGAAAGCATTTTTTGGAGGGCTGTTGTAAGTTCATAGTCACTAAGTGAGCAGTTGTAAGTCAAGGACTAACCATATTTTAGGACTCTTTAAAATCACTTCAAGGGGGAGAGATTATACCCAACTAGCAGCATTGAAAAAGCAGCACCCCCTTTTCCACACGGGGGTCTCCTCGTTCCCCCACACCTCCATCTTGGCCGGGGCCCTTTCAATTGCCTTACAAGGAGGCAGGGCCCGTTTTCCTCCCTCCCCACAGGCCAGGCATTCGGCATGGGGCAGGGGAACGAGGAGGGGCCGCTGGTGGCTCCTTCTCACCCCGTCCACACCCACCTGGAGGTCTCCTCCCAGGTCCGCTTCAGCCGGTGCAAAGACGAGGACTGCAGGGCGGAGACCACGGCGTAGAGCGAGGAGAAGTTGCGCAGGAGGAGACACTCCTGAGAGGGGGCAGAAAAAGAGAGAGAAGAGAGGGTGTGTGTGTCGGGGGTCCTGATCCGGGAGGCCGTTCCTGGGAGGGCCGAATCGGGACCCACCTCAGCCACGCAGATCCACTTCTCCAGCAGCCGGGCCCGCTGGGTGGCACGCAGCCCCGTGTCCCACAGGCAGGAAAAGATCACGGCGTTGGCCACGAGGTTAAACTGGGCCACGGTGGCCCGGACGGTGGGGCAGTCCCCCTCGTGGCCCTTCTTGTCGCGCTGAGACCAGGCGGAGCCGAGGCACTCGTGGGGCACCAGGCGCAGGAAGAGGTCCTGGAGGGGAACAGCCAGAGGGGTCACCGGAGACCGGACGTGTCTCTCCCCACCTCAAAACAGACACCACGCAATCACACAGCAGATACACCAGGGCAGGGGTGTCCAACTCAAGGCCTGCAGGCTGGATCCAGCCCACAAGGTGCTCAGATCTGGCACGTGGGGCTGCCCTGGAACAAAAGGACAGGCCCATGGTGTCTCTGCCAGTGAAAACGGAGCTTGGAAGGGCCGTATGCGGCCGTCCCAAGCTCTATTTTCATTCGCAGAAGGTTGCAGGAGGCCACTGCAGCGGAAAACGGAGCTCAGGAGGCCGTTTTCCCTGGCAGAGCACTCAGGTTGCCATAGGCGCCCCAACATGAATGACGTTAAGCTGGCCACGCCCATCCTGGCCATACATACCCCAGCCTCCCCCCCCCCCGAGGTCAAACACAACCCTGATGCGGCCCTCAATGAAATCAAGCTTGACACCCCTGCACCAGGGGAAAGAACACTATCGTAACTTTCGCTTTAATTGAGATCAACCAAGGTTCTAGTCCACATGAAGGAAGCAAATGCACCTGAAAGCCTATGAAAGTTCTCAGCCATCCAGGTCATGGTTGTCCCAAAGGGGCTTTTTCAAGAGGCAACAGAGACCCTACAGGAGCTCTTCCATGACAGATAACAAAGAAAACAATAAACGACGCAACGTTGTCATTCCGTATGTTGCAGGCGCATCAGAACAGCTCAGGAGGATCTTCAGCCAACACAACTTCAAACCCAAGAATACACTAAGGCAGAAGCTTGTCCACCCCAAAGATAAGACACCCAAGACAGAAACTGAGCAACGTGGAATATGCAGTACAATGCAGAGAGCCATGTGCAGATCACTGGGGAAACAAAACAGCCACTTCACAAACAAATGGCACAACATAGGAGAACAAACCCATCAGGACTACATTCAGCAGTCCATCTGCATTCAAAAGACACAGGCCACTCTTCTGAAGACAGCAAAGTCCACAATCTGGACAGGGAGGACCGCTGGTTTGAAAGAGGGGTCCAAGAGGCCATCTGTGTCAAAATGGAGCAACCCTCTCTCGACAGAGGGGGAGGGATATGACACCGTCTATCTCCAATCTACAACAAAGTCCTCTCAGCCGTTCCAAGAAGGCTCCACACCCATTTGCACCACTCAGGTGACCCTGAGGACACAGACAAACCTCCAAGTGGCCTCAGGTGACCAGCTGTCTGCAAGGAATATAAATCCTTCCCTTCCCCACCATCCAGTTAGAGTTGAAGAAGCTTCCGGGATGAGAAGCGAAATGTCTTCAAAGAAAAACCCGAAAGTCCAGTTGCCTCTTGAAAAAAGGCACCTTTGGGAGAGCCACAGGTAAGAAAAGAACCACAAAGGTATAAAAGCCGAAAGGAGGCCTCTGAGGAGCCTGCAATGGAGGCACACAACCTCCAGGTGGCGCACTGCAGGAAAATGTAGGTGCACTGCAGGAAAAAATAACTTTTTGGGTATTGCACAGAGAAAAAATAAAGGGGCAGCTCAGCTCTGAGCCCTCCAAGCCAGGTGTGGGGCCTGGATACCCTAAACCCCTTATAAGCCATTGCCCGTTGGCAGGGCGCTCCCCAAACTCCTTTTCCTCCCCACAACTCTGTGGCCAGGGGAGCTGGGAAGGGAGGGTGCAGGCCTCAGCGCGGCCCTCCGCACTCACCCCATCCTGCGCTGTGAGGTGCGCAGCCACCTCTTCCGCCTGCAGCCCCAGGATGTAGTGGGGATCGGGGTCCCCATCTTGGCCGGGGCCCTCCTCGCCTCCATGCTCAACCGCCAGAGAGCCCCTCCCGCTCGGAACTTCTGGCAGGCTCTTCTCGGGCCCCGGGCTGCTTCCCCAGGCCCAGTGCAGCCAGCTCACCAGCTGTTCCCGCAGGCGGGGCTCCAGCCCCATAAAGTCCTGGGGGTAGCTGTCCAGCCAGGAGCAGAGCAGCGAGGCCAGGGCTCTGCGGGGAGGGGGAAGACAGAGACACAATCAGGACTGGACCCCGACCCCCACCGGGAGCAATGGTGCAAACTCTCCCAGCACAACTCCCCCCCCCCCCGAGGGCCGACCCCACTGACCAACCAGCAGGGCCCTGATATTTTGAGATGAACTGCTCCTGGTGCGGGAGGTTCTGCAGAGCCCTCAGACAAACAGCTGCTGGTTTGGGTCTTTCCTTGGTCCACACCAGGTTTGTGCCCCAAATGAGGGGCACAAAATCCACCGGACCCTGCTTAGCCTGAGCAGCTGCAAGAAGGGGGGGTGCAGGGGAACAGCCTGTCTCCCCTCCCCGGTCAGGTTCCCCAGCCTGGGTGGAGACCGGCAACTCCAAGGCCGGCATGGACTGGCCAGCTGCAAAGCTCAGCTGAGGGACGGCCCCTGCAAGGGAGGTGGGGGGGACACAGATGCAGTTGCAAAGGATGAAAAGGGCCCAGTCCAGAACAGGGGGGCCTCTGAGCATGGCAGGGTCAGCCACGGCGGAAGGAGAAGCCCCAATTTTACCAGCAAAGGGGGGAGGGATTGGGGAGGGGTGACGGCCAGAAGGGGGAGACTCACTGCTGCAGGTCCTCCAGCTTTTGAGGGCTGCGAGCATTCGATCCGGTCACTGCCTGGAGCCTATTTTTTTTGGGGGGGGGGGGAGAAACAGAGCAGCTTCAAAAAACAGAAGGAGGGCTCTCCCCCACCCAGAAGAGCTGGTCCCGTTACCTTCACAACAGCCCTGTAAGGTGGGCCAGGCTGAGATGGCTGGAGCTGAAGGGAGGTGCAGGGCCGCCCAGCCTGGCTCTCTATCCCACCTGCGACCCCCCAAGACCCCCCACCTCTCCAGGAGGAGCCCCAGAACGACGGTCGGCTGGGCGAAGCTGCGGTAGGTGGCCAGGAAGGCCGGCCGGTAGCCCGCGTCCCCGAGAGCCGGAGCCTCCAGCAAGTGCCGCACCAGGCGGGGCAGCGAGCCGGCCTTCAGCGCCCGGGACTGCGCGGCGGCGGCGGCGGGAAAGGAAGTCCCCGCGTTGCCCTCGGACGGCTCCGCTACGCCGGCCGCCCCCTCGACCTGCAGGGGGAGAAGGAGGCAGGCGGAGAGCTGGAAGGAAGCGGCCCCCGAGCCCCGCGCCACCCCCGACGGCCCCGCCGCCCCACTTACCCCGCTGCCTCCGCCGGGCCCCTCCGGCCCCCGCGCGCTCACGGTGTAGACGGCGCCCTCCTCCGCCTCCTCCCACGACGCCAGCGGGGCCTGCGAGGAGGGGAGGGCGAAGAAGAGGGTCTGCGGGCGCCCCGGAGACCCCCGGCCCCCGCGTCCGGCCCCGGCCCCGGCCCCCCCCGCAGCTACCTTGGCGGGCAGGCAGTACCAGCGCGTGCGGGTGAGCGGCGGCCCCTCGGCCGCGCCCCCCCGGCTCCAGGCAGCCCCCCAGGCGGAGGAGCCCCTTCATGGGGAGGGGGAGCCGCCACCCACCGCCGGGCCTCGCCCGCCCCGCCAACCTGCTGCGCCTTCCGCTTCGCCTCCCGCCCGCCGCCCGCCCAGCGCCACTTCCCCAAACAGGCCGGGCTGCATTCCAGCTGCCGGGCCGCCGCCGCCGCCGCCGCCGCCCTGGCGCTCCGCAGCTCCGGGGACGCCCAGCCCGCCTCGGCCGCCCCGCCGGACCCCGGCCTCGCCCGCCCCGCGCGATCAACGCGGGGCAGCGGAGGAGCGGAGCCCCTCGAGCTGCTCACCGGCGCCGCGTCCGGCTGGCGCCGCTCGTGGGCATCGGGGCTGCGGCTGCGGACGGCTCGGAGCGTCACCGCCGCCTCGCCCTCGCCGTCGCCCGGCAGCAGGAGGGAGCGCAGCGAGCGGCTCAGCATCCGGACCCGCCGCGCCTCCGGGAAGGAGCCCCTCGGCCGGCCCTAGCCGTCCAGGCGCATCGCGGGAAGACGGAGCCCCCCGGGGCGGCTCTGACGGGAAGCCGGGCCGAGGAGGTCCCAGGCCGGATGGCGCCGCGCCAGAGCCTGCCAGCGGATCCGGCTGAAAGCGGAGACGCGGCCGCCGGGCGGACCGGCTGCTCGGACGTTTCCTTCCTGCCTCGTTAAGGCAGGGCGAGCGCGGGGCGGACCCGGGAAACGCCGCAGTCGCTCGCTCGGCGTTAGGGCTGCGGCCAAGGCTGCGGTCGGAGGGAGGGGGCGATGGGAGCTGTAGTCCCCCGATGCTTCGGGTGAGGGATTCACTGCCCCCCCCCAGACCACTTCGGAACTGGCTGCCACCCCCCCCCCTCCAGGAAAGGGCCCAGCTGGGCTGGAAGGAGCTGGGGGGGGGCGCAGGCAGAGGCTCTTGTGCACCTTTCGCACCCAGCAGCTGCAAAGAAGCCAAGGACAGCCCCTCCCCCACCCCCTCCCCTTAACCTCCCTGAGTTGTGCCAACCCAGCCAGTTGCAGAACCAGGGCCTGCCGGAGCCTTAAAGGGAGCCACAAGCAGGAATCCCACCGGTGCAGTTACCCCCAAGCCCCCTCCCCCCTTTACAAACAGCTGCTCAGCTTACCAGGAACCAGAGAACAGTCACCTATTGTCCCCGTCCAGTCCCACCACAGCAACCCTCATCCCCAGCCAGAACCACCTAGACCAGACCTGGGCATTTCACAGCGTCTGGTCCTCACGAGGTCGATCAGAAATTAAGAGATCGAATGTATATAAACAACCAGCACCCACACCAGACCACTGTGTTGGATTCAGCTAGAAAGAGGCCTGTTTTTTCAATTCGCATTGTGTGTGTCCGTGCAGGCCTACGCACCTTCACAACCCTCTATGTTGGGCCCTCCACGACAGCCCCAGCTTCTCCTGTGGCCCCCAGGGAAAGCGAATGGCCCACCCCCAGCCTGGCCTTGGGAACCCGCAGCCACAGTTGGCGATGGCCCAGTCCTGCACTCTCCATTCTGGATGGGAGACCGCCCGGAAGCCCCAAGCCCCATCCCTTTGGCCCTGGCACGGCCGCAGCGCTCGCCAGGCCCCCACCTCGGCCCCCCACCCGCCCCAAGGAAGAGACGGCGAGAGGCCTGTGAGGAAAACATTTTATTAGCACAAAAGGTTTACTTCTTCTTGGAGACGCCCACCGTTCTGCCACGGCGCCCGGTGGTCTTGGTGTGCTGGCCACGGACACGGAGGCTGGGAAAAAATGGGACCCATGAGGACGACAGATCAGGAAGGGGTCCCTGAGGCCATCCACGCCAGGAGCCCAGAGTGCGGCTGTTGGGGCAGAGGGCTGGCCCCCTCCTCCCCCCCTCTGCCTTCCCCACTCACCCCCAGAAGTGGCGGAGGCCCCGATGGGCCCGGATCTTCTTCAGGCGCTCCAAATCCTCGCGCAGCTTGTTGTCCAGCCCATTGGCCAAGACCTGTCGGAAGGGGGAGGAGGCCTCAGCAAAGGCTCTGCTGCCCACTCAGAGTCGCCTGCCCGGCCTCTGTGCCCAAACATCCCCAAGCCCTCTGGCTGCCAGTTCCGCCCAGGCCCACCCCCGGGGAAAAGGCCCGGCCCCCGGCTCTCACCTGGCTGTACTTGCCGTCCTTGACGTCCTTCTGCCTGTTGAGGAACCAGTCGGGGATCTTGTACTGCCGGGGGTTCTGCATGATGGTGATGACGCGCTCGACCTGGGGAGACCGAGAGGTCAGAGGGCCCCCACTGGGCAGGGCACGAGGCCGGTCCAGCCTGGTATTATGGAGCCGAGGGGCTCCCGCCAGAAGATCAGCTGGACACCATTTGGGTCCACTGACAACCCCACCCCACGGACACAGACACCCCCAGCTGGCAATGACCCGGTTCCCCACAGGGGAACGGCCTCCCACGGACGCTCCCGGTGCCTGCTGGACAACCAGCCAGATGCTGTGAGGAACGGCCTGGGCCGGAACAATTTCTGCCTTGGCTTCCAGGAAAGAGACAAGGCCTTGTTTTGGGGCTCCAGACCCCTCCCCTTGTGGGGTGTTGAAAAAAGGGCTGGGGGTAGAATCGTAGAAGGACCCAAGAGGTCACCCAATCCCTGCATGACCCACCATGCCATTCATGATAGCTACTTTGCCTCCAGAGGGACCGTTGGGGTCCTGGGTTTCCCTGCTCACCAAGAGGCACTAGCCACTCCAGGGACTCCCCACCCCCCCCCCCCCCCGCTTCATCCTCCCCCCCCCCCCCATCCACCCCCCCCCCCCCCCCACAGCTCCCCAGCCCTTCTCACCTCATCCTCTGTGAGCTCCCCAGCCCGCTTGGTCAGGTCAATGTCCGCTTTCCGCAACACCACGTGAGCGTAACGCCTGCCCACCCCCTGCGGAGGGAAGCGGGAGACGCTCAGAGGGAGACCCCCAGGGATGCCAGGCAGAACACACACATACACACCCTGGTCCCAGGGGGCGGTCTGGTCCAGTTGCTTGCGTCTCCGGGACCAGAACGAGACACTCTGCCATCAGCATTCACAAGTCACCTGGCTTTATGAATTCACACAATTTAGCGAGTCCAGAGGGTGCTCAAAGCCAAGATGCAGGAGGGGGGTGTGTGTATCTCATGTTTTCAGATCTGAACAAAGGGGGGCTTCCATTGCAGCTTTTCTGCCCCCCCCCAATTCAAAGCCAATACAGCAGAGCCCCAGTGGAAGTTGAGCCAATGCACCCAATACGATAAATGTGCTTTGTAACCAATCTGCGTTGCACAGCTCAAAATTCCAGACTCCACGGTTCTCTTGGCTGCTGACCTAACCAGGATCTTTGCTCAGGCGGGTGGAACTGGAACAGCCCCCTCAATGAAGGCCCGGGGGGTGGGGGGGTGCAAACCCAAGACCCTCGCTCAGCTCTTGGTGTCAAGGAGGCTGGCCTGGCCGGAGCAGAACCGGTCTCAAGGGAAGCATCGGTCAGTTATTATTAACGTTATTCAATTTCTAAGCTTATGCAATCAAATGCCTTTTCTCGGGCATTAAACCTCCCTAAAGCAGCTCTGTGGGGACCCTGCACATACAGGCAGTCCTCGACCTACAAAAATTCACTTAGTGACCACTTCAAAGTTACAACAGTACTGAAACAGGTGACTTAGGAGTTTTTCACACTTATGACCCCTGTGCCATCTCCGTGGTCATGTGATTGAAATTCAGACACTTGGCAACTGACTCGTATTTACGACGAACAAAGGGGAAAGCCAGATCCGCTTAACAACTGTGTTACTAAGTTAAAAAATGCAATCATTCTACTTAACAGTGGCAAGAAAATTCGTAAAAGGAGCTAAACTCACGTAGCAAATGTTTCATTTAGCAACAGAAATGTGGGGCTCCGTTGTGGTTGTAACCCATGGACTCCCTGTATGTGCTGTTAGGGGCTCCACAGAGACTTTGGCAAGAGCTGCCAGTGCCAGTCAGGGCTCGGCCCAACAAAGGCCTCACCGCTTCTCCATCCTCTCGCCCAGCCTCACTCCCCCCACTGGCCATCATACAGTAGCCCCACAACCCCCACCGGGATGGCCGGGGCTTCCCAGCGCCTTCTCACCCACCTTGATGGCGGTGATGGCGAAGGCGATCTTGCGCCGCCCATCGATGTTGGTGTTCAGGACACGCAGGATGTGCTGGAACTTCTCTGGGATCACGAGAGACTTGTGGGGAGAAGGAAGCGGCTGCGTGAGAAACGGCCTTGCAAGGGGGGACAAGTCCGGGGGGGGGGAGCTGTTCTCCTGGGCTCCCTGGCGCAAGACTCCTGCGCTGCCCATTGCAGCGCCCCCCCTCCCCCGGAGCACCAAGGAAGCCCCACTGAGCTCCGCTGCTCTTCTCCGGGGGGGCAGGAGGGCACCAGCCGGGTACCAGGAACCAGGTTCAATATTTATTTAGCCCATGGCACCCACAGAGGTCATGCAAACACTGATACACAATGCTAATAAGCTACATTACAGATAGTTCTTGACTTACAAGAGTTCAATTAGTAACCGTCAAAGTTACAACGGCACTGAAACAAGCGGCTTATGACCGTTTTGCACAATTTCAGATGCTTTGCAACTGTCTCATATTTACGACGGTTGCAGTGTCTCTCGGGGTCTTGCGATCCCCTTTTGCGACCTTCTGACCAGCAAAGTCAAGGGGGAAGTCAGATTCACTTATTACCTGTGTTACTGATTTAAAAACGGCAGTGATTCACTTAACAACTGTGACAAGGAAGGTCGTAAAATGGGACAAAACTCAATGTCTCACTCAACAACAGAAATGTTGGGCTCAATTGTGGTCGTAAGTCGAGGAATACATGCATAAATCCAAACCCAATTACAGGTTTAAACATAAGCGCGCATATAAACTATGTTGGCCATGCAACACACGAGCCAAAGCAAACTAGGATGAAACCATGATAAAACCGCCATGCTTTAGAGCCCCAGAATCGCCATAGGGCAATGTCAAAGGTCCAGGGGGCGACACAGGCCGGACCCCTCCGTCCTGGCTGAAGTTCAAGCGGTCCAATTCAACCTGGGGAGGGTGAAGCTCTGCCCTGCCCGGGGAGCGACCCATTCCAGCCCCTCGGTCCCCGCAGGAGACCCCCGGCGCCCCCGGCCCCCCGCCTGACCCGCCGAGCGCGGCCCCCGCGGCGGATGGCGGTGGATTATTGGCCTCCCCATCACTCACCATGGCTGCGCGCCGGCTCCCCTCGCTCTCGACTCGGCCGGAAAAGGAAGCGGCGCTGCGCGAGAGGCCCGACGTCGGAGCCGAAGTGAAACTACCGGCACTTCCGGTATGGCGACCATAGAGTTAGAAACGAATGAGCGTCGCTCGCGGTCTTAGACTACTATGCCACTTGGGCCTACATCATAGAGAGATAAAATGTAGAGGAGGCTTGAGGGCATATCGTACAGTCAGAACATTTCTGCGAGCGAGGGATGAAGTGTGCCCGCCCTATTGTGTCCGGAGGGGAAACTAGAAAGGAGAAACAAAAGTTCCGGTCCGCTTAACACTCAGAAGTGCCTTTTTTATTCTTTTTTCCAGACGGAAGTCTCAGTGACTCCTGCCGCGGAGGCTAACGTCGCCGCAGGGATCCCTGGGAGTCGGAGTCCCTTGGGCCCAGGTTTAGAAGGGACCGGAAGTGCCCTTCCGCAACCCGGAAGTGGTCCAGCCGGTGCGGCGATGGCGTCCGCGGCGGGCTCCGAACCGGAGGAGATGCGGCGGCGCCCGCAGGGACAGCTCGGCCCGGGGGACACGGAGGAGGAGGAGGTGGGCGGCGCTCGGTCTCCCTCCCTCCCTCCCCCCCTCGACCTCGCTCCGGGGCCGTCCATCCCGACCACGCCCCCTTTCACCTTTGACCCCTCCACCCCTCCACCCCGCAGCACCAGGCGGGTGGGCGTCTGCGACGTTGGGGGTCCCGGAGGCGACGCACCGGTGGAGTCTCGGCCAGCCTGCGGGACGGGCGGAGATGCTACTCCCGTGCAAGGCCGCCTCCACCCCTCCGGGCCTTCCTGGGGCGCCCCCTCCCTTCCTCTGGTGGGGAGGTCAAGACCCCTCCCCCCTCTCCCCCCGGCCCTCCAGACCGAGGGCGGCCCCGCCAGGACGTCCCCACAACGCCCCTCTGCAGGGAGCCTGGTCTGCGCATGACAGCTGCACCTGTGCCCCAGCTGCCTGCCAGGGGCGCCCCATAACCTGAAGGGGCTGCAGGAGGGGCTCCTCCCGCACCCCCCCCCGCCTCTTTGGGGCCCACAGATGGGATGGGGGGCTTGGCCCTCCCCCACCTGACTGCGGGGAGGGAGGGGAAGACCCCCCCCCCCCTCTCTCTCTCTCTCACACACACACAGAGGGGGCCTTGGACACCTGCCCTATGGCGATTCTAGGGCTCTGTATAATGGCGATTTTATCATGCTTTCATCCTAGTTTACTGCTTTACCCCGCCAACATAGTTCCATATGCGCACATTGTTTAAACCTGTAATTGGCTTTGGAGGTATGCAGGTAGTCAGATTAAATTCAGATTCACAGAGTTGGAAGGGACCTTGGAGGTCATCTAGCGCAACCCCCCACCCAAGCAGGAGACCCTGCTATCCCATTTCGGACTGATGGCCATCCAGTCTCTTCTTGAAAGCCTCCAGCTCCCACAACTTCTGAAGGCAACTTCTGTTCCACAGGCTGCTTGTTCTCACTGTCAGAAAATCCCTCCTTATTTCCAGGTTGAATCTCTCCTTGTTCTGTTTCCATCCCTTATTCCTTGTCTGGCCTTCAGGTGCTTTGGGAAATAGCTTGACCCCCTTCCTCCTCTCTGGGGCAGCCCCTCAAATATTGGAAGATGGTATTCTGTCTCCCCTGGTCCTTCTCTTCACTAGACTAGCCATACTTATGAGCCCAACATTTCTGTTGTTAGGTGAGACATTAAGTGAGTTTTGCCCCATTTTACAACACAGTTCTTGTCATAGTTGTTAAGTGAATCACTGCTGTTTTTAAATTAGTAACACAGGTGATAAGCGGCTTCCCCCATGGACTTTCTGGGTTGGAGGGAATCAAACCCATAAAGGAGAATCTTTGTAGCCCTGGCTGCTTGCTGGGTTTTTTTGTGCAGATGTCTCATTATCCAACTAGGGACCGTCATCAGGGCTAATAAGAAATGGGATTTGCTCCCATTGGTGATTCTTTGCTTGGGCTGTTTACTGTCAGCTTCTTTGGCAACTAAGGTGATGAAAAGGCCTGGAGATTAAAACATAGGAGTTGGGTATGAAGAGAAGGACCAGGGGTGTCATGATAGCCTCTTCCAATATCTGAGGGGCTGCCCCAAAGAAGAGGGAGTCAAGCTATTCTCCAAAGCCCCTGAGGGCAGGACAAGAAGCAAACGGATGGGAACTAAGGAAGGAGAGAAGCACCCTGAAATTGAGGAGAAACCTCCTAACAGTGAGGAGAATTAATGAGTTGCCACCAGAGGTTGTGGGTGCTCCATCACTGGAGGTTTTTAAAGAGAGATTGCACAGCCACTTGTCTGAAATGGTCTAGGGCCGTGATGGCAACCTATGGCACGCGGGCCACCTGTGGAGCCCTTGCCCTAGGTCAGCTCCAGCGCTCGTGCGCGTGCCAGCCATCTGATTTTTGGATGGCCCTGCCCATGCCGCCCCGCCCCTCCCAGGAGTCTCCATGCGGCCCATTTTGGATTCCAGGTAAGTGCAGCCCTTGTGGTGAGACTCTGGGAGGGCAAAAAATGGGCCTCCCGGAAGTCCGGAAATGGGTCGTTTCCAGCCTCCAGGGGGCCGGGGATGGCTGTTTTCACCCTTCCCGGCCTCCAGGAAAGCCTCTGGAGCCTGGGGAGGACAAAAAACGAGCCTACCAGAAGTCTGAAAACGGGCCATTTCTGGCCTCCGAAGGCTTCAGGGAGGCCTGTTAGGCCCAAAATGCGGCGTGGGGGGGGTGGGGGGTTTGTGAGTGCATGCACAGGGTGTGGGGCAGCATGTGGGGTCATGCAGACATGTGCTGGGGGGACGGAGCGCACGGGGGGGGGCATTGCATTGTAGATGTGGGCACGTGAGCACACACACTTTCGGCACCCGAGGGAAAAAAGGCTTGCCATCACTGGTCTAAGGTCTCCAGCCTCAGCAGGGGGCTGGACTAGAAGACCTCCAAGGTCCCTTCCAGCTCTATTCTATTCTAAAAGTTCCTTGAGGGAGGGGTAAAAGCACAAGAGGTCACTCTCCTTCTGGCCCTCTGCACTACGTGGCCCATCCTTCCCTGCTGAATGGAACAGTCTTCTTTGCAAGCCCTCTGGAGCAGCCCCTGCCCTTAAACCCGCTGGGAGCAGGGTGGGGGGCAAGGCCCTTTGTGTCAGCACAGGGCTGCCTTGCTTGACCTCCCCCCCCAAATCAGGGGCATAACGGGGCCCTTTGCTGTGCCCCCCCAGGGCCAGAGCGATGAGGCGCTGCCCCTCAACCTGGGAGAGCTGGACCTGACCTCCGAAGAGTTCATCCTGGATGAAGTGGACAGTAAGATGGGCATAATTTTTTTTGGGGGGGGGCTCTCCCACCCCACCCCAGCCCACCCCACCCCTGCAGCCTCTCTACAGCTAGGACTGAGGTGGTTGGAGACCCCTGCCCTATAGACACTTTCAGAGGGGGTGGAAACTCAGGTGTCCAGGAGAAGCCACAATGATGTTGCATCCATGGTGGTGTCTTTGTCATTGCACGCACACACACATACACACACTGCAGGAAAGACATACAGAAAGTTTCTAGTCCCAGTTCTCCCAGAAAGGTTCTGCTGTTGGGAAGAGCCGTTCCCAATCTCCCAGTACGAGCTGCTATGTCTCAACAGCCCCCCCCCCCCCCCCAGTTCTTACTGGTGCAGCTGAGGAAGTGGGGGGGGGTTCTAGTCCCGGGGCAGCACCTGAGGGGGGGAGTCAGCTCACTTGGGGAGGGGGCCAAAGTCTGTTTGTTCCAGGCCTTATTTCCCTTCCCCCCCCACTCTCTTTCAGTTCACATCCAAGCCAACCTGGAGGACGCCCTGGTGCAGGAGGCCCTGAAGACGGTGGGAAAGGCGGGAAGCCGGGGCTGGGGGGGGAGGGGCTCCCCTCACTCACTCACTCCCTTCTCTCTCTGCCTTAGCAGGGGGTGGATCTCCGCCAGTACTCCAAGCAGGTGGAACAGGAGCTGCAGCAGATCGAAAACGCCTCCATCAAGGACTGTATCCTCCGCCTGCTCAGGGGAGGCTGAATCCTGGGGGCTTCCCTTGCCCTCCCCCCCCCCCCCCCCCGGCGCCCCCCCCCCGGAACACCCCCCCCCCCCCCCTTCCACCCCCCTTTTCCCCTTGCCCCCCCCCCCCCCTCCCCCAGATATTAAGGAGAGCAAGAACATTGCCTCCCTGCACACCCAAATCACGGCCTGTGATGCCGTCCTGGAGGTGAGCTCTGAACCTCCCTGCATCTCTCCTCCCCTCGGGGACTTCACCCTTCTCCTCTTTGGAGGGAGGGAGGGCCTGAGCTTCCCTGGAGGGAAGGATGGTAGGAGGGGGGAGGGAAAGATTGTGCCATTAGAGGGTCAGTGCACTAACTCAAGGCTTCCCAAAGTCCCTGGCTACAGTTATATAAAGTCAAGGTGCCTTGACTCACGGATGTCCTTCACACAACACGCCAGCCCAATGTAACCCAGGTCTGTCCTAATAAAGGAGAATATTTGTAGCCCAGGGTAGAAATGAGGGGTCTTTGGTGCTCTCTGGGCACTGATGATGTTACCTCCCCCAGGGACCCCTCAAGTCTGTCCTGTTGTGTGAACAAAGTCCCCAAGAGGCCTGGCAGAATTGGGACTCTGAGGCCAGACTCCCCCTCTTCAGCGATGGCCCCTTGTGGGGCTTCTCCCAGGGGTCCTGAGGGGGCTTCTGGGTGGATGCCTCCTTTTCCTTTTGGTAGAAGTTAGGGAGGCTGATCTAAAGGGGCTCCTGTGTGCAGATCTGGACCCGTTTCCTGCACCCCCAGAATGCTTGTCCTTGGAGGGAGGGTAAGATGGATTTGTCCTGCTTATTTCCTCCCCCCCCCTCCCCCGATACTGAGGGGGGTCCCTTCCTTCCTCCCGCCAGCGCATGGAGGCCATGCTGAGCTCCTTCCAGTCCGACCTGAGCAGCATCAGCTGTGAGATCCAGACGCTGCAGGAGCAGTCGGTCGCCATGAACGTCCGGCTGCGCAACCGCCAGGCCGTCCGCGGGCGCCTCTCCCAGCTGGTGGACGAGCTGGTGGTGCCCAACGTCATGATCAGGTCCGGCAGGGCCGTGGGAGGAGGAGAAGGTCTGGCAGAGAAAAGAGCGTAGGGGTCCGGAGGGGGAGGGGAGAGGACGCCCCGTTGATGCTCCTTCCCATCCCCAGCACCATCCTGGAGACCCCCGTGACTGACCAGGCCTTCCTGGAGCAGCTGCACGAGCTGAACAACAAGATCAATGCCGTCAAAGAGCAGGCCTTCCGGGAGACCATGGCCTGCACGGACGTGGCCGACATCCTGGACAAGCTGAAGGCCAAGGTGAGAAGCCAGGATCCTGGCCGGGGCCACGAGGGAACTAAGGGCTGGAGCAGCAGGGCTCAGATGCTGGATTCCCCACCCACCACCCCCTTTGGTAGCACCACAGGGCGATGGGCCCTTCAACTGTGCAGCTGTCACTCCTGCAAGATAGTAAGAGCAGTAGCACTTATCCCGCTTACATCCCGCTTCTCTAAGCGGTTCACAGAGTCAGCCTCTGGCCCCCCACAATCTGGGTCCTCATTTTACCCACCTGGGAAGGCTGAGTCTACCTTGAGCCTGGTGAGATTCGAACTGCCAAATTGCAGGCAGCCGGCAGTCAGCAGAAGTAGCCAGTCAGAGCCGAAGAAGCTTCTTGGATGAGAAGTGAAACGTCTTCAGAAGAAAAAACAAGAAAGTCCAGTTGCCTCCTGAAAAAGCACCTTTGGGACAACAGTGGCCCTGAAGGACTGAGAACCTCCATAGACTTGCATGTCTGAATGCCCTTCCCCTTCCTTTCCTCAGTCTTTGTGAGAACTAGGGAGGGTCACATTTGAGGGGCTTTCTCAGGTTACCCATTCTGGCCCAGACTCCGGTTTCTTTTATCTGTTGTCTCAGTTGCGGTTCTTCCTTCTGTCCCTCGCGGTTGTTCTGTCTGCCCAATAGTCCCACCGATGTGTCCAAGCATCACTGATCGGCCCTTGGCTGCAGAGCTCTGGCTGCAGCATTGCCTGGGGAGTGGGGGGGTGTCAGACCTGGGGGCCCTGGTGCCCAGCTTTTGGCTAGAGGTGCCACACGGGTGGTTCTCCCTCCTTCACCAGGCAGTGGCCAAGATCCGAGAGTTCATCCTGCAGAAAGTCTACTCCTTCCGCAAACCCATGACCAACTACCAGATCCCCCAGAATGCCCTGCTCAAGTACAGGTAGGAGGTTGGTCCAGGCGGCTGCGACGTCTCCCAGCATTCCCTGAGGCTCCTGGGGAGCGGTCTGGGGCTTCCCAGAATGCTTTGGGCGCGATCCCAGCCCACTCGCCTTGGGAGACCAAGGGGCACCTTGCAAACGTTCCTGCTGGGTTTAGGGACAGCAAATTGGGACCCCTCCCCCTCTTTTATGGGGTGGAGGACGAGTGAAGTTCCTCCTCTTTTGGGGCGCAGGTTTTTCTACCAGTTCCTGCTGGGCCACGAGAGGGTCATCGCCAAGGAGGTGCGGGATGAGTACGTGGACACCATGAGCAAGATCTACCTCAGCTACTTCAAGTCCTACACCAACCGCCTGATGAAGCTCCAGGTGAGCTCCCTGGGCAGGACTCAGGGCCCCCTCTCCCTCCGGCTCCATGGTCCCTCCGTGCCAAGCTGGGCCCTGTTTTCTGTCTCCTGAACCTGCAGTACGAGGAGGTGGCTGAGAAGGACGACCTGATGGGGGTGGAAGACACCGGCAAGAAGGATATCCTTTCCGAGGGGGCCGGACCGGCACGTGAGAGGGGTTTGCAGGCAGCTTGGCTGCATCTCCCCCACCCCATCTCCCCCCCCTCCTGGCTCGTGTCTGGGGCCGGGGGAGGGGGAGGAAGGATCCTGGCGTGGGCATGGTTGGGGTGGCTGCTTTCGCCACAGGGTGGCCCTTGACTGCGGCTGGCTAGACGCTTCTTCTCCAAGCCGTCCCTCCGCAGCCGGAACACCATCTTCACCCTGGGGAACCGGGGGAACGTGATCAGCAGCGCCGAGCTGGAAGGACCCATCATCGTCCCCCACTCGGCGCAGAAGAGTGACGTCCGAGTAAGTCCAGCCCTGCCCCACTCGCTGCGAAAGGCGGGGCGGGTGCAGCAGCCCAGGGACGTGGCAGGTTGTGCCCTAGCAGATCTCACTGGCTAAGATGGGAGGCTCCCAGGAGCATTTCCTAAGTACGCCTCCCCCACTCAGTGACAGCAACCCACTTCCCAGAATGCAGGAGGGCAGCGTTCCCCAACCTCTCTGGCTTTGTGGGGAGGGTTCCATGCGGATTAGCGCACATCCATGCAGCTCCATTTGCTTCCGTAACCTGGTTCCAAAACTGTCCAGGGACCCCTGCAACGGGGGGCTTCCTCAAGGCAGGGGTCTTGGCTGACCTGCTGTCTCTTCTTTTGTTGACCTTCCTTGTTTGAACTCTGGCACCGGCTGCATTTCTATGTCCTTCGGGCGCCTTTTGGTTTATGTAGGAGAGCCCCATGTCATGTGGGGGCGGGGGGAGGAGCCTCCAGATCGGCAGGTTTTTGGCCCATAAGCAGAGCCTGGCCGGGAATGAGGGTAATTGTAGTCCAGAGCACGGGAGCACCCGGCTGGCAGGTCGTTCCATTTGGGGTTTGCTTGCTTTTCCCGTCTGACGGGAAGTCTTGGGAAGAAATGGATTTTTGTGGAGGAGGGAGGTGTGGGGGCCGGGGGTGGGCCGGGGGTCCCGAGGACCCTGCCCCTTCGGCCCTGCCAGCATTGCCTTCCCCCCCTCTGCGCAGTATCCCTTCGAGTCCCTCTTCCGGAGCCAGCACTACGCCCTGCTGGACAACAGCTGCCGGGAATACCTCTTCCTCTGCGACTTCTTCCTGGTGGCCGGGACCCCCGCCCTGGACCTCTTCAACGCCGTCATGGGCAAGACCCTCGCCATGTTCCTCGTGAGCATCTGCAGCCGCGTCCGATGGGGGGGGGGGCTAGACCAGGAGGGCTCCCTCCCTTGGGGGGAATCAAAGCTCCTTACTAAAATTTTATGAAAGGAAGGACTAAGGGGGACAGGAAAACAGTATCCCAGTATTTGAGGGGCTGCCGCAAAGAGGAGGGTGTCAACTTATTCTTCAAAGCCCCTGAAGGCAGGACAAGGAGCAATGGATGGAAACTAATCCAGGAGAGAAGCAACCTGGAATTAAGGAGAAACTTCCTAACAGTGAGAATTCCTTAACCAGTGGAACAGCTTGCTACCAGAAGTTGTGGGTACTTCATCACTGGAGGTTTCTAAGGAGAGGCTGGACAGCCACTTGTTTGAGCAGGTGGTTGGACTAAAAGACCTCTGAGGTCCCTTCAAACTCTGCTTTTCTGTTATTCTTCCTTGATTTTGTTGGCAAGGAACTCAAAATAATTGAAATTTCAGGCATAACTTGGAGGCACCCATTGTCCATGTCTTTCCGGATCTTTCTGGCCACGGGACCTTCATGCCTGGCTCCAGAGGGGCCCCGCGGTCCTAGAACCCTTTGGGAGGGGTGGGGTCCGAGACGTGGGGGGCCCCTCCCATGCATCTTATCTGTCTTCCCTCCCTCCCTCCCCCCGCAGAAGCACATGGATGCCTACGTGAGCGACTGCTACGACAGCATCGCCGTCTTTCTCTGCATCCACATCGTCCTTCGCTTCAAGGCCCTCGTGGCCAAGCGCAACGTCCCGGCCATCGACAAGTGAGCCCCCTTTTTCCCTCCCTCCCCCCAAGGCTCTCCCTCGGCCAGCCAGGGCTGGTGGGGGTCAGGTGGGGGTCTTCTGTCTGGCTGACGCTTCCCCCTCACACACACACACACACACCCCTTCCAGATACTGGGACACGTTGCTGGAGCTGCTCTGGCCGCGATTTGAGTACATCCTGGAGCTGAACATCCACAGCATCCAGAGCACGGACCCCCAGAAGCTGGGCTTCCTCGACACGCGGCCCCACTACGTATGTGTGCGCGGGAACAGCACTCCCGCTCGGGAAGGGAGGGGTGAATGCCCCCCATTCTTGGTGGGGAGGGCAGAATGTGAGGGCTGAGAGGCGTGGTGGACTTACGACTAAAGAGCCCCCAAATTGCTGGAGATTGGGGGGGGGGCTGGCGGTGGATTGGAGCAGAGCTGGAGGGGGGCTGGCAGGGATGCCAGGACACTCACCTGCCTGTGGTCCGGGCAGGAAGGAGGGAGTTTCCGTGGTTGTGTCTGGGGAGCCCAGAGGCCCCTAATCCCGCTTCTCTGCTCTCCTGACCTCCCACCCCCTCCCCCACCCCACAGATCACCCGGCGGTACGCAGAGTTCTCCTCGGCCATCGTCAGCATCAACCAGACCTTCCCCCATGAGCGAACTTTGGCCCTGTTGGGGCAGCTCCAGGTGGGCTTTTCTGCAGGACAGGAGAGACCCTCCTTGCAAGGGGAGCAGCTCGTCAGTGCTGCTGAAGACCCAGAGATGGGGGACCTTCCCCTCCCCAGATAGGTGCCTCAAGGGGAGCTTTCCTCTCCCTGGCTCTTTGCATGGGCATCGCCCACAGTGTAGCAAACGTTTCTGAACCTGCATGCCAGATGCAGCCAGGGACTGAAGGGTGGGTGGGTGGGGGGTCCTCGGGGAGGGGGAGGGGGAGGGGCTGGGCAGAAAGTCCCCTCCATCCTGCCTCTCCTTGCCCTGTCTTGCTAACCTCTGGCCTCGGCCTGCCCGTTGGGTGTAGGGTGGCGTCTTGCACCTCCTAGAATTGGGGGGGGGGGGTGTTCTTGCATTTCCTAATATTGGTGGGGCTGGTCTGGGGGTGGGGGTGGGCCTTCTTCTGATGCTCCCTGCTTCTCCCACCCACCCACCCCCAGACCGAAGTGGAGAACTTTGTCCTGCGTGTGGCGGCTGAATTCTCCTCCCGCACGGAACAGCTCATCTTCCTCATCAACAACTACGACATGATGCTGGGTGTCTTGATGGTATGCAGGCTGCCGAGGGGGGTGCCCAGCGAGCGGAGGGAGGGTTAGAAGGGCAAAGCCTCCCCCCCTCATGTCTGCCCCCTTTGCCCTCCCCAGGAGCGAGCAGTGGAGGAGAGCAAAGAGGTGGAGGGGTTCCAGCAGCTGCTGAATGCCCGGACACAGGTGGGTCGGGGTCAGCAGGTGTTGCAGCTTCCATTCTCAGGAGCCCCCTCCCCAATCTCCAAGAAGACGGGGGGGTCTCCAGCCACATCTCAAGGGTGAGGGTCCTACCTTTCCCTCCCCTGGGGTAATGGGGGAGGGGGTCTTTGGGGTACACACCAGGCGCTGACGCAGAGCTGGCTCAGATGCAGGACTAATAACGTTCTCCCTGTGTAGAGTCAGGAAGTTGAGGTATTCAGTGGGTAGTGTGGGGCGCCCCATGCCCTGAGGTGAGCCTTGGGGAGGGGGTCCCTCTGCCTCAGCTGAGCCCACCCTCCCCCTCCTCCTTCCCTGGCAGGAGTTCATCGAGGAGCTCCTGGCCCCGGGATTCGGGGGCATGATTGCCTTCGTGAAGGAGGTGGAGGGGCTGGCCGAACGGGGCCAGCTGGAGCGCCTGCGAGGGGAGGAAGGTGAGTGCGGGGCACAGACTCCAGGGGGGTGAGGAACAGGAGGAGGGGGTCCTGGTGCCGCTCACTCCCCCCTCCTTGCCCCACAGCCCGAGTGACGCAGCTGGTGCGCGGCTTTGCTGCAACCTGGAAGGCCTCGGTGGAGACCCTCAGCCAGGACGTGATGCGCTCCTTCACCAACTTCAAGAACGGGACCACCATCATTCAGGTGGGGGAGGGTGGGGCCCGGGGGGAGGTGGGGCCTGGGGAAGAGGCGGGGCCGAGCTCCTCACTGCCTTGCCTTCGCCTGCAGGGGGCGCTGACACAGCTGATCCAGTACTACCACCGCTTCCACAAGGTCCTGGCGCTGCCCCCCCTCAAGTCGCTGCCCGTCCGCTCGGAGCTGATCAACATCCACCACCTGATGGTCGAGGTGAAGAAGCACCGGCCCAACTTCTGAGGGCAGAGCCCCCCCTCGTCCCCCCCAAGGCCCCCTTTCCCTTGTACAGTCCTGTGAATAAACTCTCTTCTGACTCAGGCAGCCTCCCTGGAATCGAGTGGGGAGTGGGGGGCAGTGGAATTGGGGGCCAGACTCACCCCACCCACCCCCCATACTATCCCCATGGGAGAGGCTTGCTGGTGGCTGCTCTTGTTCAGGGTTGGTGAGTGTGGGTCACATGAGCTGGAACACAGGTCGTCCTCAGATCGAGCCCAAAATCTCCATTGCTAAGGGAGACGGTTGTTAACGGAGTTCTGTCCCATTTTACAACTTTTCTTGCCACGTTTCTTAAGTGAATCACTGCCGTTATTAAATTAATAACACGGTTGTAAACTGAATCTGGTTTTCCCATTAACGTTGCTTGTCAGAAGGTTGCAAAAGGGGATCACTCCGTCCGTCATAGTCGCCCAGCGGCTGAATGTTGATGGCCTGGCCATGGGGATGCCCTAACAGTTATGTGAAAAATGGCCATCTCCCTTTTTTTCAGGGCCATTGTCACTTTGAACAGTCACTAAATGATCTGCTGTTACGTTGAGGACTGCCTGCCCTCAGACGTAAACAGACGTGTCTGTGTTTGTGTGTGAATGCAGCGACTGACAAAATTGTCCCAAGTTAGCATTTGTGATGTTACAATTCTTTGGGTGCCAGATGCAGGCAGCCTGCAGTGTACAGTCACAATTGGGACTGGCAAATTCAGCCTCCGGCCACACAGTCATTAAGTGAGGCATCGCATGTGACCGCATCCAATTTTATGACTTTTTTAAGCCGTGGTTTAAGGGAGGTTTCAGCAGCTGTCCTTTGCCGTCTTTCCCACTGGCTTCCCCATTGTCAGAAGCCGGCTGAGAAGGCTGCCAGTGGCGATCACGAGACGCAGTGGTCACAAATGCCAAGCTAAGCGCCCGGATTGTGCTCACATGACTGCGATGAGGATGCTGCCATGGTTGTAAGTGTGAGGACTGGTTGCAAGTCACGCTTTTCCGCATTGTCACAACATAGTTACTAAACGAACTAGCCATAAGCTAAGGACCAACTGTATTCCATTCTTATCCAGAGAGGTTTTGAGAAGACCCTCAATACGACATGTCAGTTTGTGGAACTCCCCACCACAAGATGCGATGATGGCGGCCTCCTTTCGATGGCTTTGGCCCCTCCTTCCCTTCTCCCACATCAGCTGGGGTTCGACAGTCACACAACCCGCAAGCAGAAAAACTGCTTCTAAAACAGGATGCCTCAGGAATGTAGAGCGTTCCAAACTGGGGGTGCCCAACCTTGGCCACTTTAAGACTTGTGGACTTCAACTCAGCTGGCTGGGGAATTCTGGGAATTGAAGTCCACAAGTCTTAAAGTGGCCAAGGTTGGGCACTTCTGATGGTGGGATTGATCTGGGCAGGTGGGGAGGCATCATTGGCAGGAACCATCTCTCCACAACCCACAAGTGGTGGTGGGGGCCACACCTGGCATTGAGGGACCCTCCCTTTAAAGCAGGGAAAGAGGAAGTGGGACACCCCCCCCCCCCCAATCAGCAAAATATAGGGTGATCTATCCAACATTCCCTAGGTCAGCTCTTTCCAACCCAGTCATTGGCTGTTTGGACATTCAGCCGACCAATAGAAAATTCAATATATTTCTTTAAATTTCCTGCACCCAGAAGTGGGATCTCAAGCTCACAAAACTCCCCCCCTCCCCCAACACACACACACACACATCCATTTTCAAGATTACAAATTTGCAGCAAGGAAAAAAATGTTCTTTTTAATATTGATTCCATTAAATAATATAATTAATTTATTATTATTTTTCTGTATAAAAAAACAAAATAAAATATATGGGTTCCTCTTTCTTCTTTGGACTTTTTTCTTCCTACCAATTACTCTTGGGTGGGATAAAGGAGGGGGGATGGGTGGACGGGGTGGGGGGGAGGGAGAGGAAGAAGAGAGAAATGGCTGGTGGGGGGGGGACTTCCTTGGACGATGTGGAAGCCCACCCCATTTCCAAGCCTGCCACCCAATTCAAGGGGAGGGGGCAAGACTGAAGTTGCCCTCAGTGGGGCTGGAAAGGGCTGAAGTAGGTGGGGCTCAGGAGGAGTTTAGTGGGGGGGGTGTCCACTGCTGACTAAGGACTCTATTTATGGGGGGGTCTCCATCAGCATGGATGGAAGGAAGCACTGAAGCAGGATGAGGTCCATCTGGGGAGGGGCGTCAGAGCCCTGAGGGGGATTTGGCAGGGAGGGAGGGTTCAGTAGCATTGGGGAGGGGCGCAGAGAGGAGAGAATTTGGAGGGAGAACATTTCCATGGCTGGTGAGTCCTCAGGAGGGGGGGTGTCTCTGCGCCCCATCGATCTTCCAGTTGCTGGGCCTCTGGCCGATCCTCCCCCCAACCCCTCCCCACCCATGGTCTCTGTTGTTTGATGGGCACCATGAAGGTGGCCGTCCTCCTGCCGGCTGCGCTGGGGTCTCTGTTCTAGCCAAGGAAGCAGGCGGCCCCCACCTCAAAGCCGAAGCGCTGCCCGGGCTCCCCAAAGTCCGTCAGGTGCACGTCCAGCAAAGGCAGGTGCTCCACTTGGGGGGTGTTGACCTCCAGGAGTGTCTCGCCGGATGCTTTCCGTGCCTGGGGAGGGAAGAGAAGGGTCACCGCTGGAGGCGGGTCACTGCCCCCCTCCCCAAAGAAAAGCCGGGAGCCCTGCTTTCCACCAGCCGTCCACCGGTCAGGAAGGTGGGAATGTCGTATCACCAGCACCCGATAGTGGGAGAAATTGAGGCATCTAAGAACCCCCAGAATCCATCCAGGTGAGGAGGGAAGGGGCAAGGCCTTCCATCCTGCCCTCTCTGAGTAGGGGGTCCTGTCCTCTGCCCTCCCTCGCGGTTGTTCCCCCCCATCCCCGTCCCCTCCCGGGTGCTCACCGCACAGCCGTCCACCAGGGCCTTGACGTAGGGGCTGTTGTCGTAGCTCAGGTCATCCTCGTTGGCACCCCGGAAACGCAGGGCCAGCTGGTAACCCTCCAAGCCAGGGGACCCCGAGCTGTGCCAGGCGAGCGAGTGCTGGCAGTGGTAGGTGAAGTTCTGGCGGGCAGAGGTGCTCAGCAGGCGCAGGAAGGAGAGCTGCACCACGCCCAGCGGGCGGCCATCCGCATCCACGTAGGAGAACTGGGGAGGGACCAGGGAGGAGGGGGAGATGAGGATCGGGAGGGTGGGGTGACCGCTCTCCTAAGTGGGAGGGTGGGCTAGATGGCCTTCAGGGGTTTCTGTCACTCCTCCATAGGGGTTCCCCTCCCCACCTCACTGCACAGATCCCTTTGCACAGCAAGCACCCTGCCCTGGGGAACCACATTGACTGTGTTGGTGTCCCTATCCAGAATCAACCAAGGGTTGCGTTCACACAACTCCTCAAGTTCCAAGAAAAATGAAGTCAATTGCCCCCAACACACACACACACACAGAGCCACCCCTCCCAGGCTTGGCAAGTTCCACAAAGGTCACTCCAGGTTCTTCGGAATGCAATTTGGGGTGTTGCAGCACAAGGACTGAGCCGCTGAGAGGCCACCATGGTTGGCAGTCCGTTAGGGAAGGAGGATTTCCCGGTGGACACCCCTGTTCCTCGCCTCCCCCCAGAGCCCCTGCCCCAAGTAAGAGGTCTCCCCATCACAAGCTTTGTGGCCAGGCACCCCTCCAGCCCAGGAATCCTGGGATCGGCACCCTCTTCCCTGCGTGTCTTTCCAACACCCTCCAGGAGGAGAGATTCAGGTGAGAGACGAGGGGGAGGACCCACTGCCAGCCACCCCACCCACCCTCCAGCCAGGGGACTCACCCGACGGCCCTTCTGGAACTGGCTGAACCACCTTGGGGGCATCTCCTCCTCCCACGCAGCCATTGGCACCTGCAAATGGAGTGGGGGCTCAGGAAATTGGGGGTCTTTCTTGAGCCAGGAGCGGCCGAAGCAAGCTCTTTCTGACCCGGAGAGAGAGGGGGGCGCCCAAGAGCAGCAGGGCCTGGTTCTGGCTGGCCCCAAAGGCAAATTCTGCCCCTTGGCTTTCTAAAGGAGTCCACACATCCCTCCCCCCGAAGGCTTGATCCAAGGGGCTGAGACCCACGGCTACCCTGACCCATTCAAAGGCGGCCTGGTCTTCACAGCGCCAGGCCTGGTTAGTACCTGGATGGGAGACCAAGAGGCAACCACAGAACTGCAGCCTCGGCCGGAAGAGGCTCGTGGCAAAGCCCTTCACCCTGAAACGCAGCCTCTGCCCCCTGCCCGGACAGGCTGTGCCCACCACGGCCATTTGGAGCAACATGGGGGTGCCCAAACTAGGCGCTCCCCCACTCTAGGAGGCTCAGCCTAACGTTGCCAGGGTTGCCACCTTCCCTATTTCAGGACCCATCCTCATTTTCATAAACTGCCCACCCCAAATGGCAGAAATGGGGACATCTGTTTTCATGGGGCCAGCCCTCCCCTCCCCGCCCAGGACCCCCTCCTCACCTCTCGAGACTCCCAGCTGGGGAAGACACAGGTCTCGCCCCCCGCCGTGAAGTTGCAATAGACCTTGAAGGAGTCGCGGGAGCAGCCCTGGTTGGGGTCGATCCAGTATTCGCCTGGGAAGAAGGAAGGGCCAGAATCCCCCACTGAGCCTTTAGTTGGGGGGCGTGGGGGGGGGGCGTCCCATGACTCCAGTGGCCCCTTTGCAAACCCATCCCCCACCTCCCCAAAAAAGACAGGGCGCCATTGGATGGTGGTGATTTGGGGTGAATATATTCCCCCCAGGATTTCATGTTTGGCTTCCAAAGGTGCCCCAGAGGTCTTACGGGGAGCGCCCTGGGTGGGGTCCAGGCACGGAGGAGGTGGGGGGACAGATCTGAGGACCTGGGGCTGCCCCCCTCCTCTGCTGGCAAGGGCTGCTGGGCGTTGTAGTTAGTCCAGCAGCTTCTGGGTTTGACAAAGGCCCCAGCGGCTGTCCCATCAATGCAATCCGTGGCACAATGCCCCGCTGGCAAAGGGATTGCACCCCCACCCCCACCCCCAGGACAGAAGCCTCTCAGGAGGGAGGGCCCGGGAATCGCCCTGGGGGAAGCAAGCAGCCCTTTTTTCCAGAAGAGACCGGACAGCTGTTCATCTGAAGGGTTTAGGGTTTCCCTCTCAGGCAGGAGGTTGGGCTAGAAGACCTCCGAGGTCCCTTCCAGCTCTGTTATCCCGTTACACCCACCGTCGGGCAGTTCAGGCTGGCTCAGCCGGAGGTCCTGGCAGGTGCGGGCAGGGCTGTCCTGGGTGCCCAGAGGCTTCCGCATCCCGTCAATCTCCTGGCGGAGGGACTCCAGGGAGCCGTAGATCTCCTCCACGCGCCGGGAGGCCGTCTGCCCCGCTGCCCCGTCGGCCGCCATCTCCTCCTCCTCCACCACCAGCCGGCTTCCGTCCACCGAGCGCCGGCTCTTCTTGTGGTGCTGAATGGGCAGCGGCTGGATGGCCTCGCCCGGTGGACCCTGCCCAAGAAGTTACGCCCGTTCACACAATGCTCCAGGCTCCCGTGGAGCGGCTCAAGCAGGTTGGAGCCACCCGGCCAGTCCTCACTTTACGAACACAATGAAGCCCAAAATTTATGTTGCTAAGTGAGATGTTTGTTGACTTTTGTCCCCTTTTATTACTTTTCTCGCCGCAGTTGTTAAGTGAATCACCGCAGTTGATAAGTTAGTAACATGATTGTTAAGGGAATCCGGGTTTGGCCTTGACTTGGCTCGTCAGAAGGTCATAAAAGGGGATCCCGTCAGTGGTGAAATCTGAACCTGTTTACTACCGGTTTGCTGGCTGTGCATGCAGTGTGCACCACGCACCAAATGCGAGGTGCGCATGTGCAGTGCAGGCCAAAAGGAGGCAGGCGATAAGTAGAACAGCGTGCGAGGGGCAGTGATCAGTTGTGATGCGCAATCTTTTTGTTTACTTTTAAAAGCATTGCTATTAAAAGTTTTTAAAAAAGCCTCTGAGAATCGCGTTGCTCAGCTGGGATTGTCAGAGGCTTTTTTTTCCTTTTAAAAGGGTTTTTTTTTTGCTTTTAAAAGAAAAAAAAAGCCTCTGACAATCAGGCAACTCAGCTGGGATCGTCAGAGCCTTTTAAAAGCATTTTAAAAATGCCTTTAAAAGTTAAAAAAAAAGCCTCTGATGATCGCGCCTCTCAGTTGGGCAAGGGCTGGGGAGGGGCAGGGATTTTTGCTACCGGTTCTCCGAATCACCCATTGCCATCACTACCGGATCAGGCGATCCGGTCCGAACCGGGAGCATTTCACCCCTGGATCATGTGATCCCGGATGCTGCGACCATCGTAAATGCGAGTCAGTTTGCCAATTGCCTGAATTTTGATCATGTGACCATGCAACGGTCGTAAGTGTGAAAAATGGTCCTAAGTCATTTTTTTCAGTGATGTTGTAAGTTTCAATGGTCACTAAATGAACTAAATGAACTGTTGTAAGTTGAGGACTTCCCGTATCTTGCCTGAACCCAGGAAACAGCTGGGTTGCGAAAATGGCGTGAACCAGCTCAAAAGTCGCTTTGGATTAAAGGTGGTATTAAAGGCAGGGGTGAAATTTAAAATTTGTTACTACCGGTTCTGTGGGCGTGGCTTGGTGGGGAGGGGTAATGTGACTGAGTGGGAGTGGCCAACTTTTTTTTTTAACTTTTCAAAGCATTTTTTTCTAATGCTTTGAAAAGCCTCTGCCGATCAGGCAACTCAGCTGGGATCGTCAGAGAGGCTTTTTAAAAAATGCCTCTCTGATGATTCCAGCTGAGTTGCTTTAGTGGCAGAGGCTTTTCAAAGCATTTTTTAAACCACCTCTTCGGCAAGAGGTTGCAGAAAAAAATGCTTTGAAAAGCCTCTGACAATCCCAGCTGAGCCGCAGGATCATCAGAGCATTGGGAGAGGTTGTAGAAAAAATGCTTTTAAAAGTAAAAAAAAACAGCCTCTGATGATCGTGCGGCTCAGCTGAGCATGGGGGGGGGGGGGGGGGGGGGATTTTTGCTACCGTCGCCATCGCTACCGGATCAGGCGATGCGGTCCGAACCGGGAGCATTTCACCTCTGATTAAAAGTATTCCTCGAGTTATAACACTTCATTTAGTGACCATTTGAAGTTGTAACGGCCCTAAAAATGTGACATTTTTCACATTTACAGCCGTCACAGATCCTCGTGGTCACATGATCAAAATACAGACACATGACAACTGGCTCATATTTATGACGGTTGCCGTTTCCCAGGGTCACGTGATCCCCTTTGCCACCTTCTGACCAGCAGAGCCAACAGGGAAGCCAGACTCACTTAACGACCATGTGACCAAGTTAACAACTGCAGTGATTCACTTAAGGACGGTGGAAAAGAAGGTTGTAAAATGGGGCAAAACTCAGTTAACATCTGTCTCAGTTAGCAATGGACATTTGGGGCTCCATAGTGGTCATAAGTCGAGGACTTCCCATATGTACATTTAAAAACTAAAATAATCAGATAATCCAATGAACTCTTTGGCCAGGATCCATTCCCAGCCTTTGAAGTGCTCCCAGGGCCTTCCAGGAGCTGTTGTTATTCTTATTCTTATTCCTGCTATTTTAATATTTTAAATATTTTAGGAAACTTTTTAAGGCAGATTTGGAAAAACTGGGGCTAAAAACGAAGAAAGGCACCTCCCAGCCTTCTCCCAGGCCTCTCCTGGATCTCCTCTGCCAAGGGGAAACTGAGGCAGGGTGGAGTGGGGTCTTACCGGCTTCCCAGGGGGCCCGGTGACACCTCGTTGTCCTTTGGGTCCGGCTTCACCCTGGAATCAAATCGCCAAGAGGTTAGTCCTCAAAGAGAGACTTTCCTCCCTTTTCTCTCTCCCCCCCTCGCTCCTCCCACCCCTCCCAAGTTCTATGGGGGCGGGGCTGCATCGCTCACCGTGGCTCCTTTGGCGCCCTGAGGACCGGGAGACCCCTGAAAGAGAAGGCGAGAGTTGGGGGTCTATGTTCAGGAGGCGTAAGAGGGCTCGGGGGTGGGGGGTCAGGTGCTACTCACAGGAAGTCCAGGGGGCCCTGCGGGGCCAAGAGGGCCGGTCGGTCCAGGGATGCCCTGCAGAGAGAGAGCAGGGGGGAGTTAAGCTGCTCCCTGGCCCTTAAGCTCCCACCCAAGCCCCCCTCCCCCCAGCACTTACAGTCTCTCCTTTAAGACCCCCACTCCCTGAGGGGCCAGGGGCCCCTCGGTCCCCTTTGTCTCCTTGCTCTCCGGCCGGTCCAATCAAGCCAATGAGTCCCGGGTGGCCCTGTGGGGAGACAGAGGGGGGTCAGCAGGTGGGGGGTCAGCAGGTGGGGGGGCTCCCTCCCCTTCCCCAGAAGGCTGCTCATCTGGGGTGAGTGCCAAACCCGGCTCGCCTGGCCCCTCCTACCTTCTCTCCTTTGGGGCCCGTCTCGCCCTTCAGGCCAGGCAATCCGGGGGGGCCCTGTGGGAAGAAACACCCCAAGGAAGCTTAAGCACTTCCGGTGACTGACAGCCCCCCTACCCACCCATTTGGTCTCCCCCCCCCACCAAGGGTGGCTACTCACCGTAGGCCCTGGGGGCCCAGCCTGGCCCGTGGCCCCTGGTTTGCCTTGTGCCCCCTGCAAGAGACCACAGACCGAGGCGTGAATGTCAGCCCCCCTTCAGGGAGGGAAACGGGGCAGCCTGCTGACCCCCAAGAACTCGGACACCCCCATCCTCCAAGGGTCCATGATTCTGAAAGGGGCTCCATTTGGCCCCCCCAACCTTCCCAGCATGAGCCGGACAGCCCCCCAAGCAACGAGGCCGCTCCTCCCCCTCTTACCACAGATCCAGGGACGCCTCTCAAGCCCTCCGTGCCGGGTTTTCCAGGTGTCCCCTGGGGTCCCACGGCCCCGGTTTTGCCAGGGGGCCCGAGGACTCCAGATTCTCCCTGGAGAGGGGAGAGTGAGGGTGGGATAACGGTCAGACCGAGGGAAGAAAGCGCCCGTAGGAGAGGGCTTAGCTTGGCTCCTTCCAGCTTTGATGGGGTTGGATTGGATGACCTCTAAGGTCCCTCCCCACTCGCACACCCTGCGATGCCCACTCAGGATGGAGTCCCCTTCAGCTTCTGGCCCAGACGGAGGCACCAGCAGAGGGCCAGCTGAGAGGACCAGCGCAGCCTGGGCAGGCCCCCTCCCCAATTCTGGGGCCCAAGAGCTCCTGCCCAATAGCAGCCTTTCCCCCTTCACTGCAGTTGGGACCCCCATCCTTCCCCACCTCTCATCTCCCCCCTCCCTTTTCTGCCTGGAAAAGACCCTTCAGTGAGGAGTAAAGGCCCCTTGCGAGCGAGGGGAGGGGGAGGGAGTCTGTTTTAGTTGCCATCCGGAAGGCCCAGCCCAGCCCCACTCCTTCTAGGGGGCGTGGTGACCTCCCCACCCAGAGGAAGCCCCACTCACCTTCTTGCCCTTCACCCCCTCCCGTCCCTCAGGGCCTGGGGATCCAGCGGGACCCTGCAGAGGAGAAAGAAGATCCGGCTGATTGGGTTGGGGGTCTTTGCCCCCCCTGGAGAGATGGGGCTGGGCGGAAACAGGGGCCAGTGCAGTCCGGAGACCTTGTTCTCTGCTCTCCCTCAAGAAGGGAGGGGGCTTTTCTTGGCCCCCTGCAGTTGAAGGAGTGGGGGGAGGACACCGTGCTTTGACCCCAGGGGAGAAGTGGTCCCCGAGTCCGGATTTTGGGGGTGGTCTTTTGCTGGGGGCCTTGGATGGGCCCTGGCTGCCTTTCTCTTCCCCTTCTCCTGTGACTCCCAATCCCAGGTCCCTGTGCAGGGGGGGACGGACGTCTCCTGCCCACCCCAATGAGGTGGACCCCCAACTTACTCTCTTCCCGAGTGGCCCAGGGGGACCAGCCTCACCCGAAGGCCCCGGAGACCCCTGGAAATGAAGGAGAGAGGTTAGGGACACAGACAGGGGCTTCAGGGCAGAAGCAGGAGGCCACTGAGTGGGGTGTAGTGGGAAGCCATGGGGCAGATGTGGCCCGCTTCCTGTTGGAAAGTGGGCAGGGGGCTTCGACCCAGCCACATCCCAGGTAGGGTCTAAAGTTAAACCCCCCTCCCCCCCAAATGCTCACCGCCTCTCCAGGTTCACCGTTTTCTCCTTGGTCGCCTTTGGCTCCGTCTTGGCCCTGTGGGAAAAGGCACATGGGTCTGGTGGTCTTTTGGCCTTAGTGGAGGGCAGGCTCAGACGGGGAGGGCCCAGCCAAGAGGGGAGGGTCGTACTCACCCGGGGCCCGATTCCTCCAGGGGGTCCGGGGTCTCCAGGGAAGCCGACCGGGCCCTGTGCCCAGAGAGAAGTCAAAGGTCACCAGAGTCCGGCTTCCCATTTGTCTCTGCCCCCCCCCCCCAGATAAATATTGAATCCAGCACTTTTTAGCTTCAACTAACCCTTAAATCCCCCCCCCCCAAAAAACCCCCACCAGATTTTGCCAATACTTGGACAAAACAGGCCATTACGTCAGCTTTATTCACCAATAAATTGGCTACACCAACTTTCCCTGACCCTATACTACAAATCCCATCTCTTATCTGGTTCTGGGATTACTGGGGCTTGTAGTCTACATGAGTCTAGAGTGGGGGAGGCAGACTTCCTACCCCCCACCCGCCCCTCTCATTTCTGCAGCTTCCCTTACCGGGTTCCCCTTGGGCCCATCGTCCCCAACAGGGCCTCTCCCTCCAGGGGGTCCAGCCACACCAGCACTTCCGGCTTCCCCTTTCTCTCCTTGCTCACCCCGCGGGCCCTGAGGAGAGAGGAGGGGCTATTAGAGTTGAGGAGCCTCCAGATGCAGGGGCACTATACCACTCAACATGCAGGAAGTGGAAAACAGGGCACCCTGCTGCACCAAAGCCCTTCTTAAGCCTTCCACTGGGGGGAAGCAGCCAGGCCATATTGGGGGGATCTGTGGCACTCGAGGCCAGGGGCACGGGGTGGCCCACTTTCCCACCCTGATGTGCAGGAGGGTGTGCGAAGGCTGCTCCACATGGGACCCAGAGCCACGGAGCTCTGCTCTGGTGCCAAGGGGCAGGAGGAGGAGAAGAGGGGTCCAGAGGGGCACAGCTGGTATGGCAACACAATCATGGGGGCAGAAGATAGAGACGCACCTTCGGGCCGGACTCTCCGGGGACTCCGGGTCCACCCTGCTCTCCTGATTCGCCCTGGGATGGGAGAAGGGAGGTTAGTGGATCAGGCCCCCCTTGTCTTCCTCTGCTATATTTTGCCTGCTGACCCTCCAAAGTCCCAGGGAGTCGGCTGGTGGCGGACAACCGTTTGGTTCCCGGGACCCGGTGATCCCAACGATACGCTTGATACAACTAAGGAAAGCTGTCTTTGGCCCTGAAGTGGCCCTCCCAGGAGGGCGGGAACGGTCCCTGCTGTGGTTGGGGATGATGGGAGCAATGGTCCAGCCCGGCTGGACAAGCGAAGGTTGCGAGAGCTGATCCGTCTAAGAGGGCAGACTGCAAACGTTCCGGCTTTGCAAACGAGCAGGGCGGCAGAGGGGGGATGGTTCCACGCGCGCAGCGGACGAGTGTGCGTGTGAATAGCTCCATTTGTGTGAGTGGCAAGTACATGTGCCCACTGCTCACACAAATGGGGCCGCGTGTGTGCACTTGCAATCTCGCCCGTTGCACACGCCCGACGCTTCTGCGGCCTGGTTCTGAATGGGCTGCGGCCCAGATATTGGGGGGCCCTGGTCTAAGAGGTCTCAGTGTCCCCCACGGGAGAGGAAGGATTCTGTGCAGAGAGAGCCACAAGGACCATGGCCAAGATCCACCTCTGATGTGAGATCCTCCCAAGGAGCTTGGGAAACCCCCACCTCTGCCCCCCCCAAATACCACGCACTGCCCTCTGCCAAGCCTCCCCCGGAACCCACTTACTTTTTGTCCCGGCGGCCCCTCGTTTCCGATCCCTCCTGGGGGGCCTTGCGGACCCTGTGGGAAAAAGAGATCCAACCGGGCTCAGCCCTGGCAATCCATTGAGGGAAGGAATCCAATGGAGAAGAGGGTGGGAGACACACTCACGCTAGCTCCGGAGGGCCCAGCTGGGCCTCGGGGTCCCGGGGGTCCTGGAGGTCCCTGCAAGAAAATACGGATGAGTGTCCACATACCCTCATGGGTATCTCATACCTACCAGAGCTGGGTAGGAACCACATGGAGCGGGTCTGGGGGCCTGGGAGGGATTCCCCTTGAGGAAGGCGGTGGCACTTACCAGGGGTCCCCCATCGCCGGTCTCCCCCTTTTCCCCAGACGGTCCAGGCAGTCCCTGTCAAGAAAGAGCGTGTGAATGGCGTCCAGCTCATCAGTGGGTAGCAGGGTGACACTTGCCACGGCCGTCTGTTACCTGTAAGCCAATTGGTCCTGGTGCCCCATTGAATCCTCGGATGCCATCGTCCCCCTTTGTTCCAAAATGGCCCTGGGAGCCCCTCGCTCCAGGCTCACCATCTGCACCCTAAAGGCAGCATAGAAAGAGGCAGACGGAGAGCTGGTACCCAAAGTCGGAGAGCTGGTACCCAGATCTCCTCGCCCCCCTCCTGCCCATTTCAGGGGGGGGGGTCTCCGCAGAGGCCAAGGGGCCCCTTGCCTTACTCCAGAGTCCCCTAAGGGATGGCACCTGGAGGACCAGGGGTCCAACCGTGAGACCCACAGGAAATGAGGTGTGCCAGCCGTAGAACCCCATGGATACTTACCGCAGCACCCGGCTGCCCAAGAGAACCGAGCGAGCCTGTGGGCCCGGGGGGACCCTGCAGGAGGAAGAGGAGTTTATCACCTGGGCAACAGGCAGAGTCACAGCCGCAGAGCCCGGCTCCCTCTGCCCCACTGCGGTTCTTGCCCAAGGGCTCAGCTTACCTGCTCCCCTTTGCCACCTTTAGGCCCTTTGCGACCGGGGTCCCCCGCTTCTCCCTGCAGAGACAAAGAGAAGACGGAGAGGACGAAGGCTCAGTCCAGGGAATGGGGGGCAGGACGGGGATGCGCCCACCCGGGTCAACCCACCAACGACTCACCTTATCACCGTCCTCACCCGGGCCCCCATGTGGTCCTGCAGGGCCGGGCAGCCCGATGGGGCCTTGGGCACCGTCACGACCAGCGGGGCCAAGGGGCCCTTTTTCACCCTGGGGGAGAAGAGGGAAACTTAGACTGAGAGGATGGAGTACCCCCCTCCGCTAGCTCATTGCTCCCCTTCCCCCTCCCCCTCACCCGTAGACCCTCAGCCCCAGCTCCTCAGTGTCCCCTCCCTGTCTCCCCACCACCACCACAAGGCATCTGCCTCTACTCACAGGCACGCCCTTCTCTCCAGCCGGTCCGTGTGGCCCCTGGGGGCCAGGTCTGCCTGGGGGCCCAACGGGGCCTCCTGATCCTGAGGGACCCTTCTCTCCGGGAGATCCCTGGAAGGAGAAAGAAAATGGTGGTCGGTCCCAGCCTCCACACGACGGGCACAAATAGAGAGGCAGGAGATTTCCACGCTGACCCAGCCTCTCACTCTAAAGCCCATCCTCCCCAGCCAGCAAAGGAGCTGGGACCAGGCAGAGAGACGGTAAGGGCCAAAAGCTTGGAAATCTTCTACTGGGAGGGTTCAAGGCAGTGAGTGGTGGGGGAGTTTCCTTCTTTCCTCTGGGCCCCTCATGAGGGGGGGGGCTGAGGCTGGATCCCTCCCTCCCTCCCTTTCTCCTTCCCACCGCAGCCCCCTGGCCTTGGGGGGCAGTGGTGATGGCTGGGGGGTGTCTGTTAAGGAAACAGCCCAGTGCAGGTCCAGAAAGAGCTGGAGATTTCAATTTCCGATTGTATCACGGAGGTGAAATCACAGATCGTGATCCAGTAAGAGTGACCTGCCTGCCCTGGGCTACAACCAGATCCCTGGGTGACCGGAAGGGAGGGGCCAAAATACTCACCGCTGGTCCTGGGGGGCCGGCAGGTCCCTCGTTGCCTTTCAGTCCAGAGCCCCCCTGCTCAGGAAGAGAAGAGGCTTAGCCGGCCCACCTCCCCTCGATGGCTTTCCCCCAGATGAAGGACAAGGGGGACCAAATTCCGCCCCAAGCCCTCAAGACCCCTCTCTCCCCCTCCCACCTCCCCCCAACCCTCAGGCCTGGACTGTTTCCCTGTGGGGGGGTGATGTCTTCCCATTTCTGACCAATTTTAGCCGTTTCAAAGAGTGACCAGCTCTGTTGCTTCAGGAGCCACAGAAGGATGCTGTCCTTAGGGCCACAGGCCCCATCAACCCAGAGAGGGGGGCTCTAAGAGGGGCCCCAGAGCCAAGGCTTTTAGGTCCCAACTCAGGAGAGGGGGGGGCCTTTTGAGCAGCCCCAAACAGACGGGTAGCTGTTGACCCCAACTGAAGCTGACCATAGGGCAGATCTGGATTTTGGCTCTCTGGGAGGAGGGGTCAGCAGGACACCCTCCCCCCAAGGCTCCCTGCTGGCCACTGGCCTCGTTGGAAAAGGGGGCCTGACCGAGTGGTCCTCTTTCCCTCAGCCCACCCTGAGTCTTGCCATTCATTGCCTGCAAGTATTCCCTCTGCCCCACTGTCTGGGGGAGGAGGGGGCTTCCTGCGGGCCCTGGAGCCCCACCAGGTTGAGGGGGGGAAGGGAGAGGAAGGAGGGGGCTTTTCCTGCAAGGCTAACAGCCCCCGGGGCAGCTTTGTGCGGGTCGGACCTGAGAAAAGGGGGGCAGAGAGAGAGTCCTTCACCCCACACTCCTAATCCAATGAGGGCCACCCAAAAGAGGCGGGAGATTCAGGACGGAGGTGGCCGGCAGCTGGGGAGTATCAATGAAACCTCCAGCTCAGGAGCAGTCTAGCACTGAGTAACAGTTGCCATGGGGCAGCCCCTGAGCCACTGGGATGCCCCTCTGGGGTCTGCCGGGAGCAGGTGGCTCTCTCTCTCTCTCTTTCAGCTCGGGCCAAGGGCTAAACTAGATGGCCTCTGAGGTGCCTCCGGCTCTGGCTCTGTAGACGCAGGACCTCCTGCCTTCTCAGAAACAGCCTTTTATTCAGAGGGAAAGTCCAGCACGGAGAATCCTGGAAACGTTTCCAGGGGGACCAAGGACCCCTCTAGAGGGGATCAGGAAGGAAGGAAGGAAGGAAGGAAGGAAGGAAGGAAGGAAGGAAGGGAAGGAAGGAAGGAAAGGAAGGAAGGAAGGAAGGAAGGAAGGGAAGGAAGGAAGGAAGGAAGGAAGGGAAGGAAGGAAGGAAGGAAGGAAGGAAGGAAGGAAGGACAGACTCACTCTATGGGGACTTCCTATTCCTGCTCACTCCCAGATGGGGTCTCCCCTCCCCCACCATCCCCTCAAGTGGGAGGCCAGGTACGTACAGCCGTGCCAGGAAGGCCTCGCTCTCCGGGGAAGCCCCGCAGCCCTGGGGGCCCATCCTTCCCGGGGCCTCCGATGGTTCCTGGGTCGCCCTGAAAGACACACGGAGCGTCACAATGCCCCCCCCAGGCCCCCCAGCGGAGGACGAGGGCAGCCCACCCCCCCGATTCTCTGCACAGCCAAGCCACCCCTCGCAGGGAGGGCCCGGTGGGTGAGGGGCAGCTGGGGGGGGACAGCTGCTAAAAGGGGGAAGTGGGTGCCCAGCCCTGGGTCCCCTGGAGACCTCCCTCCGTAGGGGCCACAAGGGAGGGGAGGGGCACGGAGGGATGCACGGCCGGCCACGGGGGCTTACCTTGGTCCCTTCCTTCCCGGAGGGCCCTGGCAGGCCTTGTTCTCCTGGAGGTCCTGGGGGCCCCGAGTGGCCCCTCTCCCCCATCTGGCCCGTTTCCCCCGCGGACCCCTGTCAGAAAAAGCAGCAGGGATGGAGACCGTTTGAAGAGTGGCTGCTCCTCCCCCCTCCAGCAGCCCCTTCCCCTCCCACCCACCCACCCCCTTTCCGGAGAATCCCTTACCTGTGGCCCCACAATGCCGGGGCCGCCTGGGGATCCAGCCTTGCCTTGCAGCCCCTGGAAGACAGAAGAGGAGAGGGTGGCAGGGAGGGGATGGGGGGGCAGTGACACCCCCTCCCCTCTGAACCGGCCCCGACCGGGGACGAGCCTCTTCACCCCTGGTCGACAGCGTTTGCCCCGGCCTAGCCGGGAAAGAGCGGAATTCGCACCCGGAACCCTCTCAAAGTGAACCCGGAGTCTTCCCTGTTAGTCTCTAAAGCCAGGAGCAGGTAGGGGGGCCATGGGGAAGAAGAGGCCCCTTGAGCATGCGCAGAGCGCACTGAAGAATTCTCAGTACAGACCTCTTGCTAGTAATTTATTCGATTGATTGGCTCCTTTGATTTATCTCACACTTTCATTCTGCAGAGCTGAAGATGGCCTCTTCCTAGTCCTTCCCCCCCACCCCCAGAAAACCAACCTTGTGAGGTTGGTTTGAGTTAGAAAACAGTTCTCAATAAAACCTCCAGGAAATTTGCACAAATTCAGTTTCAGTTTCAGTTTATTTAATTTGTATACCACTCTCCTCCCGAAGGACTCAGGGTGGTGAACAGCCATAAATAAAACATTTAAGTATAACATTTAAAACACAATTAAAATCCAATTAAATAAATTTGGCCGTAAAAATATTAAAACCCCAATAATTTAAAACGAATTAAAATTTATAACATTTTTTAAAAAGGGGAATTAGGCCAGGCCTGCCTGGCGAAATAAAAAGGTCTTAAGAGCGCGGTGGAAGGTGCGTAGGTCCGGGATCCTCCGAATCTCCGGTGGGAGCTCATTCCAGATAGTGGGTGCCCCCACAGAGAAGGCTCTTCACCTGGGGGCCGCCAGTCGACATTGTTTGGCCGACGACACCCGGAGGAGGCCCTCTCTATGAGAGCGAACTGGCCGGTGGGAGGCCACTGGTGGCAGCAGGCGGTCTCGTAAATAGCCAGGTCCTAAGCCATGGAGAGCTCTAAAGGTGGTAACCAAGACCTTGAAGCGCACCCGGAAGACCACCGGGAGCCAGTGCAGCTCGCGCAGGAGCGGTGTCACACGGGAACGCCATGTCGCTCCCGTAACCACCCACGCAGCCGCACTTTGCGCCAGTTGGAGCCTCCGGGTGCTCCTCAAGGGGAGCCCCATGTAGAGAGCGTTACAGTAGTGATTATGTCAATCTCAAACATTGAATGCTGGAGGAAGGAAGTGTTTTGATTCAGACGTAAATCTAAAAAGTCGATCTCAGGGTTTCAACGTTTAAAATAAAGACTGATTTTTTGTTTTAAAAGGCAGAGTGGAAATTCAATTTCCAAAACGTCGAGGGGCCCAGGGTTTGGGGAGAGGCTCCTGGGGGCTAATCTGAGCCCCACATCAGCCCACAGGGGAGGGGGGAGTAGCTGGCTGGGGGACCCTCGCACGGCACGGACATAACAGGGGTTGTCGCTCACCACTTCTCCGCGCTGTCCTGGGTGGCCCGGCATCCCGTCCTTTCCGGGGGGCCCCTGTGGACAAAGAAAGGGGGCGGAGTCAGTGGCTGGGGAGGGGGGCAGACAGTGGGGGGGCAGAGGAGGGGAGGGATTCATGACTCACCGGGGGGCCTTTTGGTCCGGGGAATCCGTTTGGCCCCTGAGTTCCTGGTTGCCCCTGCAGGAGGAGGAAGAGGAGGAGAACCCCCCATTAGGGGCCGTGCCACGGTGCCCCCCCCAAAGCTGGACTCAAACGGGAACTCAGCACCTCCAGACGGCCATTGAGCTCAGCAGCCCTGGCTTGGAAAGGATGATGGTCTCTGGGGCTCTTGAACCTGCTCAGCTTCTTCCACAGAGACCCCCTCCCCAATCCGCCTCCAGATGGGAGCCCCCCATGGCGGAGCACGGAGGGCGAGGGGACCCCTCCTTTCGCCAGGTGTTTTACAGCCAGGTGTCCAGTTGCTGGACCTGGCCAAATCAGGAGGCTCAGCTTACCCGTTCGCCTGGGGGCCCCGAGGGCCCTTCGCCACCAGAGGTGCCCTGGGGGGAGAAGAGAGAGGGGTCAGGCCGTAGAGCAGGGCCCCCGTGCCCACGGTCAGCCCGCCGGACGCCCTGAGCTTCTCTGCGTCGGCATAAGAGACAACCACGCGGGAGGATTTGCACCAACGCTAAGTGTTAAGAACGTTGCATGAAGGCAGCCGAACCCTCCACTGAGTTGTGTGAAGATGGAGCAGAAGGCTGCGGTGCCAGGAAGAAATGCCCGTCTGCGCAAATCCGGGCATCGCAGCTTCCATACACAGAGAATGGTTTGTGTAAATGTGCCAGTTTATCATGCACAAATGCACAAGCGGTATGTGCAATGAGCTTCCTTTCCCCTCCAAATTTTTCTTTCGGATTTTGAAGATCTATCGACTTTTCCCTCCTTCCCGACATGGAACCTCCAGATCCAGGAGCAGTCTACCTCCGAATCTCCCATTACCGTCACCATCAGGCTCACCTTGGCTCCGAACTTCCCAGTGGCTCCTCGTGGCCCCCGCTGCCCTCTGGGGCCCTGAAAGAGAGAGAGCGTCCGTCCGTCCGTCTGTCCGAGGGCCACAGCCCTGCACCCCGGGGGCCACCCCACCCCCGCTTGAGAGCCACCAGCAGGCGACAAACCCTGCCAGACCGTCCACCCGTCCTTCGCACTTGGCACCGGAAGGGAAACGGGCAGGGAAGGGGAGCAAATCCCCTGCCAGACCCCTCCCCCAAATTCATCCCTGTCACTCACGGAGGGTCCTCGTTCACCTCGTGGTCCCATTTTCCCAGAGAGTCCCTGCGGGGAGGGGAAGAACAAAGACCAGTCTAAGAAGCAGCCCCCTCCCCACAACTTCCCCCCCCCCCACGTCCTGCCCCTCTGCATCCACACATCCCAGGAGGGGCTATTCCGGGGGGCCACAAACTGACACCTCAAACATGGAGGGAACCCCAGCTCCACGAACGGAAGTCTTCCTTCCGGATCCCTCACAAGGGCCCCTTATCCTGCATTGGAAGGACCCTGAGCATGTGCAGAGTTCTTAGGAAAAGCGTCCAAGAGAAACTTTGTAGGCCAGTTCTTTTATGTCAACTTTTGGGAGAGGGAGAGAGAAAAGAAAGAAAGAGAGAGAAAAAGAAGAAAGAAACAGAGAAAGAAAGAGAAGAAGTGGGGGGGGGGTTGAGAGATTCTGGGACTGGGGGACCCTCTGCACCCTCCTCACTTCCCTGCAGGAGCTCGGGGGGCCCTCCTCTTGGTTCCCTTGAGGGCCCTTCCAGGCCTCTGAGTGGCCCCAGGAGGGGCCCCCAAAAAGAAGGGGTGCTACTTACCCGAAGCCCCTTCTCTCCACTCGACCCGGGAAAGCCGGGGAAACCTTGGGAACCCTGGGGAGGAAAGAGGAAAGGGGGGGTCAGAAAGGAGCGGAGGGCCGCCATTGGGGGACCAGCCCCCCCTCCAGCTCACTCGGCTGCTTCGACCCCCAACCGGGAGCCCCAGATTTCCCTTCTCCCACTCGCTCCACTCCTACTCACCTTGAGGCCTTGTCGGCCGGGATATCCGGGGAGACCCGGCACCCCAAGTTTGCCCTGCCAGAAGGGGAAGAAGGAGGGTCAGCAGAGGTGGGGAAGGCGGGGGAGGTCCAACTCTGAAGCCCCCTCCCTGTCCCATTACGCACCTTCTCGCCCAGGGGTCCGGATGGGCCGGGGTCGCCAGGGGGGCCCGTCCGCCCCTTGGAGCCTTCGGATCCGTCTTCCCCACGGGATCCCGGGACCCCCAGCTCACCCTGCACAGAGAAGGCAGAGGGTCATCCGAGGAGACAGCCCAACCAGATCCCCCCCACCCCCCACCCCCCACCCCCCAGGGAGGACTTACTCTGTCGCCTTTCGGCCCCACCTCACCCTTGGTGCCAGGGAAGCCTTCTTCGCCCTACAGGAAGGAAAGAAGGGGGCCGAAGGGCAGCGTTCAGCGAGGGGGGAGGGAAAGGAACAGGCGGGACCCCAAAACAGCCGTGCCAAGACCCCCAAACCCCAACCTGCCAGCTCAGAGACAGAATCGCACAGCAGAAGGAAAAGGAGATGCTTGGGGGAGGGGGCTTTGAATGGACCCCCCCCATTCCACTCAGACCCCCCCGTTGCCCCTCTGATGGGGGGCCTGGGGGAGGGGAAGTGCTCAGAGTTGGGGAGCTTCAGCTGCACTCCAGGGGTGTCCACTGAGGTGATTCACAGCAGGGTCAGTTCAGAGCAAGGGGAGAAAATGGGGCACCCCACGTGAAAACACCCGGACTCCCAAAGATCTGCCTCCTCTGAGGATGAGGGGGCACCCCAAGAAGGGGCCGGGTTGCAAAAGAGGGGAGGCCCCGCTGGAACCCCCGAATGTCTCCCCTCCCCCCATCGGCCACAACTGCAGGAAGGGAGGGTGGGCTGGATGACCTCAAGCAGCCCTGTTGCGTCATGGGGCAGTTACTCCCTTGGGGGGGGTCTATAATGCAGGCATCAGGCATCAGACAGGGGGACTCGGATTCCAATCCACCCCATCGTGGAAATCACTAGGAAACACTCGGCCCGTCTCCCCCTCCCCCTTCCTGCCCGGCCCACCTCACAGGGCTGTCGTGAGGATGCAAGCGAGGAGGGCCTGGCTTGCGGGGTGAGGGGGGCAGAGCCTTAAGCAAAGGGAAGCTCTCACCTTCTCGCCCTTTTGCCCTTTCAAGCCACGGACGCCGTCGGTACCCTGAGGGGGAACACGGACTCAGCAACATGGGTCGGACTACAAGCCCCATGCTTCCCAGCAGCCACCCCAGGACAAGGGAAGAAGTTGTCCCCGAGTGCACGAACAACATGCCGCACGGGATGTGCAGGGAGGGGGCCCTTTTCTGGACTGGGGGGCCAAGGTGGGCTCCTGAGGCCCCTTCCTGCCCCCCCCATTCTCCCTCTGGAGCTCTCCCTGCTTCCAGCCCCCCCCAGTTCAGAGGAGCTCAGCCCCCCCTTCCCACACACTGCCCTCCTCCTGAGCCCCCCCCACAAGATCCCTGGTGGGGGTCACCACACACGCTCACCTTTCCTCCACGAGGACCCGGATAGCCCACCAGGCCTTGGGGGCCAGAGGGGCCCTGCAAGGGAGGAGGGGAGAGGCAGGATCAGGCCCCACACCATCAACTCACTCTCCCCACCCCCACCCCCCAAGAATTATGCCTCCACTCCCTTTTTCTTGAAATGCCCCCCCACCCCCGCAGGAAACCTGCCCTGTCCAGCTTGGATTTAGGGGGTTTGTTTCAGGTCTGCCCCCTGCTGGAGAATCGAGGAAGCGGATAGCTGCTTCACGCTCCTCCCCCTGGTGGCTCCAAGGGGAATTGCACCTCCCAAAGGGCCCCATGGAAAAAGCCCAACTGAATAAGAGTCTGGGGGCCCCTAATCGTCTCAGCCCCACTTCGCAGGGCTTTCTCAGCTTCCCCCCACCCACCCCCACTTATATGACCCATGCCGCCCAGAGTCACCTGTTGAGATGGGCAGCTACGGAAATCAATCAATCAATCCATCAAAAATGAATAAATGATCAAGAGAACAATGGGGCTCTTACAGCGTTTAAATGCTCCCAGGCAGAGAGGCCCCCTCACCCCCCCAAAAAACCCCTCCCTCCTCTCCTGAAACTTCCATTCTAAGATCGAAGACCCCTCCCTCCAAAAGCCCCACCCCCACCCCCGCTGCTTTCCTCCCCCCCCCCCCGATGGGGGAGAGCAGTGCCCGCTCGGGAGGGTCCCCTTCATGGCGCTGCATGCCAGGATGGGGCCCTTGGCAGCCACGGAGCCACCCTTTTCATGCCCCGCCATTCGCCCCCAGGGGCTCTCCTTGCCCCCAGAGCCCCTGAGGGCAGCTTGGGGAGGCTCGGCCGGGGCAGGCGGGTGCCACCCGGAGAGGCCGTGCCAACCCAGGGCAGCCGCCATGCCCGTCCACTCACCGGGTTGCCTTTGGTGCCAGATAGTCCCTCTTTGCCCGGGTGGCCCTGCAGGGAGGGGAGGGCAGGAGGTCAGAGGGCCCCCAAAATCTTGGGGAAGCCCTACCATGGGGCTTCAGCCACGCCCCACTGGCTCCTTGGGCTCTGCCCCAAGCAGGCCTAGGGATAGAGGAGACCACTGTGCCCCATGGCAGCCCTTCACCCCCCATCTGGGGCAGATGGGAGGTTGGGCCCCTCCAGAAAGGCCAAGGTTGGGGCGATGAGGGACACTCACCGGGGGTCCATCCGAGCCGGGCATCCCAGGAAGGCCGGGTTTCCCTTGGGGTCCCTGCAAGAGAGGGGGAGACCCTGTTGGAGCCAGAAGGCTGGGAAGCCTCTCCCCGCCCTGGGCTCTGGGAATAGAGGCCCCCCTTCCCTGCTGCCAAGCCCCCTCTCACCTTTTCCCCCGGGGCCCCCATGGCGCCTTGCGGTCCCGGCAAACCCTGGAAGCAGAGTAGAAAAAAAGGGGGGGTGAGAGGCGTCCTGGAGGCCAAGACCCTCCTGTTCCCCCCCCCCCCACACACGCAGAGGGCTGGAGTTGCAGTTTTTGGGGTGCCCGAGAGGCTTCGGATCACAAACAGAGACGAACTGGAACCAAACCAGGAATCAAAGTTTGCATCAACGGCGGAAAAGTTTCAGCTAGGACTGTTCCGCCACCTGCCTACCTCACAGGGCTGTTGTTGGGGAGGCAGACTGGAGGGGAACTAGCAAATCAGCCCCCCCAGACAGCCCTTGCTGGGGAGAGGAGTGGGGCTGCCCTTGGCCCCCAGGCAAGTGGGGGAGGGGGGCAGGCATTTTCCAGGCCTAATGAAGGGCTAAAGAGCCCCCTGGTGTTGTGGGGGGGGGGCACCTGCTTCTCTCCAGAGTCCTTTGACAGCTGCCCTGGGGGGGGCTCAAGGCACGGGCAAGGCTGCGGAGCTACCAGGGGCTCTTAATCCTCCGCTAAACCTCCATAGTCAAAAGCAGTCTACCTTAAGGAACTGACAGCTGGGAAGCCACGAGCGGTATAGACCCCTGTGAGAAGCAGCCCCTGCCCCTCGCCCAGCCGGCCCCTCACCCCAGCCTTCCTCCGCCCCTCTTGGACTTACCTGAGTCCCAGGTGTCCCCTGCTGGCCGGGGGGTCCCGGCTCCCCTTGCGGACCCTGGTTCAGACAAACGGAGGTGGGGCGTCAGATCAAGACAGAGCCCAGGGGAAGGGGGGGTTTCTTGGATGAGCCCTAGATATTTCCCCAGCAGCCTAAACCAAGTGGCTTCCCTGGCCTGTTTGAGGGACATTTGGGATCTCCTGGTGGTGTGCCTTCCGGGAGCCAATCCCATTTCAACTTCCCAAATCAGTCCCTTAAGAGGTAACTGGAGACCATCCGGCCCAGCCCCTTCTTTGGCAGGGACCTACTCCCTGGCCTCTCCGTCTACTCGCTGTCTGCGAACATGCAAAGAGCCCCCTCCCCTGTGCATCCTTCCTCCGCCTGGGACCCCCCCAAGTGCCAGTCCTGGGCTGCAGCTCCCATCATCCCTGGCAGCCACTATATGACTACAACTGCCCCTGTGACACCAGGGCCGAGGCCGGCCACCACACCGCCCCAAAGGGCCCAGACCGAGCATCAGGGGCCCCGCCCTCTCCGGCTGCGGGTGTGGGGAAGGGGCCCCGTCTTCCTCAAAGGGGCCTTTTTGGGACCCCGAGACCTCGGAAGCTGCTCCCTCTGACCCACTGAAAGAAAGCTGGTGGGGAAGGCGCTCTGTGCATACTCAGAAGCTCTTCAGCATGCCTTGGCCAACCTCCCAAAACCCACGGCCGCTGCTTTGCCTTTGGCCAGCCGGCCCCCATCCACTTACCAGACCCCCCTTCGGGCCGTGGGGGCCATCCACGCCACGCACGCCCTGCCAAGGGAAAGACAGGCCGGAGTCAGTGGTCAGTGGCAGGGCCGGAGGAAACCCCGAGTGAGGGGGGTCCAGGGGGGTCCCTCCTCCCCAGCACTTACCTGTGGCCCTGGGATGCCCGGGGGCCCCTTGGGGCCAAGCAACCCTCTCGGTCCCTGCAAAGAAAAGGCAGGATGGGTGGGAGGGGCCCAAAGAGGAGCCTCGGAGGGGGTGACCAACCCCCCCATTGTTGCCTCTGGGGAACCCCAAGGAATTGAGGTGGGGGACATGGAAGAGGGTCTTTAAATGCCCTTCTCCATGCAAGAGTGGAGTGGCAGAGCAGCCAGCCCCTTCCACGCCGGGGATGCTACGCACCGGTTCTCCGGGGAGGCCGCGGGGCCCAATCTCTCCATCGTCTCCCTGCAGTGGGAGGAAAGGAAGAAGGTCTACAAGGGGGCAAGTGGGCTTCCATTTTTACCCTCCCATTTCTGTTTATGAAGGCAGATGGAAACCCTCCTCCCCGAGGACCTCCCCTGGGTCCGTATGAAAGCTCAAGTTGCTAGTCCTCAAGGTGGGATGTGTTCTTTAGAGGGATGTCTGCACTCCCCCACTTCCCCTCTGGTCCTCGCAGGCCTCACCCTCTCGCCGTCTTCGCCAGGAGGTCCAGCGACACCCTGTGCACCGGGGTCCCCCTGCCAAGGACGGAAGCAGGACAGTGAGGGGCCCCACCAAGAGCAGCGGCCCCTCGGGGCGAGCCTGGCAGTGTGCCCCCAACCCTCCCCCCCCCCCAACTCTCCTCCCCACTCACCCGGTATCCTTTGTCCCCCGGGAGGCCAGGAAGCCCGTCGAAACCCCGGTCGCCCTGCAGGAGAAGAGGGTGAGAAAAGGGGTGGGGGCAGCAGATGTGGGGCCCCGCAGGGGTGACCAGGAGACCCCCCCCCAGTTGTCCTGGCTCTGCTTGCAGGGGGAGGAGCAGGAGCAGCAGAAAAAGGTGGGTGTGAGGCATGGGGGGGGGATCCCCACAATTCTGCACCAGGGCAAGTCAACCATGATGAGAGGTCCCCAAAGGAAGGGAGCCCGGGAGGGTCCCCCCACAGATGTCAGTGAGGACCTGGGGGGGGGGAACCTGAGAGCCCTTGGCTGCAAGGCCAGCTCCGTCTTCGTGCAGAGGGTGAGGACTGGGAGAGCTGAGTTCGAGTCCTCCCCCCTTGTGGAAACAGGGTCCTTACCTTGAGGCCGGATTCCCCAGGCATCCCCCGTGTGCCGTCTGCGCCAGCCCTGCCCTGGAGACACACAGAGGGGGTCAGGAGGAGGCCCCCCCTTCCGCTCAGAGACTCCCCCTCCTCCCCTGTTGTGCTGTGATTGTTACACAACTTTTGTTCCCCTTCAACTAAGAAAAGCGGACTTACGCGGCGGCCGGGCTTCCCTGGGGGGCCACTCAGTCCCTGTTGCCCCTGGGGGCCCTGGAGGAGGAGAGAGAGACCAGGATTTAGTGGGGCAAAAAAAGGGTGACCTACCGGGGGCTGGCAGAGCCATCAGAGGGGACCCCCCCTTCCAGGAGCTGACCCAGAACAGGCATCCCAAATTCCGGTTGCATGTGGGCCCTCAGCAGAGCACAAAGTTATTGATTTCCCTAGAGGCCAAAGTGTGGAGGGGAGGGGAGGGGAGGGGAGGGGACCCACAAGTCAGTCCACCTTACCTGGGGCCCAAAATCTCCAGGTTCTCCCTTCACGCCGGAGCCTCCAGCTTCACCCTAGGAGAGAGGAAACATGAGGAGGACGTGGCAGCCGGGCCCCTGGGTAGGGAAGGGCCAAACGCAGCAGGCAGGCAGCCTTCCCCAGCCAGGGGCCCAGCCGAGGCTGAAGCACCAAAGGGCCCAAAGGGCCCCCCTCCCCATATCCAGCCCCCCCCCACACACACTTACCATGGGTCCTGGGCGGCCGGTGTACCCCATCGGTCCTGGAGGGCCACGCAAGGCCAGCTGTGGCAAGGGAGGAAAGGGGTCAGGCAAGCACCCCAAGCAGAGACCCTGGAGCATCAGGCACTGGGCTCGAGAACTGCTCCCCACTTCACACAACACCCTTAACTAGGTCACTTGCACAACCCACCAATCCAGGTTAGTTGGAACCTAGGCTGGTTTGGGGCTTCCTGTCCGATTCCCGCCAGGAGCTAAGAAAAAGGGCCCGGTCCAACACCTGGCTGGCATGAATCCTCCCACCCCCACTGTGTCCTTCTCCCCACCCCAGAGACCCCACGGGCCCTCTCGGCTCCTCCCCCATCCTCCCCCTCTATGTCGGGGGCACCCAGAGGCTCAAAAGCAGGGCCCCAGACTGGGAGCTCCCAAATAGCGGAGGCTTATTTTGCTCTTCTGAATTCTTCCGGTTCCCCCCTCCCCCATAAACGTAGGAAGGGGGCCGGCTGGACTCACGCGGGCCTGTTGCAGGAACGCCTGGGCCTGGGCCTCCTGGGCCATCGCGATGGGCCCCTTCTGGCCCCCCGCGGGGCTCCCGAAGCGGAACTGCGGTCAGGAGGGGAGAATCGAGTGAGCTTCACAGGAGGAACACAAGAGAGCCAGCAGCCACTTCCTCCCGGATTGGGGAGCAGAACCGACCCCCAGCCGGACACCCCACCCAACCCCCCCAGCCACCCCCCTCCCCCCGGGACGTTCCCAGCTCCGGCCACACTGACCCTCCCTGTCCTGACTCACCGGAAGCATCATGGAGGTGCCGGGAGCCCCTGGACGTCCATCTGACCCTGGGAATCCAGCCCGTCCAGGGGGGCCCTGCAAAGGAGGCAGAGAGGCTGACGGAACATACAAACACACAACGCCCCCCCCCCCGACACACACACAACTCCAGTGCCCTCTGCGTTAGCCGGACTACAACCCCCATCATCCCCCTGAAGCCTGGAATTCAGCACAGCTGGAAGGTAGCCGGGGGGGGGGGAGTGGGGAGCCAGGCCACCTACTTGGGGGGGGGGGGAAGCCCCATAGACCCCAGGTTCCAACCTTATTGAATTACTGGACTGGACAGCCAATGGGAAAAAGGGCGTCTTGGTCCACGCGCAAAGTGCCTTTACCTTTGACTCAGGAACAATTGGCATTGCAGGGATTCCAAGAGACGGAATCGGGGGCGCCTGGTGAGCTGCGATAGTAGAACTCTGAACATGCTCAGGGACTGCAGGCGTACCTGCCCCCAGCCCGTCCTGCCTCCCCCTCTACCCCTTTCGAGACCTCCCATGGGGAGGGTGCCCCACTCACCCGCTCTCCGGGGTCGCCAGGAGGTCCGGGGGTCCCCTGGGTGCCAGGTGGCCCACTCACGCCCTGCAGAGGTAGAAGGCGTCTCTTCAGCTGTCCCTGCCCTGCCCCACACCGCCCCTCCCAGCACCCAGCGCCCGCAGCTCTTACCCGGGGTCCTTCGGGACCAGGGCGTCCCGCCACGATCATCCCCTGCAGAAGAAAAAGGAGGTCAGGTGGGTGAAAAAAAGACCCTTCCCCTTTCTGTCCAGGGAGGTGGGCATAAGGAGCCGTCAGAGGCTGGCATGGCTGGCCACAAAACGGGGCACTGGGGAGGATTCGGAGCGGGGGGGGCCATCCCACCAGGGAGGGAGGGAGGGAGGGAGACCCAGGACAGGGGGGCCAGGAAGGGATGCTAATCTTGACCTTTGACCCCCCCCTGCAGTGACCAGCAGCAATTGGGCACTAACCTCCCCACTCCAATGGCTTGGTCTTCATTTAGTACTCTCTTTCTCAACGTTGACAGCTTGAAGATGGGTGGACTTCAACTCCCAGAATTCCCCAGCCAGCAGAGCTGGCTGGGGAATTATGGGAGTTGAAGTCCACCCATCTTCAAGCTGTCAACGTTGAGAAATATCAACTTTAAGTGCATGGAAGCCAATTTGCTCAGGGTCTCCCAAGCACAATCACAAAACTGCCCCCCCCCCTCAAAGGATCCTCCCACCAGCCCAGCTCTGACCTCTCTGGAAGGGATCTGCCCCATTCCCATTGGGTTCCTTCCTGCCCTGGGATCGCCTGGTGGCCTCCCATCCCTGCCCCTAAAGCCCAGGATTTGTCAATCTCCATCAGTTAAGGCCGGCCAGAGGCGGCCCCAGCTGCCACATGGGGGGTGTGTGTGTCCAGACAGCATCCAGACCACTGGCCACCTTCATCTCTGTCCCAGGTGGGGAGGGGCTTGTGGGGGAGGGGAGACGACTCTGGACTTTCTGAGATCAAAAGGTGACAAAAAATGGGACGGGGGGGGGGGGAAAGGACAAAGCTGGAATTGTGGCTGAGGAAGGGAGTGGAGCCAACGTTTCAGGCTGTCTGCCCCACAACCCCCCTCCCCCAACACCCACACACCCCACAAGCACACCGACAACCACGGAAACTTACAGGTTCAAAGACAGCAGGTTCCCCTTTCTCTCCCTTCAGGCCTCGGGCTCCGAGAACTGCCTGGGGGTTGCACACATGTAGCCACAGGAAGGAGATTGTCAGCATTGTGTTGCTGTAGCACGTGCACACCAACACAACACACGCACGCACACTGAACGCCCGGGCAATGCCCCTCCTTCTGCATGGAGAGGCGCCACGTGCGAAGCCATCTCAGTGTCACAAAGGGCGGCTCCAACAGGAGGAAAAACAGAATTCTACCCTTACACACACAGAGACGTCTTTCACACAACCACCACAATCCCCGCAAAAGTTACCGCTAAAAATGGGTTTCAATCATCAGAAGCTCAACTGTTGCTGGACTCTCCTTCGTCCTGGGCGGGAGGGTGGACTAGATGGTCTCCAGGACCCCTGCTAGCCCTTGCCTTCTAGGGTTCTTCGTAAGGACCGAGATGCATCGCCTCGGTTCCTTTAAGGCGTTTTATTTATTTATTTATTTTTAAATTTGATTTATATGCCACCCTTCTCCGGAGACTCAGGGCGGCTTACAAGGCGTTAAGCAATAGCCTTCATACTTTTTGTATATATTTATACAAAGTCAGCTTATTGCCCCCACAATCTGGGTCCTCATTTTACCCACTTTATAAGGGATGGAAGGCTGAGTCAACTTTGAGCCTGGTGAGAATTGAACTCGCAGTAATTGCAGGCAGCTGGAAACTTAAGTGCTACTTTTAACAGCACTTAGTCCACTGCACCACCAGGCCCTTTTTGATCCCACTTACTTCGGGGAACCTCCCAAAAATATCCTATTGTGCACACACCCCGGATCCAAAGAGAAGAAAAAGTGGCCATTGTGACAACATTCGTGGGAAAACTAGTTTAATGAAAAGAAGGACCAGGGGAGACAGGATAGCAGTGTTCCAGTATCTCAGGGGTTGCCATGAAGAAGAGGGGGGTCAACTTATTCTCCAAAGCACCTGAGGGCAGGACAAGAAGCAACGGGTGGAAATTAATCAAGGAGAGAAACAACTCAGAACTAAGGAGAAAATTCCTGACAGTGAGAACAATTAATCAGTGGAACAATTTGCCTGCAGAAGCTGTGAATGCTCCAACACTGGAAGTTTTTATGAAGATGTTGGATAACCATTTGTCTGAAGTGCTGTAGGGTTTCTTGCCTGGGCAGGGGGTTGGACTAGAAGACCTCCAGGGTACCTTCCAACTGTTGTTCTGTTCTGTTCTGTTCTGTTGTTCTGTTGTTCTGTTGTTCTATTCTATTCTATTCTATTCTATTCTATTCTATTCTATTCTATTCTATTCTATTCTATTCTATTCTATTCT